>JADLZN010007268.1:0-168738 GCA_018155175.1 Sinocyclocheilus anophthalmus | reverse complement strand
TCAACCACTGTATGTTAATGCTAACTGCTAACCTTTGAGGCTAAAGGCTTTAGCATAGACTTCAATGTAAACAACGGTTTCGTTAGCTTAGCCACCCGTGGGGTTTGTTTACAATAGCGTCGCTGTGCTGCGCGTGCGCAGTTCAGAGTTGCTTTCGGAAGTAGGTTCAGACTTCCGTGTCACGATCGTAACTATGGCAACCAACACACGCTCTAGTGGCTAGCCTGTGAATAGTTGCATTGCAAGTACAGTTAAGCATCTTACATTAAATGTCGGCGCATTTCAACACTGTAAAAATAACAACACCGCTTTGGTTGGTTTTACGATGTGGCGCTTAAACTCTTGGTTGTTCGGAGTTAGATTTAACTTTATTCAAATCGCAGCTTTGTGCTGCAGAGTTAGGGGCACCAGTGATAACGATCTCAGCAGATCTTTTAAATCTCTGTGCCAGTTTCTCTGGACACTTAAACAACAGGGTTTCTTCGCTGTTGTTGCAAAGTTAATATTCACTTACACGCTGTGTTAAGCGAAATTAAATTTACTTTGTGAAAAGACACAGGCAGACAAACATTATCTCGTTATGTTTAACTCAGGGAATCGAATAGCATGGCATGACAGTGGGACACGCATTGGCAAATCAAACTATGAATAATAAGGTTTTGATAAATAGATTGAGGAACACGCTCAAAGCTATTCTTTATCCACCGATTTATTTCCCTTTGGTTACTGCAGTTTAGCTCCGTTCAGCTAACGGTGACTGAGATTCAGGGAGAATAGCGACTGAAAACACTGGGACACGCAGTGAACTCATTTCAGCTATAAAACAAGGCATTACAAAAAAATGAGGAACACGCTCAATTTCCACCTTATTGCACGATCTCAGATGTTAACTTGAAGTTACACTTACTGCAGTTTAACAACGGAGAGGCGGACTCTAGTTACAGCCTTCTCTGCGTTCATTCAAGCGGTCGCGCGCTGCTTACGTCACACACACACGCAACACACACACACACCAGTCTTCAACAGAAGCTTCTCATATTTCATCCGCAGCAATGGAAATATGAAATAACTTGGCTTTTTGCTCACAATTTAGGTTAATCTGCCCCGCAATTCTCCACCAATAACCGTAAGGGAAACAGGTCAATAATTTAGCTCAAAGGGAATCATTTAAGATTTTAAAGGGAACTCCACCATTAATATGTAAGGGAATTAGGACAGCATCACTGTTTTACAGAAGATCACTGAGACGGCCAGCGATTCATTGAATGAGCCGTATGACATCAATTCTGCAATTGATATTTATATCCAAAATATAGTGAATACACTATTAATTAGCACAGTAACAAGGTCGGCAGTTTAAGACATTAACTTGTGAGCACAAAACACAAGATACTTCTCTTTTCAATATAAATAAGGCTTTATTGGATAAATCTAAGACATATAAACTAATCTAACACACACATTCACACAAGTTTGCAGAAAGAGAAAGTGAGGAAATAATTAGTTTAAGAGAATGAAAATGTGAAATCCCAAGTTTACAGCAATATGTGCAATTGCGTAGATCTGAACAACCATCAATCACTTATTAACCCTCGCACTGAGTTCCTCAAATGAGGTTAAAATTTATATTAAATGCACCAGTTCAGCTATCTGGAGTACTTGCTTTCTGTGTCGGGGGTTCCCTTTCTTGTCTGGTTGCTGAAAGGGGTTTCCCGAGGTTGCTGATTGGCTGGAGGTTCAGTCTTGGGAAGCCAGTGGTTGGGCGTTGGCTGGCGACGCGGAGCTGTGGTCTGCAGTTGAAGTTTATACGGCACTCTTTCGGAGATGCGCCGTTAGGCAAACTTAACTCAAAACACAAAACTCTCAACGGAAAATAAAACAAACTCAAGAAATAGAAATAGATGTAAAGTTTAATGAGACCAGGTGGCGTTTCTCCTCATGGTTTCGGAGTGGCTGGCGTTTAAGCCATAGCACCTCAAACGCTAAAAAGAACTACCTAGGAGTGAAACGCTAAAAGCCGCATGGCTAAAAGCTAGACACAAGAAGTCAGACCCGCAAAAGGCAAAAGACCAAAACGAAAAGAAGCGAGAAGAGAGAGGGGCAAAAAGAGAAGAGAAGAGTTTGATGGTGTCCTGAGTATTTAAACCAGGCTGTTTACCACACCCCAAATGGTGTCTCGACCAATTGTAGCTCGGGGGGTTGCAATGTTTCTCCTTCCCATTCATAAATCAACTGTTATCTCATCATTCACGTGATCTGCGTTTTTCCCGCTCTGGTAGAGTTTACATTTTGGACATGATTTCTTATAATAAGAATATGATACATTTGACCAAGTATTGATTGAAAGAAACGTTTCAAGCAAGAAGATCCAAACACACACACACTAAACATGAATATGAACCCTTAAGCTATTCAATAGTTATTAAATACATCCACAATAAATGATTAAGACCTGATAAGTCATATGTGGGTTACATACATGATATGGGGGTATATATATAGCAATGTTTAGTTGCTCGAGTCCTTTTAGTTTCATTTAGGTGCATGGAAAGGCAGTTTCTTTGGCATTCTGTGGATGTAATGATACGTTCTGTGAAGACCAGAGGTTAAGAGATCTCTCATAAGGAATCTCAGTCTGTTCGTCTCCATTGGGTGGGGGATGTCAATTCTCAAGGAGCTTGTGGCTGTAGTTACTATCGTGTGATAGTCATGCGGTCATCTCTTTTGACCCTTATTCTTGATAACTTGCCCCAAAATTGACAATCTCCTTGGACTTGTCAATGTGTTCTTTTGTGTTAATGTTGAAAAGTGTTCTGTGACAGGGGTTTAGGTTTAGGCTTGCTTCAGAGGGGCTAGGGTCTGATTTACGACATCCTGTTGTCTTGGGCCTCTGTGGAATTCGGGCTCCTCGTGTTTCAACTATGTTTTGACCAAATCTTCGATTGTCTGATTCGGTCTGATATCCTACACAAGTCCCTGAGATGTTTTTTTTTTTTTAGTTGAACTGCGTTTAATTTAAGCACCTAGGCCATTTTTATAACACTGTGTAATGTGCAACACACAAGTGCAATGGTCAAACGTGTCCATCTAGCTCATGTTTACATAGAAAAACAAAGGAAAAGCTATGTAGTTGAATGCAAAATCTGTGTGAACGACCCCTTATATAGTTAATCACTGTTTATGTTGTTTTTTTAATGTTGTTTTGCAAACACCGCTTTATAATTGAGTTAGCTGATATATTAATTAAATGCAAAAGTTGTGTAGTAGGTATGTTGTATTTTAGAGAGTTGGTACGGCTCATTTGATCGGTTCATTTGCATATGCAAAATATGGTTAAAAACACCAGTGTTCAGGGGAGTGTTTGGAGTGAAATCAGTGTTTGGTTAAATTGGGCTGATATTTATTTTTTTAAATTATGTATTTATTTAAAATTTGTGTGAGATCCATACCTCCATTTGACATCTCCATTGGTGTTAGTAATATTTTTTAATCTATTTTTTAAAAGAGAGATAGCTCAGCTAAATGTGAGTGCTAGAGTGTCATTTATCTGTCACAAGCTTGTCTCTCATATACAAGCATTTAAAAGCCAGAATACTGGAATCTACACAATATGAAACGTTCAACATCAGTAAATACTGTGATTGACATTTGCCTATATGAAAATGCATCATTTAAATAGTCATATTTATACAGGAAATACATGAAGAGTGGGAGGGGAAGATAGGGAATTCTGTCCAGTTCATATTCTTTTATTAAAATAATATGTTCATGGTGTGTAGTAGCTAAATATACAAAAATGTATTTATCTGTTACAAAGGTACAAGAAGTATACAAAACCCATATTATTTCGTCATCCACATCTACACTGAGTGTCATTGTACAGATAGCATTTCAAAAAGTTTCCCTTCCCCCAAATATAAGAATGCATCATCATTAGAAAAGTAATTAGGCTGGAATAATCTATGGAAAGTATAAGTGGGTTTAATTCATCATGATTGCTTTTGTGTTTCTGAGTAGAGGGCACTCAGGACTGACCCCTGACATTCGTCTTTTAGCCCCAGTGGTTTTCCAGTGTTTATTTAATATTTATTAAACCATTTATGTCAGATACATTTTTCTTTTCCTTAGATTCTTTGATTAGAAGGATTTCCACCGCACAGCAGAAAGGATGCAATGGATGAAGTAAAGCAATGTGGCAACATACGAGAACACCTAAGGGAGAGAGAGACAGTAAAAATTCAGCCATACATTTGAACTTTAAGCAGCTATAAAAAAAATTAAAAAATGGAAGTTCATTTTTAGGTTTGCTAAAGATTATTATAAATTAAAGGTCTTTTTAAAAATTAAGCTAGCCTAAATATAAAAATAGGGAAAGAAGCATGAATAATTAACAATTCAATATCAACAGACACCTATAAATTCTTTATTTTGTGCTTACCACAGCTGCAATGTAAATTTTATAGTACTGGTCGAATGGTGCTGAAGTTGCATATTTGAAGATGATGGTCATATAGGCCAGGATCACTGAGGCGCTCAGATAGAACACAACAGCAATCAGGTGATAAATAAAGTCCTGCACACAGAAGACATCATAGTAAGTCAATCCATTATACAGTCAAACCCAAATTTATTCAGACACCCTCAACATTTCTCACATTATCACAGTTAATTCACTATAGTTTAGAAATGGTAATAAAGATGACAAGACCGGAGTTAAACTGTGTCAGCACAAATTATCTTGATAATGCCATCCTTCTGTTAGACTGTCTCACAAATGAATTAGGTTGAATAGCTGTCAGCTGTTAAATTTAAGTACACAATTAGATAATACCAATTTAGGTCAGCCAATTACCAAGCAAAGCTTAATTTTGTTCAGTCTGTGGTGTAAAAAGGTTGCATTAGCAATTAAAGAAAAAACACTTGGCAAAACATGGCCAGGTCAAAGTGTCTGAATAATTTTTGGTCCCAAATTCTTATCAGTTTTACTGGTAGTTCACTGTATGAAGACTTTTTTGGGTATAATACGCCACAGTTTACTTTATTTTGCTGTCCTCACTTACATAAATGAACTGTAGTGTCCTGCACCCACTAGTAAAAAAAATATGAAAAATTATATCTGGTCTCTGCTCACCGCTGTAGCCCAGGCGCTGCTGTTTTTGTGCCCTCCACAGGTGAAGATGACGAGCCAGAGGAAGGTCATCACAAAGCAGAAGACTGATACAAACATCACCCATCCTAGAGGGTTTGGCGTTGTAACATGTGTAGATGCCACCAGGATCCATACCAGCCCTCCAAACACCTGTGGGACAAACACACACACACACACACCCACACATGCAAATTCAGTATAGCAATTTGTGCAAGTGCAACCAACCACAACCAGACTAGACCTTTGAATTTAGATAATTAGTAGTTTAATGCATTCATTCTTATTAACACACCTGTGTTAATGATAAACTCACTCCACATAAAGTGTCTGTACACAGTACAAACCTTCCCTGATAATTACGGCTCACCAGACCAGCACAGATAATCACAGGCTACTTGAAATGTATATAGCCTATCTACGTTTCAAGTAGCCTGTGATGTTATTTATTGTTGAGGAGCTGTTGCGTATATATATATTATATACTCAACAGCTCCTCAACAATAAATAACAAAAATATAGGCCTACTAATTTATTACACAGCGCTCTAGAATACTCGATTCTGATTGGTCAGGAGCGGAGCCGCATTCAGTGGTTGGTTAGATCTTTTTTTACGTCGTCCATAGGAACACCGCTGGTCCGCTAGCGACTTAAATATCGTATCACACTGACGATAATAATACAGTAGTAAGCTTTAATATAATACTGTTGCAGTGTCGAATTGTTGCTATAGGCGGATTGTTTAGCAATTGTATTTTTTTTTTAAAGCGGAAGATTTAAAGAGGTCATATGATGCTTTTTTAAGATCATTATTTTGTGTATTTGTTGTAACAAAATATGTTGACATGCTTTAATGTTCAAAAAAAAAAAACATAATTTTTTAAATACTGTACATTATTGTAGGTCCTCTATGGCCCGCTTCTCTCAAACACGTCGTTTTCAACAAATCCCCCTCTTTTGACAAGCGCAGTCTGTTCTGATTTTCCAGCTGACCCAGTGCATTGTGATTGTCCGAACACCACAAGCACTCGTCGGAATGTAACGCCCCTTACCATAATTCGCGAGCTTCAGCTTCAAAATAATGTAAAGACAGAGCCTGAAAGGGGAACATAGTTGCGTGACAGACACAGTGATGAAACTGCTATGTGTTTGCAGTACACAAGCCACAATTAAGAAAGCTGACTCCACTGTGATGTGACCCCCTCTGCTCTCTCTCTCTCTCTCTCGCACACACACACACACAGGCACACATGATGCGCAAAACTCCGCATTTGAGTAGTCAATAGCAAATACTTAAACTACTAACAAAACAGTAGCTGATTCAGAAGCGCCAGATTGTCATAGCAAAGTCGAATAAAACCTCCTCTCCTAGGTTCACTAAACGGTCGTCCATAAAATGCATTGCTGTTCTGTTGTAAGTGATCTTAAAGATTCCTAAATGAATCTACTTCTTGAAGGCCAAATAAAGTGCTTTTGCTTCGCCTAGAAACACACAGCGTCTCCCTGGCATGTTGCTTCAACACTAACTGCGGTTACTGCACTGCCTTCTTTCTTTGCGTGCACATTTTCAGCGTCATTATGCAAATATTTCCACATAGTGAGGTAGACATGTGGGGCGTGTTAGAACGAGGTGTTTTAGGGGGGTGTGGCAGAGTCTTTAATTTTATAAAGAGTATCTCTTTGGTTTTGAGACTTTAGTCTTTGCAACTTCAGGGATCTTATCTATGCACAATCAGCTTGTAACACTCCAAAGAGAAAGGAAACCTTGAAATCGCTTCATATGAGATAAGATACTATAGCTGATTATAAATCAATTTGAAATTACAATCATCATGACCATATTTACTTATATTTTAGTTTATAGTTAGTTTTCGTTACTTTTTTATCTCTTTAAATAAATAAATAATGTATAGGCGTGATTATGACAGGCTAACTGTGCATTATCAACTCTGAACACAGACACAAACCTAAACAGCATGCGATGCGACATCACTCTCCTCTTACGATAACACATTCAAGCATTTCTCCCTCTCTTACACACCCATGGATTAATTTACTCTCACGACAAGAATCAAATGCACACAAACGGGCACTATTAAAAGATCATGATATTTCAGTAGCCACAAGTGCATAAACCAGCAAAGAAAACATTTCATAAACGTCTTTCCCACTCAATAGCCTAGTGTGCAGCTACACTTAGCCTACTTTTTTCTGACAGACTTAAAAGACCAGGTGTGTTTATAGAGGCATATTATTATCACATACATGTTTATCAAATATATTGCGTCTAAATGGCGAACTAGAACAAAGACAGTGAGAGGAGCTGATAAAAAAGCACGCAGACTCGCACACCGTTTCTGTTTTCTCTGTCTGTTCCACTAATCCTCCTAACACGCATAGACTCATCTCGCCTTTCATTTGAATGACTGACTGATACATGACCTGAGCTCACATTCATGCCCTTCAAAGCTCCTACACTGAGCTCAGACAAGAACCAGAACCACAAAACAAACTCTTTCGTTCAAACACCATTCTTTGATCCATCATTACAGGTTAATTCAAGCGTATGGGTTGTGTAGGTGAACTGTAGCCTATGTGTCCCTCATTAACCTTGGTGTCAAATGCTTGTGGAGGTGCTGGACTGAGACCTCTTGCCACTAGAAACCCACAGTTAGTTACATTCAATAATAGAAAAAAGTGCAGGTCTATATAAAAATAATATAATAAAAATACAATTCTAATAGTTACAAATAATGTAAAATATTTTTGCGTAAAACAACCACGCTTTCTCCAACCGTCCGGCTCTCTTATTTAATACATAGACGAAACTAAATGAGTCGGAACCACCAATAATATACACAAACACATACTGTTTTAAAAACATATAACGTATCATATTTGTCGTTGAAATTATATTTACACCAAAAACGACATTTTCTAATAAAATAACAGTAGCCTTGTTGGTCAAATTTACATACAGTTTAAAGAAGCCGTAAAGGTGAAACAAGTGATTTTTTTTTTTGTTGTTGTTGCTTTTCTCCTATTTACATTTTACATTTTTTTTACTTCAAATAAAAAAAAAAAGAGTAAATTGAAAATGGTTTAGAAAAAATGGACGAAGCTAAGAAAATATTCTGAAAGCGTTTTACAGGTCCAAAATAATCTGATATTTTACAATAACCGGATAAGACTATGATAAACCATGGTCATTTCTGAGCATGAAATATTCCGCTCACGCACCAGCTCTGGCAGGTAGAGGATGTCCGGTACAGTGGAACAGACCCGGAGTCCGCTGGGCAGACTCGACATCTGCTGCGTGGCCGCTGCCATGGTCGTGCTCCCGCTATCCTCTAGAGTCTAGACGAATGAGTGGAGTAACGGAGCCACGGGCGCGTCTTTTCAATGTCCACTGGAGACCAGAAAAACCTGCTCTTCCATTGATAAATCTTCCGTATGGACACACCCTCCGTGAGGAGAGCAACGGGCCGCTCCACTTTCACTGAGCGGGATGTGAGGCTGAGGAACGCGGGCTTTGTTTATATGGGTGCAGTGTGGCAACAGGACAGGACAGGACAGGACAGGACAGGTCAGTCAGCTCAGGTGTTCGCAAATACACAGACACACTCCACTGACCAAGTGTTTGTGGAGGGAAAGATGTTTGCCCAGTGAATAAAGTTTGGGTCAAAAACAGTTGGGCTAACAGTGTGGCAACATTGTAGGTGTATAGACACCTACAATGTTGCCACACTGTTAGCCCAACTGTTTTTGATAAGGAGAAGGAGTGTCGTAATCGTAATCAAGCCTTATGCTATGCTCCAGTTAAATCACATCCATCATTATATTTACATTTAGGCCTAGAATAATCTGACGGCTTATGTTTGATCCAAACACAATGTGTTTGGATAAAAATTCCAGGTGACACTCTGTAATGTGCAGGCAGAAACGTGGATCTATATGCAGGGTTTTTAAAAAATTAAATAAAACAAGAACAAGGAAAGCACGAGGAACAAGGGCATTACAGGAGACAATGACTGACAGGACAAGTGAAACATGTACACAGAGCAGAAGCAATTAACTAATCAGTAACCATGGAAACTAACTAAGGAGATGGGTGGGGTTCAATGATTGTCCATGACAAATACAAGTGGAACAGACAGAGCAGCAGGGAAACATGAGGGGAACAAGGCAACAATGAAACACAGAACTACAAACTAAGTCCAAAACAAAGACCATGGCAACCCTGACACCTTTGCTCAGAACCAGAGAGTTTTACGACTTAATGGCATGTTGAGAGTCACCCCTCTCACTACAATTTCCATAGGAATACACAATGCACAGTAAAATGGACTCTTCTCTAATTAATTCAAAGAAAAACCTGTGTGGGTGTGTGTGTATTTTAGACCAGTTAGTGTTTATGGTGCAGGTTAGACCGTTTTTAAGTGTTTATGTTAGGACGTTAAACTTTTTTAAGTATTTATGTAGTTAATAAAGTCTTACTTGTATCACGCTTGATGTTGTTCATTGTTTGCTCATAACTGATTTATGCTACAAGCTCTTTGTAGACTTGTACAGTAAGAAAATTATTTCCCTAAACCAGGAAATTAACGCTCTTAGAATTGACAAGACAGTTGACCCTGAGAGGTCAAGTAAATATCTACAGCGGATCTGAATAGTTAATTATAACTAGTTATGATTAATTATCCATATTTCCCCATGAGCTGATACGCTACATTTCCATTGATTTATGGTTTGTTAGTATATGACAATATTTGGCTGAGATACAACTATTTGAATATCTGGAATCTGAGGGTGCAAAGAAATCTAAATATTCTGAAAATCGCCTATAAAGTTGTCCAAATGAAGTTCTTAACAATGCATATTACAAATCAAAAATTAAGTTTTAATATATTAATGATAGGAAATTTACAAAATATCTTCATGGAACAACATGATCTTTACTTAATATCCTAAAGATTTTGGCATAATAGAAATATCAATAATTTGATCCATATAATGTATTGTTGGCTATTGCTACAAATATACCCGTGTTACATATGACTGGTTTTGTGGTCCAGGGTCACAAATGTGTTAATAGTGGAATTTGTTTCTTACAATCACATCTTAAATCGATGGACTGTAGTATTGTGAATTATTTTGATGTTTTTATCAGCTGTTTTGTACTAGCAGATATCGTTTGTGACAGTGTGTAGGCTAATGTCTCCAACTCTCTTCCCATGAAGCAACAGCACATCTTGGAAGCCTGAGTGTGGTACTATACTTCAATAACTGTCTGGTTTGGTTTAGCTACCAAATCAGACATCGAGACTACAACAGACAGTCTGGACTGCTGAAATGATTATTAGTGCTCCAGGACATAATCCTTAAATATTTTCTGACTTAACCTCACTGCTTCACCTAACTATCTTTGTACTTTTATTTTTCATTCTTTAATTTATGTGCACACAGGAACCTCCATTACTAAGAAAAATTCCTTGTTCACGCTTGGCAATAAAGCTTTTTCTAAGTAAATTTTCAGCAAATTTTCATTTTCGTGTATTATCAGTGTAAATTGTTCTTAATAAGTATTTCGGGAAACATGTCATTATCTATGATAAAAGAGTCTTACCACAGCAGCAATGTCTAGCTGGTACACTTTATCCACTCCTTGTTTTCTGATAGTGACATTAGCCAAAAGCACTGCAGCACTCAGATAAAAGAATGGGCTGAATGCATGATATCCTACATCCTAAAGACAGAGCAGAAGTGGAAGTGTATGTCATGTACAGGGTTGTTTTCATAATGCAATACCCTTATTAAAACATTAAAATGTTATAGTCTAGGTCTACATCTGGTTTAATGTTGGTCTGAGAAACCAAACATTGAACATGGGAGCCCATGCAAAAAAGTACTGTAGTGGTACTAGGTAGTAATGTCCCAGTGAATTGCTTTAAAAGGAACATAAGTTTGTGGCTTTACCATGGTTTTTACTCATAGGATTTGGAGACTACCATGGTAATAACATAGTATTTATTACCATGTTGTCTCCAAAATGGTTGTCTCCTATGACCAAAAACATGGTAAAACCACAAACGTATGTTTCTTACCAAGCTAGGCCAGATGCTGCTCTGATTTATGCCAGTAATAAATATGAGGAACCAGAGAGTGGTGATAAGGAAGCAGAAAAGTGACACAAACATGACCCAGCCCTGAGGATTTGCTGGTTCCACTTTGGTGGAGGCCACTAGTGTCCACACCAATCCACCAAACACCTGGAAAAAACGCACACAGCACACCTGAACAAAGTTACTCATAAAGACATGACTTCATTTACTGTATATAGACCTACAAACTCGCTAGGTTCACATTATTAAACAGCTGGTTACATTCATGGGATTGACAACAGTATTTTATAAAAAATGTGAATCTCAAACTGTCCCATTCACAAAGCAGCTTGCATACTGTATTTGTGTTAATTAAATGTAAATTCTAGTGTGTCTGCCCTCATCATCAGGCTCAAGCAGGATATTTCTGTGAGTCCTGCTGCTGTTTATCTAATTTAATGGGCGTGGCAGGAATTACTTATGAAATGATGCCACCTGATCTGGCAGCAAGGGCTTTTCACTGCATGGATCACTTTTCACTGGAGGAAATGTTCTGCCTTTACATCCATATGTAGATCAGTTATGTGACAGGTTATTCAAAAATGCATAACTGACAATGACTTTGATGCTCTAATGAACAAGTTTTTGTTTGTTGCATTAAATTAAGGATTTTTTTACAGGTGGTGTAACTACATGGAGATTGTACTAAATAATTTAAAAATTTTGTTTTTTTTCAAAAAGTGCTGAATTTCTTGCAAACACTGTTTATGTAATATTTTATTATTTCCTTCATTCCTTCAAATGACACTAACGACCTTCAAAACAAAAAAAAAAAAACAAAAAAATAAGTGGTTAGTCCAATCCAATTGTTTTTGTGTACAAATAATTTCTTAAAATAATTTATTCTGGTCTTGACTTACTGGTTTCTAAATACTTCTTGAATTTTTAAAAGAGTCATATTGCCTTTCTCTTGTGTTGTTTCATGGTTTCATGAGAGACTGTCATGTAACCTGTCCATATAGACATTTATCAGCTTCTACCAAATGAAAGAATTTACATGTAAATACCACAGAATAGTGTAGAGTTTTATTGCACACATGGTTTGTAATGACAATAACAAAAGATATGGGAAGGGTTTTCTCTTCCCTTTTTGCTATCATAACTATGTTCGGTTATAAGGTTAGTGGCAGTCTATTTGCATTTGACATTGTTTTCACTGCGGTGCACCAACAGACCAGTTGAGAAGCCCTGTAATGAATCAGTAGGCTCTATAAACAGACTAAGTTGACTCTTAAATAAAACCTGCCCCAATAAAGCATTTTATTCATTTAATTTCACTGTAATTCATTTATTTCTCAGTATTCACAGCTTGTTTTGTATCTTGCAACTGAATGGATTTAGTGCTCTTGAAACTAAAGTTTAGCTTTGACAAATCCTTAGCAAGTGTCAGAAACACAATACATGCCATTTCTCGTAAGTCTCTTAATTTAAATACATTTACAAGAAAAAAAAAAAATAGATAATTGTCAATAGGTGTGTCACACAAAAGTTAATCCAAAACATTTAGGAAATAACTGCCTTGACTCATCTGACTGACATTAAATGAACTGGAATCTAAAAAAAAAAAAAAAAAAAAAAAAAAAAAAAAAAAAAAACAGCGTTTCACCATACACCATTTAACCTGGTTGTTAAATCTCCATCATCTCCAATGTTCCAGACACTTGTTACACTATTCTTTTAACCCTGAGCTTTATTCTGTCTCTCATCCAACTTTGAGACCCTCAGGATTAATTCAATTAGGTTATTAATATAGTAATGAAATGCATGATTTGATATTGCTGATTGCATACTTACAAACTCTGGAATGAAGAGAATATCAGGCATGGTGGTGAAAATCTTACTGCCACTGGGCATCATGCTCACTGAAGAAGCCGTTGTGTCTGTGGTACTAAAGGAAATGTTAAAAATATGAGATGATAGATAAACTGAGACTTTTAAACTTCTTCCTTACTATACCGTTCCTCCCATCCGTTTTTTCCTGTCAGGGTTTTGGGTAGAGGGATGGAGCGAGGACTCAGTACTGCAGAGACATGGGCTTTTATTAATAATAAAAATAAACAAAACAGCAACAAAAACAACCCCGAGGGGGAAAAACAGGCTGGCCAGGCAAGGCAAGGCAAGGCACTACCCACACGACACTACAACGCCACGACAACTACACGTACACGACACGACACGCAACGACCCCGACACGACACGACACATCCAGGGATAGACGATGACGAACTGACGCACGACTGCAAACGCAAGGAGAATAAATGGGGAGCAAATGAGGAGGGTAATGAGGGAACACATGTGGGGCAAATTAACTAATAATCCGGTAACAAGATGGGAGGGGTCAAGACAAATGACACGAGCACATGGCACACCGAATCAAAGAAAAAAAGCCATGTGCTCACACAAAACAAAAAAACAAGCACATGGCCAGCAAAACAAAACACAAGCCATGTGCTAGAACAAAAGACACGAACACGCAGCTAATGAGAAAATTCATAAGCCGCGTGTTCACACAAGACATCAAGAAAAGCACGCGGCTGAACACAATCCGCGTGCTTCACAAAACACAACACACGTGGACAGAAGAGCGCATGGCCGAGCGAACTTGAGACCGCACGCTCCCTCAACAGACAGAACATGGAGCGCAAGTGCCTGGACCCCGACACGAAACCGAAACTCAAGACATGAGTGCCAGGATCTGAACACCACGCTCCAACATGAAACAGTACACGCAGACGAGCGCGCACGGCTCGAGCACTCTCGCATGCTCACATGAAAACAATGACATGACGGGATTGTCAGGGCTCTGTCACAAAACCACAAATAAATTAGACCGAAGTGACAGAACCCTGACAGTTTTCTGCATTATGTGCACTTCTAATTGTTCAAATATTCCTTTCCCAGACTACATTCATGTGTTTTGTAGAACTGGTCTGATTAGATCTCAGAAAATAAACATTTCCTCAATGCATTACAAATTTTAAAATCTCTAAAATCTGAATGCTTCAGCAATAAATTACAACAATGCAATCTTCAGAAATGAAGTGTTCCCTCAATGCATTTCTACAATGTCCTTTTCTGGTGAAAAACAAACAAACTGAAAAAAGATATTAAAATGAACACATACACTGAACAAAATTATAAACACAAAACTTTTGCTTTTGCCCCCATTTTTCATGAGCTGAACTAAAGATCTAGACTTTTGTTTTTGTCTTTTTCTATGTACACAAAAGGCCTATTTCTCTCAGATATTGTTCACAAATGTGTCTAAATCTGTGTTAGTGAACACTTTTCCTTTGCCGAGATAATCCATCCACCTCACAGGTGTAGCATATCAAGATGCTGATTAGACATCATGATTATTCCACAGGTGTGCCTTAGGCTGGCCACAAATAAAAGGCCTCTAACATGTGCAGTTTTACTGTATTGGGGGGTCCGGGGGGGTCCGAAAAGCAGTCCGTATCTGGTGTGACCACCATTTGCCTCAAGCAGTGCAACACATCTCCTTCACATAGAGTTCATCAGGTTGTTGATTGTGGCCTGTGTAATGTTGATCCACTCCTCTTCAATGGCTGTGCAAAGCTGCTGAATTTTATGCTGGCCATGCCAAGAACTGGGATGTTTTCAAGCTTCCAGGAATTGTGTACAGATCCTTGCAACATGGTGCCGTGCACCATTCATCCACGACCATCACCTCATGTTGCAGCACTATCATGCTGCAACATGAGGTGATGGTCTTGGATTAATGGCACAACAATGGGCCTCAGGATTTCGTCACGGTATCTCTGTGCATTCAATAAAATGCACCTGTGTTCGTTGTTCATAATATATGCCTGCCCATACAATAACCTCACCGCCACCATGGGCCACTCAATCCACAACTTTGACATCAGCAAACCGCTCACACACACGATGCCATACACGCTGTCTGCCATCTGCCGTGTACAGTGAAAACCGGGATTTATCCATGAAGAGAACACCTCTCAGAAGTGCCAGACGCCATCGAATGTGAGTATTTGCCCACTCAAGTCGGTTAAGACGACGAAATGCAGTCAGGTCGAGACCCTGATGAGGACGGCGAGCATGCAGATGAGCTTTCCTGAGATGTTTTCTGACAGTTTGTGCAGAAATTATTTGTTTATGCAAACCGATTGTTGCAGCTGTCCAGGTGGCTGGTCTCAGATGATCTTTGGAGGTGAAGATTCTGGATGTGGAGGTCCTGTGCTGGTGTGTTTACACGTGGTCTGCGGTTGTGAGGCCGATAAATTCTCTGAAACGCCTTTGGAGACAGCTTATGGTAGAGAAATGAACATTCAATTCACGGGCAACAGCTCTGGTGGACATTCCTGCAGTCAGCATGCAAATTGCATGCTCCCTCAAAACTTGCGACATCTGTGGCATTGTGCTTTTTAGAGTGGCCTTTTATTGTGGCCAGACTAAGGCAAACCTGTGCAATAATCATGCTGTCTATTCAGCATCTTGATATGTCACACCTGTTAGGTGGATGGATTATCTCGGCAAAGGTGAAGTGATTAACACAGATTTAGACAGATTTGTGACAAATACTTAGCAGAAATAGAGCCTTTTGTGTACATAGAAAAAGTCTTAGATCTTTGAGTTCAGCTCATGAAAAATGGGGGCAAAAACAAAAGTGTTGCGTTTATAATTTTGTTCAGTGTAATACACTAGATATATATCTTCAGCTTATGAAGGGCTGAAGGGCAGCTTTTAATAATGACAAAAAGACTACATACAGCAAGCAAGAAAACTGAAATATACAGTGGGTACGGAAAGTATTCAGACCCCCTTAAATTTTTCACTCTTTGTGATATTGCTGCCATTTGCTAAAATCATTTGTTATTTTTTTCCCCTCATTAATGTACACACAGCACCCCATATTGACCGAAAAAACCCAGAATTGTTGACATTTTTGCAGATTTAGATTCAAAAAAAACAAAAAAAAAACGAATAACAACATGGTCCTAAGTATTCAGACCCTTTGCTCATTATTTAGTAGAAGCACCCTTTTGATTTAATACAGCCATTAGTCTTTTTGGGAAAGATGCAACAATTTTTTCACACCTGGATTTGGGGATCCTCTCCCATTCCTCCTTGCAGATCCTCTCCAGTTCTGTCAGGTTGGATGGTAAACGTTGGTGGACAGCCATTTTTAGGTCTCTCCAGAGATGCTTAATTGGGTTTAAGTCAGGGCTCTGGTTGGGTCATTCAAGAACAGTCACAGAGTTGTTTGTGAAGCCACTCCTTCGTTATTTTTAGCTGTGTGCTTAGTGTTCGCTTGTCGGTGGGGTTGTTGAAAGAGAGGTAAAACCCTGTGGGGGGGGACAGGAGCCGCACGTCTGAGGTCCTGAGCACATCTGGAGAAGGTTTTCGCCAGATATCCCTGTACTTGTCCGCATTCACTTTCCCTCGTTGCAACCGATCGTTACCTGATCCCTGCACGACAAACACAGAGAGGGAGGCCACCCCAGCGGAATGAATGTACTGTGCCTGGAAGGGGTGCTGCGGTCACAAAAAAAAAAAATGCTTCACTGTTTGGTGGACTGTATTGACAGGTTAACTGACATTGCCTGGTTTTCTCCACACATGACGCGTCTGTGAGTAATTAGAGGCACAAAAAGCCGAATAAAATAACATAATACATTGATCTCCCTCAGACCAGAGAATTTTATTTCTCACCATCTCACAACTCCATTCGGGCTTTCATGTGTCTTGCACTGAGAGAGGCTTCCGTCGGGCCACTCTGCATAAAGCCCCGACTGGTGGAGGGCTGCAGTGATTGTTGACTTTCTACAACTTTCTCCCATTTCCCAGCTGCATCTCTGGAGTTCAGCCACAGTGATCTTTGGGTTCTTCTTTACCTCTCTCACCAAGTCTCTTCTCCCCCGATAGCTCAGTTTGCCGGACGGCCAGCTCTAGGAAGGGTACTGGTCATCCCAAACATCTTCCATTTAAAGGATTATGGAGGCCACTGTGCTCTTAGAACCTTAAAGTGCAGCAGAAATTTTTTTTGTATCCTTGGCCAGATCTGTGCCTTGCCACTTTTCTGTCTCTGAGCTCTTCAGGCAGTCCTTTGACCTCATGATTCTCATTTGCTCTGACATGCACTGTAAGCTGTAAGGTCTTATATAGACAGGTGTGTGGCTTTCCTACTCAAGTCCAATCAGTATAATCAAACAAAGCTGGACTCAAATGAAGGTGTAGAACCATCTCAAGGTTGATCAGAAGGAATGGACAGCACCTGAGTTAAATATAAGAGTGTCACAGCAAAGGGTCTGAATACTAGGACCATGTGATATTTCAGTTTTTAATTTTTAATAAATCTGCAAAAATTTCAACATTTCTGTGTTTTTCTGTCAGTATGGGGTTCTGTGTGTACATTAATGAGAAAAAAATTTAACTTAAATGATTTTAGAAAATGGCTGCAATATAACAAAGAGTGAAATTTAAGGGGGTCTGAATACTTACCTTACCCACTGTATATATTAGATTAACACTCTAAACTTCACTAGAGACAACATTGTAATATTAGCAGTTGGGAAATGGATGTTGGCTTCTTTTGTATTCACATTTCTACATCCACAATTTATAAATCCACACAGGTTTTTTAAACTGCATTAGACTATACTATAAGTAAATTTTGCTTAACTAGTTCAAAACAAATAAATAAAATCTGTATATTTTTACAAATTGAAAGCATAGTGTAAGTATCTAAACATAATATAAGCGTGAGAGCTGTCCAGCTGCTGCGGGACATAATGCAAAGCCAGATTGATAACATCATCAACTGCAGGAAGTGAGACGTGGTTTTGACTTGATACAGGAAAATGTTGGGAGCCATATTAGAAAAAAAAACTCCTTGATTTGTGTTGGTACAGCTCTTGTGTTGTTTATTTTCTGCATAAAGTCAGACAGAATCATTTATTTCTGTAATGTAAGTGCATGCAGTAAATGTTTGTATGACTGTAAGTTTGCAGATTTGCATACCTTTGTGTATTTGTAAATCATGTATCCATATGTGGATGAGTTTCTAAGTTCAGATTGAGATGGTGTTCAAAATATATGAGCATACTAACTCAAACAGCAAAGTCTGAACCTAAACCCTTCAATTTAAACCACTTAGGGTACATTACCTTCTGTCCTTAATTTTAAACATACATTTATTTTTTACTCAGTTATAACAGCTTAGTGTTTGACATTCCTTTTTTGCTTCTGCAGCTAGAACAGCACAACAAAAACTCTTTTAAAGGTCAAACATAACTGAACATTAAACATTAACTGGTCTTTCCCTTCACTTAAAAACCCATATAACAACACTTCAGCGTTTACTCTCCTAAAGCAAGCCCTATGCAAAGCATGCTGGAAACTAAAGTGCACCTACCAGTTTAAGTTAATACAACAAAAATGATTAATGTAGTTCCAACACAAATGGTTTAAGTAAACTTCAATTTTACATTTATTTGAATGGATTGAATACAATTAAATTAAATTAGGACAAAATGTATAGCAACTGAGTTTCTGTGGCTCATTTTAATCAAGTAAATTAAACAAGCAGCAAAAAAAAATTCTCAGTGTAGGTCTAATCTGAATGGTTGACTATGCAACTATAAAGGATATTCAAAAAGATTTGTTTAATGCACTTTAAATTGAAAGTTAACTCAAAATGCATGAGCAGAATTTTATGACACTGTTGCTCAGAGGAAAACACATTAGGAGCAGTGCATTTGTGGGAGCCCATGAGTGAGTTGAAAAAATTAACAAATAAAATGAACTCTCTTCAGGTGCTTGTGTTCCAGATAGAAATATTTACTATGTGGAAACAATAACAATGTTTAACCATCAGATCCAGGGAGCTCAGTTGACACCAGAGCCTGTTAAACATCCAGCAGCAGGCTTGTGTGTGTGTGTGTGTGTGTGTGTGCATGGTAAATATAATGTGTTTCACTGACTTTTGCAATCCCATCTAATCAGCTGACTAGGGAGAGAGATGTCTGCAAACACACGCACACTCTCTCTCTTTCCCCAGGGTGAGAGGCTGTGTGTCGGACAGATCGACTCTTACAGAAACTTACCTTTGTCTGAGTGGCTGGTGGATCTGGTGTCTGATGAACACACACATACACACACCTGGTTGCTCATGGGAACACTCGTAGTGTTGCACAGCTCCAAACAATGCCTGTTTGTTTCTCTTCTGATCTGGTTACCTAAGGTAACAATGACATGAAATATTTATAAACAATATGTTTTTCTTTTGCTTCTACTGGTAGCCACAGTTCACCATCACTGCTATGTAAACAATAGGCCAGTCAATCGATTAAAACATTGAATCAAATTAATTACAATATGATGGGCAGGATATTTGTGAAGATATCTTGTATACATTACTTTGGCAGATGAATTTAATGTATACAAGCTGCACTTTTTATTCTGCTGGAGCTTCTTTTTTCACTGTTTTTATCAGCATCTTACTCCATGAGTATCACTTTTTTTCTTCTTTTTTAATATGGAAGTCAGTTTACATAAAAAATAAGTAATTGTGAAAATAAAAAAAGTAAAAAAAATATATATATGTAAAATAAAATGTAACATAAATATCATCATATTGTGAGCAGTAAAGTCTAACAGGTACACTAAGTACCTTTTCTGTAAAGTTGCTTTACGACTTTTCCTTCAACTCTAAAATAAAATACAAAGCAATGCATAATGCAAATATGGTAAAACAGCTGTGCAACATCAACCCAGAAAATTTCTTAAAATTTACAGTACATTGGGCTGTATATAAGTCACTATCACAAGAAATTAGGTTACAATTAGGAAACAAAGTCCAATAACTATTATTATTTTCTCTGATGTATAAATTGGCTTCCATTTTATAAAGGAAAAAATATTTTACACATTGTTAATTATGCTAAATAAAAATTAACAGCCCTAGAAAACAGTAGAAGATGCCTCAAGGTGAATGATTCAGTCCCAATGAGGGATGACCTATTAACTCAGTGACCTTGAGCAAATTTGACTGCTTTATGGAGATCGAGCCTGCAAATGCACCATAATGTATTTTGCTATGGGTTAAGGAATTCCGCATGTATCCTATACAAAGTTTCAGGGATTTTAGGTATAATAGACCAAATGTGATTTCATCTGAAAGCACATTTAGAACATTTTCTGCTTAATTAAAAGCAAATTTGATCTGAGTGAATATCAACACATAGGAACACACATACAAGTACAGACTGTATTATACTTAAGGGTGTGACTTTACACAATTTCAACTCGTATAATTATCCCAAACATCTATCATCTCTGTCCAGACAGTGTGTGTGTGTGTGTGTGTGTGTGTGTGTTGACTTTGGGCTCCAATGCTTTTCTGTCACCACAACAGCAGGTCACCCGGGCGTGTCATTTTACTAACTCGGGTTTCCTGTGTGGTGGTGAAATACGAACGGTCTGGAATCCCACCCCTTCAGACAGGCCCGAGACACACGTAAATACTCTCATTCCCCCCACCAAAAAAAAAATGTATTGAAGAAGTTTACTCATCATATGACAACTCATTAAAAGCTTTCTGTTTATGTTGTCTTAAAAACTAAGAATGGAAGACTAAATTGTTAGTTGGTCAGTTACAACTGGATGAGCATTGAGCTGCCAGGGAAGAAACTCTATGCTTACAGATAGGGTGGAATTCTAACAGGTTCATATTAAAAGATGGAATGTTGTCAGACCAGTTCTCTATTATTTCTCTGTAAACACTGGGAGTGTGGAAACAGAATCCAGCAGGGAAAAATACTTTCCTGGTCACAAACCTTTTTTTTCAGCACACACACAGAAAGACTGTTTTAGCATCATGAATTATACAATGTAATATTATATAAAGTTTTTTATCCATATTTTCAATTTAAGATTGTGTATGGAATATAACAGAAAATATAAATGCTTGTTTGTCCTGGTATGTAATGTCAGAAGCTTTTTTGAAGAGATAGATCACCCAAAATGACAATTCTTTCATAATTTACTCACACACAAAAAAACTATTTTTGTTTTAGCTGTTTTATAGAAAAAGAAAATTATGCTAGAATGACATGAGGGTGAGTAAATGAATGACAGCTTCCCTTTCTTTTTTGGTAGTGTGGGTGTACGATTTCCTTTAAGGATAAGACATGGTTTTGGAGTCGACATTGCATGGGGATTGCGAAGGCTAACCACACAAAACATGAGTCCCCCCCACATAAATATTTGAGGTAAAAACTCCCCCAAGATTGTGTTAGTTAAAACCCACTTTATTTTTAATCATTACTTGGAGTAAATGGAATGGAAATATAATCCACATTTCCCTCTTGCCCCTCATCTTGCCCCATCTTTGAATGAAATATTTTTTCAGAGCCTTGTATGCAAGTGCTTCCTGATGATTGGCCTTGTCTTCACAATAAATTCTTGTTTATGTACATGTAGTTTAGCTAACTTTTTAAGTGGCTTGACCCCTGTAGTTTTAGCTACTGATGTAAGAAGTATGTTGTTAACCCCCCATAATTGATTAACCACTATTGGATAGCGGGGAAACGCATCCTCTCAGTATCCTACAGTTTTTGTGGTGGGCCCGCACCATAGTGGATTCTCAATACGCGATTACACCACAGAAACCGTTTTTTGTGGGGTGAGCAGCTTAGCAATTATTATAATACAGTATAAGAAGAACTTACACATTAGTTTTGCGCATGTATTCACACCTCTTTTAACACATCACAAGCTTACACCTTGTACATTTGTTCCGTTCAGAAATAATTAATGCCGATTCATGTCCCTGCATCTTATAGCATCTGACCTACACCACCCACACCCTCCGGCATGGCTTGGCGAGGTGCGGTGGTTGTCAGAACACGGAAAGAAATGGAACAGCTTTTCCTAAGTGTACGACTTTGCCTTTTAAAGGAAGTTGGGAAACGTTTTAAAAATGGAAGGCGGTTGTATTAAAGACAGAGAGGTGTTTGGTACTTTTAAACCATGTAGTTTATGAGTTTTTTGTGTGGAGAAAAGAATTAAAATGAGAGAAAGGAGAGAAGAAGGGAGATGGTTGTATTAGGGAAGGTGTGGGTTACTTTTAAAGGTCCCCCCCATCCTGAAATTCAAAAATAAAGTTGTTTTTTTTTTTTTTGGGTGATTAGTATCAATAATGTTTACGTCCCTTTAAGGTTATCTATTAAGGGCATGGTGGGTGGCTCCCAAAAACAGTGACATTTGAAAGATTATCAGCATTTCAAAGCTTGCCGTTTGTTCCACTAGTTTCCCGCCCATCAACGGAATCACAAAAAAACGATTTTTTTGACTTCACATAACAATCGTCCTTTTCACACTTCAATCAAACCTTTCCCTGTCCAATCAACAAATTGCTTTCTCCTAGCATCCCGAAGGCCCGCCCCCGCCCCCCTACCACATAAATAGACGCTGGAAGCCCGCGGCTGGAAAATTCGGTCCCCAACTTGTCCCACAGATTTGTATTTTTCTGTAACAGTGGGAATGGGCCGTTAGTGCACTGAGATCTTCGGAACATGTAACGCAGGATTCAAACAGTGTAAATATGCTTTCATTGAGGAAAAAAAGTCCCCCTGGTTTATTTTCCGCCTGTGGTCCCCACACACCACACCCTCTGCTCCGGTCCCCCCCCCCAGATAACCACGATAGCACGGAGCCTGATCGACATTGCGCTAGGTCCCGGCTCAGAACTCACAAAATAATTCTCGGAGCCCTTTTTTTTTGAATCCCTACCACAGACTGGGCTATATTTCAATAGCCAATGATGGGATGGAGAATTGTTGGGCTGGCATAACCCCTGTGTTGTCAAAATGGTGGGCTTTTATTAAAACGGATGCGTCAACCGGCTCTGAGCTTGGCAACGGCTCTAGCCCAGCTGTGAATATAATGAAACACTATTGGCTATTTTTAAAAAGGGGCGGAGCTGCTTGATATGTCCCACCCTGACTTCCTATTTCAGTTTGTCAAATGAACCCGTCAACACAGAGTACAAAACGCTGCGTGTTTTTCTAAGGCTTGTCCAAAAGGGGACCTTTTAAAATAGACCCCATTATTTAAGGTCCCACCCGGGCCCCGTTCCCCAATGGGAAATGCTTTACAAACCACAATTCACACGCACAAATGCTGTTTATTCCAACAGTCCCATGGCCATGAAATTCCCCCATAGCATAAACTGGTGGGAATAAGCCCTTTGCCCTGGGGCTGGTATGGAGAGACTAACCCATATTTTATTTATACGTGTTTATAAATATCTCTAAATATCATTTTTTAAAAGAATGAAAAAAATAAACAAATCACAACCCATGGTTTGGACACTTTTGGAGTGACCATGTTGGATTAGGTCAGTCGCTATGACTCCAGTGCTTTGGGCAACTGCCTTGATAGAGGTTCCCATAGGTGGACCCCCCTGTGGGGGTGATGTCAAAGGCCTTGTGATTTGTGAACCCTTGAGAGGAAAGCAAGGTTTCCACTGAGGTTTTTTTGGGAAGGGCCTGTAAAGATCACTAAAGAGCACGTTGAAGATTCCCACTTCCCTCATCTGCCCAGCAGGGAGGCAGGGCCATTTCCTCGCACAGAAATTTACACACAATGGAAAACACGCTGCCCCCATATAAAACGCCTCACAAACATCCTGCTTCAACACATTAATATACCGACTGAAATCCCAACAGAAACCACAACATGCATATAAACAACACGAATAAACCACATTAAGCAATACTGTGGGCAGTCGTGTTGACCACAACACTGTCACCTTATCAGATCTTCTCAGGTTAACTCTCTGAATTTCAGATCCATGATTTCTGTAAAACAGAAAACAGTTTTTAGTTTAGTAACTTTGTTTTGATCACAATCTTACCCCCCATTTATAACATTATAGCCCCAATGTATATGAAATTGTAAATGTTTTGTTTGGTCCCTATAAAGTTCTTAAACAGAACAAAAATGAAAACCCTCGTTTTGGCTAATGTTCTCAACTGGTAAAATTCACTTTAAAATATTTTTAACAGTAATTTAATTTTATACAGAGTTTAAATTAAATATTAAGAAATATTCCATTTTAATTTTAATAATTAAAAAAAATGCAAAAACTTTTCTTTAAGGTAGGGTTTCACACGCGGGAAGTAAAAGTTGGTTTGGTGTTTTATTTTTTTGAAACCACCCTCACCCCTAAATGCCCCATCCATCAGTCCCTGGCTGAATCCTAGAACCTCATGGAAGGATGCTACAAACCGAGCTTGGGCAGATCAGATTCAGGTAGAACACGGAGCCAAGCTAATTTGTTACAAATTCCACTTTTACATTGTCTTCAATTTACCTTTATGTTTTAAATTTTTAAAAACATTTTGCTATATCCAAAGAAATTTCTATAGTGTGTTGATGTGACCAGAAACCTCTGATGCCACATTAAGATACACACATCAAGCCAACTAAAGAAAAAAAACTAAAGACAAATCTAATGAAAAGTTGTGGGTGTGTGTTTTACCCTGCATTTATACTGGTGACTTCTGTCCCCATAAAAGACATCAGCGAGTAATTTGCCCTGTTTATTTTTTTGGGCCCCACAAGAGATATGTACCTGGGGTGGGTACCAGACCTGTCCTAACTACATAGTGTTCAGGCAGCCAGACCCCCCCCCTTTATGAAAAAACCTAAGAAAAAAAATATTTAGAAACAATATAAATAACCATATTTGATTTTTCATGAATATTTATCAAAAAACACTGTGGAACCCTACAGATTTTTGACAATGAAAATCTTAGCAACCATTCAAAAGTTTGGGATTTTTTTTCAAATAAATTATTATTTAAAATTGAGCAAAGGAAGCATTAAATTGATCCAGAAACTGAGAGGCAATTAAAACAAATAATTTTTTTATTTCAAATAAATGCCATTCTTTCCCTTTTAAAACCTTCTATTCCATCAAAAGAATCCCAGCAAAAAATGGGTATTTATAAATAGTTCGCAAGCAATACCTGGTTGTCAACCTTGAGACTAATACAACATATTTTTTGGGAGCAGCAAATCAGTGCTTATACAAAGATCCTGAAAGATCATGAAGAACACTGGAAGACTGGTGGGCCAAAAAATTGAACTTTTTTTCCACATACTGGGGGGGGAAGTAAAATCAACAGTTAAAAAACAAAAGGTTATATTTCTTTTGAATTGTAATAATCTTTCACAATATTACGGTTTTTTTGGTCCAATAAAGACAGCTTTGGTGAGCATAAGAGACTTTTCAAAAACATAAAATCATACTGACCCCACCATTTTAAAACGAAAAAGATTAATGAACGTATAACTTCTATTTGTGTCGCAAATCTTACTTTGCAGAAGCTTCCTTCCCCTGCTTCCCGTGGTGGGTTTTTTACTGATTTGAGCTTAACAACAAGTTTAGGGAAGTCTTTCCCCCTGGACCAGCAACATCTCCTTTTGGAAAAAAAAACACACCAGAGATAATCCTGAGACAGAACAAGACGAAAGATTGTCCAGTTTGTGGGGGGGGGGGGGGAAAATATATGTTGGGTGTGGTGTTGTTATTTTGCTAATAGAAATGTTTACCGTCTTTTTGGTAGATGGTTGTATCCATGTCACTGTCTTTCTCAAATGGTGTGCCACCATGGACAGTGAGCTCTTGTGTCCTACACACACATTCATATAGTTTGTAAGTATGTAAGGAAAAATATAACCGCTATGCATCGATCATATTCTAATAAGTGAATTAGTGTGTACCGTAGAGCAATGGGGGCTCCACTTTCATCAAACAGTTTAAGGAATGCCCAGCCACAGCTGAGGTCTCCTCTCTCCCCTGTGGACTGAAAGAGAGTACAAACATTTTTACCAAAGTTATTTCTTTTTCCCTTTCTTTTCTTGCGCAAGAACGATTTTTTTTGCTGGATAACTGGGCCAGGAACCTTGTAAGTAAGGTTTAAACACCCCTTCTTTCCATTAGTAAAAAGGGATCATTGTTTCACCCCCAAAAAAAATTTTGTGTCATACGTTAACATTCCCAAAATTGAAGGAAATACAATTGGAACTCCCAATGAAACTCCCATTGCTGGTCCTAATGTTACCTCCCAAGAATAACCTTCTTTTGTTTTTTCCAGCAAGTTAAGAAATGTTTTTATCCCGTACATGTTTTTGGAATGCACTCCATAGTGAGGGTAATTGGAAACAGAATTTTTTCATTTTTGGAAGTGAAGTTTATACCTTTTTACAGATGATCATTTTGGTGTGTTTGGGTTTTTTTTTTAATTGTGAAATTATGGTTGAGAGGGTAAAAAGAAATAAGTTGATCCTTTTTATCTTTTCCCTGAGGTTTATATGAAGGCCCCGTGGTTGGGGTCCCCCTCCTTTGATCATAACAGAGTTGGGTGGTACTGTGATATGATTGTTTAAATGATAAGAATTTTTATTGCAAGAAATAGTTGCTCACATTTCTTATGTAGGTTACACCCAATTCAAACAGAATTCCAAGATCAGGAGATTCAGAGTCACAACGCAGGAAACAGTCTCCATCCAGTAGACAGGGCAGCATCCCAGTCATCTGAAATACACACACAGGGGAAAAATACAGATTAAAAGGATAAACGGTTATATTACATAAAAGTATATACAGTGAGGTGAGACACTGGTGAAAATTCTGTATTTTTAATTTAATATTTTTATTACAAATTACATTATCAGCATCACAATTTGTGCAAAATCTGAACTATTTTATATTCATTTTAAATTACAAAATTTCTTTGTTTCAAAATGTCAAAATCTTAAAAATGTATTTATTTCTAGGTTTAAATTAGATTTCAAATCCCAGCTTTTTAATGTGGCCTCAGACTTTTGTACATGCGTTTGCACATGTTCAAGTGTAGCTTAGTCTTACCCGTGGAGAAAAGCTCCAGGTCTTTGGGCTCTTGGAGTTGTAAGTGGCTCTGACTGTGTGAATGTTACTCAAAACCTGACAAGGAAAATTTTTAAGTAAACTTAAAAGGTGGAACAATGAGTGAAAAAGAAACAATGGCACCATGTCCACTGCAATTGTGTCACATGACACCTGTTTGCAATAAACGTTGGGAAGACAAACGGGTTTTGAATGTGCGTTATAATTGTTCTGCCGTTTACAATGACTTAAGTGACTCATTCAGAAACATCAAAGAAAAGATCAACTGTGCACAATTAACGCTGGACATTACACCATAATACTCTACTTATTATCTATAAACACATGCCAAACTTGAACAACACTTTCCCTGGCGTTCTCCCCTCCCTAAATAAAAATTCTGACGATAAAGTAAAATCAAATAGAAATTAACAAAATCCCGAGTTTTTGTGGAAAAAAGAACAAATTATCCCATACAGAAACCAAGTAATGATTAAACTGTTAACACGCAAGACTCAAATATGCCGTAGTATTTTACACTCATGCTTTTGGATTGCAACTGTATTAATTCAAGCACCCCAGCTGTTAATCCCATGATGCTTTGTTATTTGTTTTAGGTTTCAAATGGTTCCACCCGGATTACTGTTCCACATGAGCAACACTTAATTTCAGAATCGAATCAGGAATCATTACTCAAGCTTTCCAAGAAACATTTGTATGCAAATCTCTCTCTTTTAAGATCATAAAGGGGCAATAATTATGGTTGTAGGTGCAGCAGTGTGTGTGTGTGTTACCTGGGTTCCATTAAATGCACAGAGCCGAATGTGCCTGCTGAGCACCTGTAACCCGACCCCGGGGGGTGGGATCATTCGACAGTTCCACAGGGTCAGGATTAAACCCACTCTAGATGACTGGCCGTGAACCTGGGCAAATACACACATACACATTCTTTCTTTCTCTATATACTACTGCTCAAATGTTTCGAATAATTAAGATTTTTTTAAATGTTTTTGAAAAAAGCTTCTTATGCTCAGCAAGGCTGGATTTATTTGAAATATTATTGCAATTTAAAATAACCATTTCTATTTTTCCTATTTTTCTAAAAACCTGTAGTCTTTTCCAGTGGTCCAACATTATCCCCTTCCCAGAAATCATTCCCCCCTAATTAATGCTGGATTGGCTGCGCTAAAATTAATTTGGGTGCTCAATTATAATACATTTAATGGTTCTTATTAATTATAAAATGTAAAAAAAATTTTTTTGCGAATCTATATTTTATGGAAATGTTTGTTTCTAGATTGTTTTTTTCAGGATTCCTTTGAATGAAATATAAACGCCTCAAAAGACCAGAAAAAACCTTTGAAAATAGAAGTCCCCTTTTTTTAACATTATATGTATCTTTTTTAATTTACCGTTGTCCTTTTTTGAAACTATTTTAATGTGCCCCTTTGCCAACAAAAAAACAGGATCACGGTTTTTTTCTGTAATTAGAATGATTTTTTCGAAGGATTCATGTGACCACTTGAAGACTGGGAGGGGTAATGGCTTTTGAAACAAATGTAAAACCCAAATTAAAAAATTTTTTATTTGTGATTTACTAATTGTTAATGAAAAACTTCATATATTAGTGTTTTACTGTATTTTTCAAACAAATTCAGGATTTAAAAAAGCATTTTTTTTTAAATTTTTTAAATATATTTCTATACATATTGTATATACTGTATATCTATGTGTACTGCATTAAGCTAACTGAGACTTGTTATAGAGCCAACCTGTGCTTTATCATTTCTCCTTTTTGTGATTTTTTGGATTGCTTCCCATTGTCCCCCCCCCCCCCCCCCTCATCATTTGTAAGTTCCTTTGGATACAAGCGTTCTTGTTTAATTCCCCCCCCCCCCTACATTTGCAAACATTAACCATATTATTGTAAAAAAAATCTTGTAGTAAAATGGCAACTAAGTGGTGGGTGGCTTTGCAAGTTTAGTACCTTTGCCCCCCACTTGTTGGTTCCTGGGTTCCCCCATAATGGAGATCTTTAAAGGGAAGAGTTGGTGACTTGGCTTTAGCTTGGGCCACTGAATGAAGTGACTTTTGCTCTATAGATCTCCCCTTCTTTGGGCAACAAAAATACACAAACACAAAAGGTATACATACTACACAAACCCAAAACCTGTAAAATAATAAATCGCTCTAAATCGGAATTTTTTTAAATACCAGATGTTTTTAATGTAAACAACATTCAAAATTAAACTGCATTTTAGGTAACTGAGCTCTTTAAAGACTGAAAATGGGCAATTGCAATCCTATAGGTTTTGGGAAAAAATAAGAGACAGGTAGTGGACCTTCCTCCTAGGAGTCCTGGAGAAGATGTTGGAAGGGTCCCTGAAGCCTGGTGGGATAGCACCCATCGCTGAAAGCACATCAGTAGCATCTATCTGCAGAAACAACACACCAGCACATTTCACTATGTGAGGGTGCTAGTTAGAAAGTTATGGTAATGTGTGTTATAATTAGTGTTATGATTATTAAAGGGATAGTTCACCCCAAAAATACAATTTCTGTCATCATTTACTCACTCTCAAGTTGTTTCAAACCTGTATGAGTTTCTTTCTTCTGTTGAAAAATGTTGGTAACCATGGATATGGACAACTATTTGCTTACCAACATTCTTCTTCAGAAAGAAATGTATAAATGTTTGTAACAACATGAGGGTGAGTAAATGATGACAAAATGTTCATTTTTGGGTGAACTAGCCCTTTAAGGGTGTAATTATCTACATAGAATATACCTCAGTAACAGCCTTCCGCACTGTGTTCCAATTGGATGTTTTGCTAGTTGGACAAGAGGCAGTATTTGATCATTTTCTTTAGTAAAGGCTGCATATGAACTTAATCTTCCGTTTAATTCCTTTCAACTTCAGAAATTGTGAGCTATATTATACACGACAAAATATGAACACAATGCTGCCATTTAGTGGAGAGAGAGGAAATATCACCTGGACTTTAAGTCAGGATCCTCCTCTTCCTCTTCACTCTCCCCCTCATCCTCATTCTCATTCACTCGCTCACTATCCTGCGAAGACGTCTGAAAATGCACAGTTATGGTACATTCACAGATGCAATTTATCCATGTTAATGATCTACACACAGACTCCTAACTGACTGCAAATTAGTGCTTAGTCTTTTTTTTATTTTGTTCATTCAAGAGTTTAATTTGTATATTTATAAAAGTGCACAGCCTACACCAGTCCCGAACTGCTCTGGAATATGACTCAGACACTGTAAAAGTATAACATAAAGATACATTATATGCATAATGTGAAAATGTCAATCAAAACCATAATATTGTAAAGCATTATTAAAGCAGTAAACTGCAGGAAAGCAGTGTTTAATGAGATTTGAAATGTTGTTTTTCCTCCAATCTTTATGTCAAAATGTACTCTAAAAAATTATCAGCTTGTGCATATAAAAAGCAAAAGTGAATTAAAAGACAAAAATCTAGGGTTTTTATTAAGTTTTGTTTAAACCATTTATGGCTTTCCCCAATAATAAAAACACTGTTTAATGTGTGAATATAACTTACTTGTTATCAACCATTTACATGGCGCATGTAAATGCACTCAGTGAGTGCCTGTGATATTATACGCACCTTCAGGAAGGTTTTGGGCACCAGGCCCTTCTGGCCTTTTGAGTTTTGAGCCAGCCACCATCCATCCTTATTCTTAGAGACAACTCTCAAAACCTCTCCTTTCTGAAACAACACAAAAAAGACTCAAGTGAGACTCACTGAATTGCTCAGTGCAAGAAAATAACCCGAATTCAAGTATTCAACACCTAAAATAAAATGTTATGACTGTTACCTGGATGCTGAGGTCCCCTTCTTCCTCTCCCGTAAACGCACTGAGAGCAATGTAGGAGACAGATCGTTGTCCTTTAGCAGTTGGACCGATATCCTCATCAGCACTGTCAGCATTATCATCATCATCATCATAATCATCCTGTACTTCTTCTTCAGCATCTTCATCCTCAGAGCTCTCATCTTCTTCATCACTATTTTCCTCCTCGCTCTCCTGATCTCTCTGGGACGAACTAGGTCCAGCCGTCCTATGTGGCCAAGAAAAAACTATGGTATTAAATATTTCGATTTAATATAAATGTTATATAAATGATTTCATATGGATAAAAGCTGATCTAAAAATGGTTTGATGGTTTGTTTGAATGCATGATAAAGTCTCTGGGATCTGTGCTGGTCAGGTGAGTAAGATTTGTTTGAATGGATGAGGTTACAGACTGTAGACGCTCATATAAAGTCAACAAACGCTTCTCCTCTTCCCTCTTACACTGGTCATAATTCCCCACTGGAGCCAGCTCATCTGCCTGCACACATGGCATTCAGCATATTAATAGCAGGATCTAACATGATACATTGTATAGGGTTCAGTAAACGTTCATCAAAAAACTAAAGGAGAGAAATATACATACACATTCTATATGTGCAAGAAAAAAATTATTTCAGAAATAGTTTTTATTATGTTTTTTAAATTAAATATGTAGCAATTTATGTGAGATGAAGTAACAATACCAATACACAGACATAAACATTACTTTAGATAATTTCTTCAGAGTCTTCATAATTTCCTCCACTGCGCGCTGTAACTCTTTGCACCTGAAATGCAACACCATTACAAATCACCGCAAAACGCAGAAAGTATGCGCTATTTGACCTAGTTGATGTAGAGACGTTCAAAAACAAAACAGAGGGAAGACGTCTTTACCTCTCCAATGTCTCTGTCCTGTCAGACTCATCTGGTTCAGCAGCATGCTGCACCAAAGCGTCCACCTACAGGACGGATAACAGTGAGTAGTGGTTTAATATCAAAACCGGTGCGCACCAGCAAAAGAACAAGCATTTCATTCAATCAATTAAATTAAATGTAATTTATTTATTATCAACCTTTCTCTTGATGTCATCCGTTTCTCTTTGGACCGTCTGAAGAGGTCCTCTCCTTTTCGGAGGCATCTTCTATTCGTCTTCAACACAAAATGTGATCATGCACGGTATTTGGAATGTGTGATTTGATGAAACGTCCCAGTCGTGCTCAGGTTTAACAAAACAGAAAGCATCGGAGGCGCCATGACAGACGCTCCGGAGAATGTTGCTAAGATACTTTTACGCGACGCTGTTATTATTACATCATCACTGCGCGCGAGAGCCATTAGAGAGCGCATAGCATAGATATGTATATGTATGTATTACATCTATGGCGCATAGAAGTGCAATCTCAGCTATGAAAATGTATCTGTGAATTTTTTTAATTTTATTTGGTAAATTTCATGAGCATAGAAGAAATTCGGCTAATCTAGAACATATTTTTTATGTTTTTAACTAAACTTAAATTAAGTCCAATAAATAAATATTTAAAAAAATTAAATGTTCCATTTGCAGTTAAAGATAATGTAAGACAAAGAATTTGAAATGCTGTCATTCATTTATGTATTTTGGTTGTCGATTAAATGTCGTATATATAAGATATACAACAATAATGTGCAGATTAATTTTTATATTAATGAGTCAACGGTTAATAAAATATTTCATTTATTTCAAATGACACAAAGTAAAAGCACAGACATGGTAACATGATTTATGGCTTGAACAAACATTGAAGAAAAATTCTTATAAATACAACTTTCTGCTGAGTTTTTAAAGTCCTTAATAATGTTGTATTGCTTTGCTCCAGCCTGTAGATTGTGTCTTTGATCCAAGGTTGAAAGCCTGATCCTGCTGAGAGCTGGAGAGGTGCTGTTATAGACTCCTCAATCTGTGTGTAAACCAGGAATACTCTATCAGGCTTTGATGACCGAGGCACTAAAAAGTGAAAGAGCTGTTAGACTGGTTATAGCGTCAAACGAAAGCCATTTAGTCTACACCAAGTACAATAATGACATGAAAGACACATGTCTCACCAGGTCGGTTGCGTGATATTTTGTATGCATCACGACAGGTCTAGCTTCTTCTGTGTTGCTGCGAGCTTGTCCTGTAACCTCTTTTTCCGCCAGTCCAAGAACCTTCTTCGCACCCTGTTTGCCTGCCAGCCGGCGATAAAACCAGCCGCAAACGAAACGACTATAGCGACCTGTAACGTCCTCTCCGACACATCGGCCATGTTCACCTCCGTTCGGCCACAGCTCTTCTTCTTCTTCTTCTTTTAGGTTTAAAGGCGGTTGGCAACTCATCTCAAAAAAGGTGCATTACCGCCACCTACTAGACTGGAGTGTGGGCATTAGACTGACATCAAAGGAGTGGAGAGAGAAGAGAAAAAAAAATCCTATTAAATTCTTTCACTTAACTCAGTGTTTTTCAAAAATAACATTAATAAATTGCGTATTCTCCCAGATGCTTTCCCTAATAAATGCTCCAGTGTCATGCTTTGTTCATTCACTTGTGCCTTTAATTCTGCCCTATCTTCTTCATATTTTTTTGCAGTCTAACAGTATATGCTTCACTGTCTCTTGTACATTACAATAAGTGCATAATCCAGTGGGATGTTTTCCTACTCTGTGCAATGCTGTCTTTAAACCAGTGTGCCCCATTCTAAGACGTGAGACTAACATCTCCTCCCTTGGGCTTCTGCCCTTCCTCGTGCTTGTGACTACTTGATTTTGTATACTGTATAAATGACGTCCTGTATCCGCTGTGTTCCAATATTCCTGCCATATTTTAAGTGAATGTTGCTCGGCCACAGCAGGCTGCGTGAATAGAAGTCGCTTCACGTGACTTGGGCGTAACCGGCTGCGCCGCCGTGACGTCAATTTGTAGGCCAACTGAATAAAGACTACATCTACCACATTTATTTACTACATGAATTTACTTGTTTGACAACCGTTGACCTTGTTTAGAAACGTGTTGAGAAAACACAGCTGCTGCAAAACTCGCGTTTCAGTTAACTGTGCGCCATTTATGTTGTAAAACAAAATGTGAACGTCTCTTCAAGTAGCCTAATGTTAACAATAGACTTTATAAACCAAAATCCATTTTTATCCACACACTGAAAATTCCACAGGAAACCAAAATGCTAATTCTCTTCAGGTTCTAGGACTACAATGAAATATTGAGTCATTTAAGTCGATAGCCTATGTGTAAAAGTTGAATTTGTTCAGTTAGGAAGGGCACGTTTTATCATTCATTCTGTCTGTGCCTTTACCTTCTTTGAGAAAAAGAGATAAGAAGACATGGCTAGTTTAGGGTGGACTGCAAAAGTGGGACAGTTTTGTGATGGAGAGCTGCCAAAAGTTTAATGGCTTCATTCTTTGTGTACTTTGTAATGTGTAATGTCACAACTCAAAAATACATTGAAACAATATTGAATGTAATTTATGTGATAATGATGATAGACTTTTCTAAACAAGGCATTGTTTAATAATTTCAGGTAAACTGAAACACCATCAGCAAAAGTTTCTAAACAGTAATAATGGGAAATGTTATATATAACAAAACTAAAATCTTTACAAGATGGTTTTGGGAACACGGTAGGTAGTTTGTTGCTGATCCAAGATGGTATACCAGCTTGATCATGATTGCTAGATCAGCGTGGACCAGCTAAAGTGTAACAGTAACGAATATTAATATTTATTTATTTTATTTAGTCATTTATCAGACGCTTTTATCCAAAGTATTTATAAAAGTAATATAATCATAATAATATGTTTCATTAATTAATTTGTGTTTGCTGAGATCAAATAGATGTTGAAGCATTACCTGATGATTTCAGGCAGAATGACAAAATACCCCTATGGCAGTTATTCAAGACGCAATCAATCACAAAACTAATTTGTCTTGCCCTATAGTTAATTTTCTGGACTCTAAAGGCCATTATTTAAGGATCAACTTTCAATAGCAAGTTAAAGAAGGTGCTATTGTACTCCTGGCTTAAGCTAACATAATTTCATACGCTTTATTTATTCTTTAACAACGGTTGCTTCTTCTTTGTCTTGTTTATGAGTAGTGTTATTAATAGGACGTTTCTGGAGGAATGTCCTCAATGGCTGAAGTCTGCAGATGAGGGGGATTCACGCCTTTCAGGTTGCTACGCAACAGCCTTCTTCTGGTCTTCTGTCACGCATGTGCGCGGTGCATAGTGGGAGTATCCGAGCGATGCTGAATCAGTGCAGGCGCGGAGGAGCAGAGGAGGCTGGAAATGGTGCAGCATCAACAAGGGAAAAAGGCGCAGCGGTCGTGCCAACGGAATTATGCGGCTCTCCTTAAACTCTCACTTTGAGATTTTACTCCGTCGACAGAAGAACAGGTTAGTAAATTGGATTTTGTTCTCCAAGTTATTTTTAAACAAAGCGCTGCCGTAGCAATCCGCTTGTCCCGTGTATGTTGGCACCTTGTCAATAGTGATGGTGCGCTGGCGCGAGCCGCAGGCTTCCACAGAAGATGCGCGTGCACGCGAAAACCAAATCTGTCACGGTCTTGACAAACTATTAAAGCACTTGGGCCTAAGTCCAAAATAGAAACTCGCCCTAATATATATATTATTCATGCTTAAGGAAAATCATGAATAATGTACATTAGATGCCACATAATGCAGGTGTACGTCAACAACTCACGTGGCCTATATCAGTGGGAGTTGTAGTTTTTCAAAGATGACAATGTCCAATGCCGTTTATGTCTATTGTCTCATTGAAGAACGACGTATCCCAAAGTGCTTTTCGCTCCGGGTTCGAGCAGGGGAATGTTCTGATGATTGTTAAGCATTGCCCCAATGGACGATGATCAAACGATGGTTTGGGGTCGGGGCTTAGCCTTCAGGGATGCTCATTGGAGCAGAGCGTGTTTGGGTGGGGTCCGTTCAGACGGATCCTTTTGGCACTGCGGAGAAAGCTGAAGATGTCAGGAGACTGAGCCCACGCAGTCCTGAGCTCCTGACATTTAGTTGAGTCTGAATAATGAAGTGCTCTCAGCAAATGCTTTATGCATTCAGAATCTTATTATCATTTTGTTAAAGTGTAGGAGTTTTCCTATGCAAACAGGTGAAGAGCCTGTTGCAAGATTCGACTGAGGTTTATTCTTTGGTCCCTGCACTTGATCTAATAAAGTCAGGTTTATATTTTTATATTTTAATAGACAGTTGTGTAATTGTAGCCTACTGTAAAACATGTTTTGTAAAAAATAAATACTAGCTATGCTTCATACCTTATATACATTGGAAATGTATATTACATAAAACAAGGTTATATTCTTAAAGTAACAAATATTTGTTACAATTGTGTTTTTATTAGTGAAAACTGAAATGTATGAATCTACTTATAAAACTTTTTTTTTGTAATTTGTAAAACGTTTGAAATTTATATAAAAATTTAGTTTATTCTTTTAACTCAATAGAAACTGTCTTTAGAAAATGACGTATTGGTCGTTCGATGTGTACTGTAAACATATTATGCTTTAGTGACAGAATTAGGGTAGTACATGCCAGCCAACACCCCCCCCTCTCCCCCATCCCCCTCTATTTCCCTCACCCCCCCCACACCCCCGCCCTCCACGTGCATCAGCTAGTTGTTTACTGTTCCACCCTACCCCACACCCCTATTTTGATGAGAAGTCTGTCCGCGCTGGGGGTTCCATAGGCGCTCTTCCAAACCCCCCGTGTCCCAAACCCGCGACAGACTCACCATGGCCGCAAACCTGCCGGCTTATTGGAACCACCCGTCAATGCAATAACTTTGGTTAAGCCTCCATACAGTATGTCAACCACAGTATCCTTCTTTGGAGAACGGTTTCTATATGCTATTACAACCGTCACTTTGGCCGGTTACGTGTAAACATATTTTAGCCAGGCACATTCAACATTAGCATTATATCTAAACATAGGAGCCGCGAAAGACATTAGTCGACAGTTTATTGGCATAAATATGAATGCTGAGATGAGCTGCCTTCTTAGGCGTTTCGTGTTAGAACGAGACGAGGTATCCCTGCATCTTCTGAAAATACCCTCTATACTGTGTTCTGACATCAACTCTTCAGATGAAGGTGACCGAAAGTGTTAAGGCGGAAGGTCTTCTTTAATGGGTTTCATCAGTTTTATTTATTAGATCCATTTATAACCCATTGCATTCCTTAGAGAGAAGCACATTTAAGAGGTGCGAGTGGATGTGCTTTGTCCGGTTCAAACAGTAGCAATGTTAAACCTCTTTAGGATTTAACTTAAGCACCACAGCATCGCCGCAAATGTAGACACTCATGTGAAAAATAATCTCTTATTTTCCCTTTTATGGGTTTGGATCAGTACGGTAACATTATGGAGCCTGTTCAGGGTGTAGTCCAGTTCTGACGACACGTACTCGTGCTAACCTGAGCGACCCCGACCTTTTGGATACTGCTACTCTGCAGACATTATCCCAGACAACTCTCCAACGAGGAATAGATGATTTACTTCTTTCAGCGGTCTGCGAAGCTCACCAGTGAACAAGACTCACATCTTCACAATGGTTTTGAGACCTATTGTTCAGACACTTCTATTTCTCACCCACATGCATCCGAGTTTGGTGGAACTCCCAACTGCGTTGACCATGTCTGCCACATCTGGACCCATTTTGGAAGTAATGCCCGCTTGTATGGCTGAAAGGGGCCTAGGTAACCTCGGATTATCCTGCGAAACATACACGCACCCGGCCACGTCTGTAATGATCCCCAGACACATGACTAGACCCCACATATGCTCCTGTTCCTTCTCTGCGCCCGTAGCCCCCCCCCCCCCCGCACCCCACACCCACTCCCCACGTGTCATGTATGGGGTATTTTTCATTCTGATGGAAACAATGCTGTTTTTGTTGTCAGTTTGTCACTTATCTTGTCTTGTATTGAGTTTGTGGATAATTATTTTAAGACCTGAAATACTTCTTATTTATTTTCATTTGAGTTTTTTTCCTGAATGTTTATTATTTTTAGGGGGTGTCCATTTTTGATGTCTTAGAATATTTGAATCTTGTTGCAGCTTCCAGCAAACCTTGTTTAAGAAATATTTGTTCAGATTGAAAATCTGTGATTTTTAAACATTTAAACCTGGAGATACTCAGAAAGTTTAGGTTAAAAAATGAAACATAGAAAAGATATGCAAAATAAGTAAGGAATATTTAAGATTTTCATGATTATCATGATTTCATGGTAATTAATGGTAACTAATCAAATACATGCAAAAGAAGAACATACCAAATATCAATTCATACCATACCAATTCTTAAAGAAAATAATTATATTTTGACCCCACTGTGCACTATTATTTTTTATTATACCATGCAAGGTTAGCAGTTGTGTGCACACTATGTTGCAGGTAAATGGCAGGGTTTGGTAAAGTGCTGGCCAGCCGATGCAGTGCGTAGGGCCTGGAGTCCACGGCGACGAAAACATGAACGGGGCGGGGGAGCAGGTCGACATCCTGCCCTCCAACTGCTTGGTAAAAGAGCGCTGGAAAGTGGTAAGTGTGTGTCTATATTTAGGTGGGATTGTGTTTGTGGAATAAAGACACCCAAATTGTCTGTTGCCTTTGCAGCCTCATTGCACAGGACAAAACGGTCCACATATGACAACAGATGCTTTCAAATCAACTCAGTCTGGCTTCTCTCCAAAATGCGCCCAAACCATTTGGTTGTGGGCCAGTTCATAGCATTTCTCCTTCAAGCAGATGTCCTTAGAAATGATTTGTGGCTGTTTTACTGTAATAATATCTATGATGGATCCCCAAGTAGCGATCTGACTCATCAGTGACTGACTTAAACTTAATTCTTTCATAACTCATGTGATAAAGCATGTTTAAGCCAAGATTAATCAATATGCTTAGTTCATGCTACTAGGACTGAATTGCTTGGAATTGAATTAAATCTTTCATGTTAAGTAATATGTTCTGTGATTAGAGCAGCTAAAGTAACTCAGCCATTCTGTTTTTGTCATACAATTTATTGCATGTCAACCAAATCCAGCCAGAAAATCCTCAAAAGCTTTTCTGTGAGTTTAGCTGATGTACATGTCCTGTTTAGCAATACAGGAATTTCTCAGATTTTAGATCATGTTTATTTATGATGTACAGTATGCTCTTAAAGATTCTTTATTGACATTGGTTTCAATGAAGAACTTTCCATTGCACAGAAGATTCTCTATGTTGAAAAAAGGTTCTATAGATTTTTAAAATGTTCTTCACATTAAGAAAAAAATGGTTCAAGAACTGTTCACTGAAAGGTTCTTTGGGGATCCCAAAATGGTTCTTTTATGTCATCGCTGCGAAAACCCCCTTTTGGAACTATTTTTAGCAGCATATATTGTGCAAAACCTGCTCTGCGTCGAAAGCATGTGGAATAGATGACACACGAGTTAAATCAATGCTCTGCCATGACTGCCCTTGCTATTGTTTGTGTATTCAGCTGAAGAAGATTGGGGGTGGAGGGTTCGGGGAGATCTATGAGGCCTATGATCTGTTGACACGAGAGAATATGGCTCTTAAGGTGGAATCTGCCCAACAGCCAAAACAAGTGCTAAAGATGGAGGTTGCTGTGCTAAAGAAACTACAAGGTGAGGAGATGGAGCGGATGTGGATATATTTTGTGTCTTTTATCATTCTTACAATTTGATTTAAACATTATGTGGTAATGTTGTTGCTTCTAAAGTTACTGGCCAGTTTTCAAGATTGTTTTATGCATTTGTCAAAGCTAATTTTTACTCTCATGTATAAATTGACAAGTTCATTTTGGACTATGTTTATGTATATGCTGATACACTACCATTCAAAAGTTTGGGATCAGTAAGATTTTTTATACTTTTATCCCACAAGGATGCATTAAAATGATCAAAAGTAAAGATATTTATAATGCTACGAAAGATTTCTATTTCAAATAAATGCTGGTCCTTTCAACTTTCTATTCATCAAAAATCCTGAAAAAATGTAATCATGGTTTCCATAAACCTATTAAGCAGCACAACTGTTTTAAACATTTATAATAATAATTAAAAGAAACACCAAGATTAACATATTAGAACGATTTCTGAAGGATCATGTGGCACACTGAAGACATGTAATGACTGAGTAATGACTGCTGAAAATTTAGCTTTCCCATTACAGTAATGCATTTTATTTTAAAATATATATGAAAATATTTACTTATTTTCATTTGTAATAATATTTCACAGTATTACTGTTTACTGTATTTTTAATCAAATAAATGCAGCTTGTGAGCAAAGAGACTAAAAATTACTGACTCCAAACTTTTGAATACTAGTGTACAGTATAGGAGTATATTGCAGCTCCAGCCCTCCAAAGCTAGGCGGCTGCCATCTATCGTGACAAGAATGGGACCGTTTACTCTGCTTCCACCCAATCACTGAACCCCACCCGTCTAATTTCTTTTTTCGGCACCACCCCCGTGGTTCATATGAAACACACACAGGAGAACCCGGACTTATCGCTGTCAAGGCATTGCCCCCCAGACGTGTAGTCAGACACCTTTTACCACCCCTGCCGCGAATTCTGATAAGGGAATGAGCGTGAAGAACTGAAGGGAAGTGGGATTACCACACTTTTCTCTCTCTCCGTCATCTTTTTTGCTGTTTCTTTATAGATCCAATGCGACCCCCAGAATAACCTTCATGACGGACGTGCTGGCATTCCAAATGCCCACGCCTCTGCTATACATGCTTGCTGAAATTTGGGTGTCTGTGTGAGAATGTGTGTGACGAATCATATCCATGCAGAAGCGGAAAATGTCCGCTGTAATAAACTGGGATTATAAGTAATACATGCGTTATGCCTTTAATTATCGTGTGAGGAACAGATATGTTTGCAAAATTATTGGATGTGGAAGAAATGACAAGTTCAATTACGTTGTCATGCAGCTGCAGGTACAGTATTTTTTTATTTGTTTTTGTGCATGTTTGTGTGTGTGTGTGTGCATGTGTGTGAAATCTGCTATCCTCTTGCGTTAGGGACGGGATCTCGCTGATCTCGAGGAGTCAGCCTAGAGGACGTCAGTATGATATTACGACTACGTCACCTATACCAGGCCAGCCAGGGAAACCACAGCACTTTCTCGGCGTCCATTGTACCAAGCATGACTTTAACTCTGTGCGGCTTCACGGTTGCATGATTAGAGACATTTAAAAAATGTATGTCCACTTTTCACTAGGTGATGATATGATCTCTTCCATTCTCTTTCCCAATCCGATTACCTGGCTCCTGCCAGCTAATACTGGTTTCTCTTCTATCCTTAGTCTAATTTTGCCATGGGCCAATTGCCGTCTACCTGTAGGAAATGTTACATGCTGGACTTTGGTTTGGCACGACAGTACACTAATACGAATGGGGAAGTGCGGCCTGTAAGTATTACTTTTGCTTTATTTTCTGATACAGTCTTTTTCCTTATTTATATTCTCTCAATTACCATTTCTGTTTGTTTTATTTATTTATTTATTTATAATAAATAGCCTAAGCAGCATTTTTAATTTCCGTTTTGGCATGTGCAGTTTTTAGGATTTAGTTGTGATGTTTTATGTGTAAAAGGTTTATAAGGATGAAATGATATTAAAATGAAAATCAAAATCCTCTGACAGATGTATAAAATATATCTAGATATATATATATATATATTATAATATGAGTCAGATAATATTATATTTACTAACGTGTTATTGACTTAAGTCAGATTATTGTACAGTAGCAACAAAGATAATCGTAAAACGCATTGGAAAGGCAATAACCAATATGGTACCAAAGTATCATGCATTCTTATTTATTTTATTATTTTATTATTTTCCTTCTATTATTTGCTTTTACTGATGAATTTGATTTATTTGTGTGTAATCATGTTTGTTTCACTTTTCTCAGTTTTGTTTTGCAGTTCTGTTTTGGCTCTCATGTTGAATCGCATGCTCCCCCGCCAAAGATGTTTGTCCCTGTTACCATAGCGACAGTCATATTGTGAGTTTTCCAGAATCTTGAAAATATTCCTTCCTTACCTTCTGAAGGTCTCAGAAATTACACACTCTTCTCTAATGGTTGTGCCTTAAACGCTAAATCCTGAAGCACGGCCCCTTTTGACATAATCACACCCATGCCATACTGACCCATTCCTACAACCTACTATACATACTCCTCTATGTAAGAGTGTCCCTGTATGTGTGCTCAATCAGCCTAGGAATCCCCAAAAAAGTAAAAAGATCATAAAAGTTTCTAAAACATACAGAATTCAATTCAATTGATTTTTCAATTCAAGTTTATTTGTATAACGCTTTTAACGATGCAAATCGTTGCAAAGCAACTTTACAGAAAATTAAGTTTCTACAATATATTTAGTGACTGTCAGTTAATGTACATATGGCAGAAATGTACGGAAAAATCGATTAAAGAGTAATGAAAACCGCACGATGAACACTATAACAGACTTATCTATGTATAGATGCGCAACAAACCTATAGCAAAATGGGGGTAGTTTTGTATGTTGTTTCAGGGTTGGCATCATCTGAGGTCCTCTAAGGGGTTGGCATCATCTCTTCTCAGGTGTTCGGTCATCTCAGGTCTTTGTAAGGGCTGGATCCCAGACTGAAGATTGTGTAAATCAGCAGAAACAGAGAAACAAATAGAGACATATTTAGTGTAGCTGCTGTTCCAACCAAGCTAAACTGATTTGTTTAACCCAAGCTAAAGGATAATAATGTGCATTTGATCAGATATAACTGCAGTACAAGATTATGAGATGCATTTGAATGCTTGGCCAAAGAGATGTGTCTTTAATCTAGATTTAAAAACAGAGCGAGTGTGTTTGAGCCCTGGACATTATCAGGAAGACTATTCCAGAGTTTGGGAGCCAAATGCCCCCCCCCCCCGAAAAAAGCTCTACCTCTTTAGTGGACTTTGCTATCCTTGGAACTACCAAAAGTCCAGAGTTTTGTGACCTTAGGGATCGTGATGAATTGTAGCGTGGTAGAAGGCTAGTTAGGTACGCAGGAGCTAAACCATTATAGCCTTATAGGTAAGTAATAATATTTTGTAACTGATACGGAACTTAATAGGTAGCCAGTGCAGAGACTGTAAAATTGGGGTAAAATGATCATATTTTCTTGACCTGGTAAGGACTCTAGCCGCTGCATTTTGGACTACCTGTAGCTTGTTTATTGAAGATGCAGGACAACCACCTAGCAGTGCATTACAATAGTCCAGTCTAGAGGTCATGAATGCATGAACTAGCTTTTCTGCATCAGAAACAGGTAACAGGTTTCGTAACTTGGCAATGTTTCTAAGATGGAAGAATGCTGTTTTTGTAACATGGGAAATATGATTTTCAAAAGACAAGTTGCTATCTAATATAACACCCAGACTTTTCGACTGTAGAGGAAGTAACCGTGCATCCGTCTAGTTGCAAATTGTAATGCAAGAGATTGTGTACTGTTTTTTGGTCCAATAAGTACTATCTCTGTCTTAACCTAATTCAATAGGAGAAAATGATTGGTCATCCAATCTTTTACATTTTTAACACACTCTGTTAACTTAGATAATTTAGAAGTTTCATCTGGTCTTGTTGAGATATTATATAGCGAATTCCTGTCGCTCCACCATCCCTTATATTTCCCTCTCATGTTTGCTTTGTTTTGATTATGTGTTTACTTATTCCAACCTAAGAGTTAAAGTCTCAAATGAAAGTGATATGAATTCTTATTATAAGTCTCTTTTAAATGTTCTGCTTTAGCCCAGGTCGGTGGCTGGGTTCAGAGGGACAGTACGCTATGCTTCCATTAATGCTCATAAAAACAAGGTAAGTTTCAAAGAGGACGCCCACAGACTGCACGCAATCCTTTCACTGACTGTCTAAAGCGTATTACGCACAAAATTTGGCGAGTGCTTGCTGCATTTGCCAGTTTGAATCTGATTTATTGGCTTTAATGAATCTTAAATGAGTGATTCTTGGTCAGAATTAGCTACATTAAGAACAATTTTTTTAAGTTATATTTATGGGCATTTTCTGCCTTTATTGGGACAGGACAGTACAGAGCTGACAGGAAAGCATTGGGTGGAGAGAGAGGGGGGCGGGATCGGCAAAGGGCCTCGAGACGGGACTCAAACTCAGGTCGCCGTGAGCGCAGTTGCGCTGTATGTCGCAACTAACCACGAGGCTATTGGTGCCGACCTATGAACAATTTTTTTAACAAGAGCATTTTTTAACAGGAAATGGGTCGTCATGATGATTTGTGGTCATTGTTTTATATGCTGGTGGAGTTTACTGTTGGACAATTACCATGGCGTAAGATAAAAGATAAGGTAAGACACTTGTATCACACTCCCATTAGCCAGTCACTATGAACATAATGGAACTGAAATTAGTGAATTAATCCTCATTGTTTTAAGAGCTTTTGTTTTAAATATTTAAAGCTTTCAGGGTTGTTTTTGCTGTTAATTGTGTCCGTAATGTGCATCTGATGAACAGGAGCAGGTGGGACAGATTAAAGAGCGCTACGAGCACAGGATGCTGTTGAAACATATGCCTGCTGAGTTTCATATCTTCTATGACCATGTGCTGGATTTAGATTACTTCACCAAACCTGATTATCAGGTAAACCATTAATTTTTCAACAAGAATGAATTAACTTAATTAAAAGTGACAAAGACATGTTTAATATTATAAAAATAGTTGTATTTCAAATAAATGCTGTTTTACAATATAATAAAACAGAAAACAGCTATTTTAAATTGCAATTATGTCACAATATCACTGTTTTTACAGTCTTATAATCAAATAAATGAAACCATTGTGTTGCCATAAAGTCGACTTTTAGACACATAAAAGAATAAAAGTACATGACGCAGAAAACTTTATTGAAACAGCAAACAAGGATGTAGATTTAACAATTACGTATGTGACCTCTTATTGAAGTACTATACAAACACAATCAACAACCACCACCCCCATCTATATAATGTATATATCAATAAAATTTTATGCAACTATTTTGACAATAGTGAAAAATTAATTTATTACTTCTCACGCCCTTGCTATCTCGTTCTAGTTGCTAATGTCAGTATTTGAGAACACCATGAAAGAGAGGGTGATAACAGAAAACGAGCCTTATGACTGGGAAAAATCTGGAACAGATACGGCCCTCCCCACCAGCGCACACACGCTACCACAACAAAACACACGGCAAACTGCTGCCATTGTGGGGTAAGAACATGTACACATGCTCTTACAACAGTATCAGACCATTTGCACAGTGGGGTGGAATTCTGGACTCTGGAGTGACTTTGAAAAGATTTGGCTTTGAATTGTCTCTCTCAGGATGGTGAATGTGACACTGCTACCTGGTGAATTGCCGAGGGAAAACACTGATGATGTTCTGCAAGATGAACACCTGAGTGACCAAGAGAACGCTCCACCTGCTTTGATACCCAGCAGGCCTAGCGAACCTGCTCCAGCCCCACCTCCTGGTGAAGGGTGGGATGAAACTGACTTCAACCGTAACAAACTCAGGATCAGCATCAGTAAGGTATTATTTTTAATATATTATGCCAAATTATTAATTATTCACATACATTTTTATGTCTAATTAGTATAAAAACATGATTTTTGATCAGTTGAGTGTTTAATACTGCTGGTCTTCTCAGACGCAAGTAGCAGCAGAGGATGGGGAGGAGCCTGCAGGAGGAGGGAGGTCTGTTTCCCCGGCGAGGGGGGGAGAAGCAGACGCTCAGGCCCGCCCTCCAAGGTACCGGAGAGTCAACAGCCCAGAATCTGACCGCCTGTCTGCTGCAGAGGATAGAGGAGATGCCGCAGATAAACGGTGAGGAGAGCGTGTGCTTGAAAATGTATCGCTCTGTACTTCTGGCTGACATTTAGCTTTTCTAAAGGTCATTTGACCGCATGTGTCTTGTTAGTGAGGAAAGCATGCAAAAGTGGCTTCTGATAAGTTTCTGTTTTGTACTACAGCATTTTGATCTGGCATTTTGAATGGCTTCTGTGAATTTAATAAAAGGAAAGTGCATACTGTTCTTAGTATGGTAACATATGGCATTTTTATGATCAAAACGACTTGGCATGTTAAAGAAACATTTTATTTTCGGAACAGATTAAAATTAAAGACTAAAACAGTTTTTGTTGGATGTAATGTTGCATGATCTTGACGTAACCCTTTTTGTTGAAATTTATGATTGTCTAATCTTTCATTAATTAAATAATTATTAAATGATCTCATATGACTTTTAATCAGACTGGGATTATTAGTAATTATAAATTAATAAAGTAATTATAGTTATAGTAAAGTTATGAAGTAATTATAAGTATAAAAAATTACAATATTTAATATAATAAACAATGACCATATTTATTCATTTCTAAACTAATTATTAAATAAAAAAATAAATACATTTGTCACATGACTCTTCAGAAATCATTCTAATATGCAGATTTGGTGATCAAGAAACATTTCTTAATATTATCAAAATTGAAAAAAGTTGTGCTGCTTAATATTTTCAGAACGGCAGGTATTTGAAATATAATTTTTTTGTTAACATTGATAAAGTTTGCTGCCACTTTGATTAAGCAGCGTGAAACAAAAAGAGAATATTTAAGAAAATGTACGCCCTACTTTGAAGAGTAAGTTCCTACAATGAAAGTCTTGTGGTAAATGTGTGGTGTCCAGGTGAGTTCGTCGTAGTGCAGGGTGTGTGGGTGGCAGGCGTTTTGAATGCTGGGTCTCCATACAGGCAATATCTGCCAGCCGGCTCAAATGCTCGCTAGAAGGGGAGGGAGAACGGATGGAGTGCCAGCATGATGCTTGCCGGACGGGACCAAGGAAGCCACCAGCAATGCCTCATCCGCTCGCCTGGCAAGAGGAGGGGCTTTGACAGCAGGGAGTGGGGGATGATGATAAAGAAAGAGTGAAGACTTCCATGGGGAGAGCCCCAACCTAGGCACACGGCTGAGGAACAGAGGAAAGCGCCCTGAGGACCCGAGGAGAGGAGAAGGAGAGGCCGCTGCACGGGAGGGGGCGTGAGGCGTGGGTCGCCCCAAAACCCAACGGGGTGATATGATCGCAGAGGGAGGGGCAGGACCGGCCTCATTCACTGTCACTCGTGCTCCTCCTGCCCGAGGAGGGAGTCCGCGCCGTCGGCCTGAGGCCGGTAAGGCCCCTGAGTTGCTGTGGGCCGTGGTCGGGCTCGATCCCCTAGGATGTTCTTCCCCTCCCGCTCTCCCCTTCTCTCCCCCCCTTCTGCTTTCCTTCTCCCCCAGGCACGTCCGCTTCTCAGTTTGTGGCCTCGTCGCCTTTCCTTATGTACTTCCCGCTGCCACTCTAGAAACACATCCCCAAGCCTGCCTCCGGCTCGCACCATACCTTTCTCCGCAGACTCTTTCCTCTTTTATGCTTCGATAGCACAACCTGTCTGAGGTAACTCTAGACGCAGACCCCCCCCTCCCAAGCCCACGCGCTACGCTCCCGGGTTACCGATTTTGGGTTAGTTTTTTCCTTTTTCCTAAACCTACTCGACCTTGGGTGACGCATCTTAAGGACAGCAAAACAGATGATCAGGGCTCCAGTGCCAATCTGTCCACATATGACCTGCCATTTACACTGATTCGGTCAGATTCTATACGCACGTTACGTTACTTGGCCCCACCATACCGCATACCGACACCCCATTGTGTAGTTGACCCCTGTAACCAATCCTAATCGGCACCCTGTTTTTTTCGCGCTCCCTAGAGTTACCGACACAGTGTACTTCTAGCCACACGAAGTCTTCCCCACAGCCTTGCCCCAGCAGCTTACTCCCCTACCTCCGCTTCCAGACTTCGCCATCCTTTCACCCCACTTGCGACGCTTCTGTCTGCAAGCCACTCCCAAAACTGCCACTCAGCACTAAGACTCAAGACCAGCAGTAATTTCTTTCCCCCGACCACGACTCAACCCACCCAAGACTCAACCTTGAAACTGGAAGACATGGAGCGATCAGAGCTTTTTTTTTGCATGTAGAACAAGAGTCCGCTCAGCGCGCCCCTCTTCTGCGTTGCCATTATGAAGCAGCGACAAATTGCCTGAACAATACTCTCGTTTCACTAACACAGTAGCACACATCCAGAGTCGGTGTTAGAACTAATGCATAAGCTCGTCGTTTCCCGGCATTGCACAATCCATTACCTATGTGCTCTCGTGCTTTCTTCTCTCTGCGTTGTGACTAGTCCCCAGGCGGTCGGGGGTGGGGGGACTGAGGTCTGACCTACCCGAAGAATACCCCCTCCTGCGCTAGCTTAGCCTGTGAAATTTACATACCATTGATCCAATACACCGAGTTAATATTCCATGAAGCATAAGGACACATACTAAGCCACAGGCTTGATAACTTTGTACTGCGAGATAATAGCACGAGGGTTTGTGTGAGTCTTGTGTACACATGATTTACCGGTTTACAGGTGTTATTAACGTCTTGTGCATGGTGCACTCTGCAGCTGCCATGTTTTAGGAGTCTCTATGAGAGAGTCCCCCGCGTGTGTGGTTTGTGTTCGTGCCGCCGGCTCACGCGCTAACAATTCGGCACAGCCAAGCTTAGTTTGCTCACTGGTCATACATGGGTCTGTGTGCACACTTTGGCTCCTTCACAACATCTAAAGCATACATTCACCCGTACGTAAGCTTAAACAAGCCTGTCTTTAGCGTTCAGACAGATGTGGGCTGGTCTTGTCCTCTGAACGAATTACAGCACATCTATGTGTTTGTACCACCCATTTTATATAATGTTTCGTTTATCTCTTGTTTTTTATTGGTGTGTTTTTGTGTGTGCATCACACACAATCTTAGTAAAAAAAACACACACTTTTTTCAATACTTCGCGTTTAAGTTTTTTCTCAGCCTGATTCCTCTGATCCTCCGCTCTTATTGGTCTTTTTCAGTTGGAGGAGGACAGGCCACACCCACATCACTCATTCCCGAGGCCCGCCCATTTGAGAAGACTGGCGTCGTACGTGTTTTCCTCCGCTACCATGGACACGGAGCACTTCCCCCATGACCCCGCCCTCGGGGGAGCGGCCATTCAGCGCAGCCGCTCGGCTGAAAGCAGCCCCGCCCACCGACACGCCCATCGCAGACACATGCCCCTTATGCCAGGCAACCCCAGAGCCCGGCATTCAGTACTAAACCTCCCACGCCTACACATACAGCAAATGCTGGCCAAACTTATGAACAAGACATGATTCCCCCACCATCAGCGTACACAGACACATGTGTGATGCCATTTAATAGAAGAGGGGTCCACTTTTATGCCCATAGATGAACAAAGTTTAGTACGGGCAATAAACTTGGTCTGTGATTGTGAGATGTGTGTGTGTGTGTGTGTGTGTGTGTGTGTGTAGTATGTGTGTGGGTGTGTGAGCGTATGTGTAAGCGAGATATGAGACACTCTCCAACTAAAGTGATTTTTTTTTTATTGGATATTTGAAATTAAAGGGATAGTTAACCTAAAAATTCTAATTCTGTCATCACTCACCCTCATGTTATTTTATCCCTTATGACTTTTGTGGAACAAAATTTCCCAAAAACAGCTCTTCAAAATATCTTCTTCTATGTTCCACAGAAGAAAGAAATTCATACAGGTTTGGAACGACATGATGACATAATTGTCATTTTTGGATGAATTTTCCCTTTAAGCACTTGGGACGATTGGAGAAAGATAAATTATATTGTATTCTCCAAAACAAAGCAATTATGTACTGATGTATTTACTCATAGAGACACTGTACAATACAGTTTTTGTAAAAAAAGAAAAACACAAAGACAAAAACACATTTTACCTCCATTAAGGATTTTTCATGCAGAGCTGCTGGTGTCTGATGGGACAGGCACTTTGACTAAAGTGACGAGAATATCACTTTTTTGTTTTGTTGTTGCTTAGGCTTCTTAGATTCCATCATCTTCTGTGTAAGAGGAGAGTTGTGATGCAGGCTGGATAGTGTGATTATGTTTTTCAGGGTTGAATGTCATTGAATTACAATGAATTTTGGCCTAAACCAGATACTTAAAAAGGCTGTGTTCGCCTGCTGAGTGTTAGTAGAGGACACTAGAAGGACAGTGAGTTCTTGCTAAGCTATTTTTTGCACAGTCTATTCGCATCAATACGACCTCAACACATATAGAACCTGTCAAACACCACAACGCACAGCTCCAGGCGGGATATATGGCTTTCCTAAGCAAACATGACAGAATGTGAACTGATGGATCTCTTTATATAGATTCTTATAGCCTTCTTTAGTAGCCGAGAGAAAGCATGGCATTACCCACATACAGTGTGTGTATCCTCACGGGGTTGGACCTGTAAAATAATCTAGTTGCTTGGATCCTCTGGCATTTCAAGGAGAATATTTTCACTGTATAGAAGAGAAAATGAGTAAACAAAGATGGAGAGGTGTGAGTATTAGGCTTGTATTAAATGCTCTGCACGGCTGAAAGTATGTAGACACATTTCTATTGAATGAAATTGGCTGTTTCAGCTACATCCTTAACTAGCAGGTGCAGAAAATCAACTATACAGCCATACAGCCTCCTTAGACATTTTAAGGTGAATGGCCTTGGTTTAAAAAAAAAAATTCTTAACAAATGTATGTGGGGTTGGTGTGTGTTCACATACTTTTGGCCATGGAGATTAATTGTGATATCACTTTTGTCTTCCAGATTAGCTATAAAAAGTTATTTAAAGTTTTTCTTTTCTCCACCATAACTATTATCCTTTAGTATTACAGAAACATATGCATATTGCTTTCAGATGATATTAGGTTCCATGTGAACTTAAGCTGTGCTTATCTGAGGGCAAGAAAGTCATAAACACGACATCCTTGGTGTCAAGAAGTGTCTAGTAGGGAGTTGAGAATCGATTAAAGTTCTGGAATAGAGATATATAAAAAAAAGTGCAATAGAGTTTAAGGCAATAGGTGTGTGAAAGGAAGACTGAGCCTCTTTCTTTGGTTTTGTCACACGTACATTAGTGGTTCGATACACATATGCAGATATTTGAACTTAACTATAGTTTATCATTCAGCAAATGAATGTTGCCTTTTTTGTTCCTGGCCATAGACTTGACATGCTACTTCAGTGTTTAAAGTCATAATAGTCAGTCACATAAATTAATGCATAAATAAGCTTTTGCAGAAGTGCAGCATCGTTGTCATAGAAATTAGATCACACATTGTGTCATAACCAGGCATAACGCAATAAACTGACAAGTGTTTTTGTGCTGACCGGCAGTAGCCACAATATAACATTTTGTCGATTACATAGTTTTTATTTCTAGTCCAGAATTAGGCTCTACCCAAAACTGTACATTAGACATCCTATGCTCTGATCAGTGTTATTTTAGTATTTATCTACTATGTAGTTAAGATTCATTTTTTACATGAGCTATTTTTTATATTTTAATTTTAGCTTTATTTTTATTCCAGTTTTAGCAATTTTAGTACTTCAAACTCTTTAGTACTTTAAACCTTTTTTTGTTTGTCAAGGTGACATTTCTAACTTTCATTTAAATTGAAGTTTCTCATCTAACTTTTATATTGTGTTTTATTTTAGCTTCATTTCAATGAATGAAAAGTATTTGTAATAGTTTTAGTTTTACTGAATTACAACACTGCATCTGATTGGCTGATTGTGTCACATTTTAATGGACAGACACTTTGGTTGTGCCTGGTTAAGACAGAGTGTTAGATACTTCCTATGAAACATAAAGTAGCATTTACACAATGAAATCTTTGCTTTATCTGTATTGTAAATTCCTCCAGCCTCAGTTCATTTTAGATATACAGATCTGTGGGAGGAAATGAAGATTGATTGTTTATTGGTGTCTTGTTGCACTTGAAATTCATGCTGTAAAAATGCTATATGACTCTGCTGGATGTCAGTGCATATGCGAATCTTGCTGAAGATGCCGAGTTTCTTCTTAAACTATAATTTGCCTCGCTGGGCCAACTGCAACAAACACTGGGTGGTGAAAAAACATATGTCTGAATACAAAAATACAGTATTTCATACTGGTTTTGAACTCAGTGTTCATAGCAGTTGGCTTCTGGTGTCTGTGCTGCTTTGGGTGTTTTAATGCTATTTACACCAATCACTGTTTATCTGGAATAACCAATGTACTGTAATATGTGTGTTCAGAAGAGTTTGTAGTCTGAATTGTGTGAGACAGCTGATCCAAATGTCTTCCTAATGGAGAAGATGAGCACAGACTGAATGACTATACACAGAGACACAAAAGCTCAGCTGAAACTGAGCTTCTTTTTTTTTTTGGTTACACAGGATAATAGTAAGCAAATAGATTTCTTCATATCACATACACTAGTACAACAGTTGGGGGTTGTGATAGTTAATCAAAACACAAAAAAAACAGTAGAATGTACAAATATTATACAACGAAAATATTTTTTTCTCTGACTTACTGTGAAAATGTCATTATTGTGATGGCAAAGTTTAATTTTCAGACTTCAGTATCACGTGATCCTTTAGAAATGATTCTGATTTGGCCCTCAAGATTTTTTCTTCTTATAGATATTATTTTAAAAAGAGTTGCATGCATAAAATGTTTGTAAAAACTGTGATCTATGATTTTTTGATGAATATAAAGTAAACAAAACAAACAAGCAGCATTTAAATAGAAACCTTTTATAACATTAGAAATGCTTGACTGTCACGTTTGGACAATGTAAAATCCTTGCTGAATATAAAAATATTAATTTCTTTAAAATATGTATCTTACTGACCCCAGAATTTTGAAAACTAGTGAATATGCACATTCTATCACATTCAAATCTTGAAAAGACAAATATCTTGTTATTGGCCTGTTATTTAAATTCTGAAAATTTCTTATGAAGAAAATAATTTCCCAGGAAATGTAGTGTTTCCAAGCTGGTGAAGATTTAAACAGTGCCAGTGAGTATAATGTGAGGTAACATGTTCAGATAGTTTGAGGAAGGTTAGAGGAAGTTTCACAAATGTCTTCTCTGCTTTACTGAGAGACTAAATGATGTTGTTCATTACTTTTGAATCTAAATGGTGTTCCATGTAGTACCATATTTTATGCTAAACTCAATATTCACTCAAGCTGAACGGCTTGTCAGCTTCATGCAATTGAACATTCATGACCTCTCACATTCTCTGTCTCTAACTGGGTCAAACTTGAGCTTGTCAAAACTCCCCAGAGAAAAACTTTGAGCTCTGAGCAATGTACAACAGCGTTTAGCAACATCTGTTTGTATTGAAAAAAAGTTAATTTGTATTATTTTATGTATTTAATAATGTATTGAGAAAAACCTAAAACCATGTAGGTGGCTTTTCACAGATCAGTATTGTTATGAATCAATTTTAATCAATTTTATGAATCAGAATTTATATCATACGCTGAACCTTTTATTACAAAAAAAAAAGTTACTCATCAGCTGATCCCAGACCTGCTCATAGAAGCATTACATGTGTGAATCAGGGTCAACCTTCAACAGCAAGAGTCTTTGACAAAATAGCTAGTGCAATAAACACTATAGGGACTGTATAGTAGACTTGTAATATGTACAAGCATGTATTTTAGGCTTTTGTAAAATTGTAACTCTTTGGACAGATAGCTGAACATGCTGCTGTACTAACACATTCCTCTTTCTCATCGCTCTGTGTGTCCACTGCTGTACATACTGTTGGCTGAGCACTGTCTTTGAGTCTACACTTGAAATCACAAATGGGCTAAATCATTTAGAAAAAAACAGAGAAAATATTACACTGTAAAATGGACTTTGGTGCCTTTTTAACCATGTATGTCATTCTAAAAAGACAATCCTGCAAAGCTTGTATACAACCAAATCACAAGTAAATAATCTGAAAAATGACTAAAGAGTGGACTCTTCTCTCAAAATTGGGATTTTTTTTTAAAATAATTCCTTTCGAACTCTTGTTGTGTAGCCATAATTTTGTTTTGACTTATGACTAACTTAGATTAGATACATATATAAGTTTTTATCTAGATCCCAATATATAAAAAAGTATATAACGGTATATATATATATATATATTTTTTTTTTTTTTAAACTTATATATAATGAGTTAATTTATATATTAATATTAAATATAAGTTACTATAGTATAGAAAATCTTATAATATATTAGTTTTTTGTTTTTAAAGCTTATAAAATAGTAATATCTTTAATTCAATATAAAGTATCTTAGATAAGAAAATTATAACTATATATATATCTATATATATAGATATATATATATATATAGATATATATATAATATATTATATATATAGATATATATATATAGTTACGGAAAAATAACGCGATTAAAATATTTTAACGCAGTTAAAGCACTGGCCTGTATGGGGCCAATGGTTCAAAGGCCCATTCATAAAAGAGAGCCATTTACTTCATTCATGAATGAATCAGCCGTTCAAACGAATCAATTGAATGAATAAATGACTCATTGAAGCCATTACTGCCACCTGTGGCAGTTTTTAGGTGATGATTAGAGTATATTTCTTCTTTTTTTTATTAAAGGATATAGTCACCCAAAAAAAAAAATTAGCATGTAACCATTTGCTCAACCTGAAGCCTTGTTGAAAACATAAAGAAGTATTTGAAGACTGTGGTAGCAAGCTGTTTGGTACTAATGACTCTATTGCTGAACCGAAAAAAAAAAAAAAAAAAGATGTTTCTCAAATACCTTCTTATGTTCCAGTAGTTGTTAGGCCGTTGTAGCTAACGTGATGTGTGTAATAATTTGATGTTGAACAAATAAAAATATTTCTTTCTAAACTTATATTGTAATGCCACTTAATACTTTCTCATTTACACAGTTTATTATAAAATATAAAATATTAAAGGAAGTCGTGGCCTAATGGTTAGAGAGGCAGACTCGTAACCCAAAAGTTGTGGGTTCAAGTCTCATACCGGCAGGAATTGTAGGTGGGGGTAGTGAATAACCAGCACTCTCTTCCACCTTCAATACCATGACTGAGGTTCCCTTGAGCAAGGCACCGAACCCCCATCTGCTTCCCGGGCGCTGCAGCAATATGGCTGCTCACTGTTCCGGGTGTGTGTTCACGGTTTGTGTGGGTTCACTGCTGTGTGTGTGCACTTTGGATGGGATGAATGCAGAGCACTAATTCAGAGTATGAATCACCATACTTGGCCACATGTCACTTAAAAAAAAAAAAGAGAATTAATTCATTGTAATTAATTAGTAAAACAATTAATCGTACTGACAGCCCTAGTATATATGTGGGTATAATATATAGTATATAAATATAGTGTTTATAAAAGTAGTATAATAGTATAGTACAGGGGTGGCGAAACGTCGGTCTGGCAGCCGCAGCCCTGACAGAGTTGGTTCACCCTAATCAAAACACCTGAACAAGCTAATCCCGGTCCTGAACGGTTAGTTAGGAAGCTACAGGCAGGTGAGTTTTAATTACATTTGGAGCTGAACTCTGCAGGCTGCGGCTCTCCAGGACCAGAGTTCGCCACCCCTGTATTAGTATATTTAACGTTACTTTAACTTCATTTAAAAAAATTTAACCCATGCTGTGCTGGTTTTTATATGAACGTTCACTGAACAAATTTAGTTAAACATCTCCAACTCTTTCACCATTAATTCACAAATGCTTTTGCTTGCAGGAGGCTGCAGTGGCTGAACCTTCGCTTTCAACATCTGAGACGCGTCTGAAGCAAGTCGACTTTGTGTCTGGTGTGTTGATGTTTGACGATCTGAGAGAGGAGGGTGTGAAGACTGGAGGCTCAGGCAGTGATGGAAGCCCTCGCAGTAGTGAGGGAAGTCCAGAGGGTGCTGCATCCACCCTGCTCGCCCCAGCCCACCGGGACCACGACCAGGAAGAGGGCTCACGCACACTGGTGCTTGTGTCTGCTGGTAATGGGCAGGTTTCGCCTGGTGACGGGCAGGGAACTCTCGCCGCATTGACACCGCAGGGCGAGCGACCCGTGCCGGATGAATCCGAACCTGGTACTCTTTCCTCTATCTTTAGGTCAGAGCCCAGGCCTATTGTCATGACATCTGCAGCTGTGATCACCAGCGGCTCTTCCTCGCCGCCGTTCACCAAGGTGGAACGCACTTTCATCCACATCGCTGAGACGACGCATCTCAATGTCATGACAGCCAGACACCGTTGTCCTGGACTGGATGAGATGATTTCTACTAAGCGTGAGGAGACGGGTGGAAAGAAAGAGAGAGAAAGGGTCAGTGAACGAGAGCAAAAGGAAAGTGGGGGGATTACATTAGAAAGAGGCGAGGATGAGGGGAAAAAGGATGAGAGTGAAGCTGAAGAAAAAGTAAAGAAGAGTAACAGAGAGGAAGCAGAGGCTTTGTTTTTAGCCGAGTCACATGACCAGCTAGAGACTACAGTTATTGAGGAAGAAGTCTCCAAAGAAGCCAAACTGGAAGTCAGACCAGAGGGTGTCCCACCAGAAGTAGACCAGCAAAAGGAACAGGAACAGGAAGAGGGTCCATCACTAACACCTGAACAAAACAGAGATGCAGAGGTGGAGGATGAGAAGGATATGTCTCCACCGGAGGCGGAGTCACCTGATAGAAAGCCACTCCCACAGAGGCGGAGCCGTATCCCTGTGCTGATGTCAGAAGAGGAAACAGGCTCAGACAAGTCATCGCAGACGAGTCAAGAGCAGTTTCAGAGAACTCGCAAAAGCCGACAACAACAGCTGGCTCGTCTTGTCCTGGAGCGCAAACAAACCCACCTGATTCGCTCTCGCTCCGCCTCCTCGCACTCCCCGACACTCTCAACCACTGCATCTGAAGATGAAACCCACCAATCAGATGACTCAGCGAGAGGAGAGAGAGGAGCAGATGGGAAAATTAGGAGCAGGATCCCTCGTCCAGTCACACCTATCAGGGGGTCATCCGACCAACTGGGCGGCACGACCCTTCCACAAACCCAGAGATCTGTGTCTTTCATTCAATATAGGTGGGTGGAGCAGAATTTCAACTTAAATGTTATTAATTTGTATCTGCACTTCCAGTCAAAAGTTTGGACACACTGAATTTACGTTAGTTATAGTTTTGTATTACATTATATATCTATATTATTATGTTTTAGGAAAGCCAAAACCGTTTTTAATAATAGTAATAATATACTATTATAATAATTCTGTTTCTGTATTATATTAATCTCTCTAAACAGAAAATACATTACTATTGTTCATACCACGCACTGTAAACTAAAAAAAAAAAGTTAACATTAATATAATATTTATATTTTAATTTCTTCACTTGCATGAATTAAACCCATAAACTTGTATATTCTGACCTTTACATTTCTGTGACAACAGGTTTACAAACGATTCCCATTACAAATCTAGTAAAATGCTGTAATCACCTGTCCACAAAATTATGTGAAAGTGAAAATAAAGCGCACATAGCATTCCTAAATGCATGTTAAACCCACAGCACATGCAAAGATAGAGTGTGCCACATTTTCTGTTAACCGCTTCATTTTGAGATACTGAAAATATCATAAGGCCCTTGTGTGTAAATAAACAGTGCTGCACTTCACTCTGAAACATGCAGCAACAGACTCTATCATTATTTAATTAAATATCAATTTTGTTTTTAGTTCAAGTGACATATAGTGAACATTTGGGTGTTCATCATAAAATTTTCTTGCTGTAAAATTGTGAATATTGAATGGTCTACCTCAGATTTTGCTTGGCACCATTACTGACAAACTATATAAAGAAAATTATGCAAACTATCCTATAATACCTTTGATTGATATGATTCATTCTTTCCTCTCGCCAACAGAACCAACAGTTCTGTCAATCCCAGGATTCAAAAGTCTGCAAGTCTGCACACAAATATCCATCAGCAGCCGCCTAAACCTCAGCTCCGTCCCTCTCAAACACTTCCACCCCGTCCTCCATCTTCAGGCCCTTCCCAATCACAGGGAAGTCGGACCGCCACACGTACCGTTACTCGTACCTCAGTTGTTAATGCCACCCGAAGCATCAGCACTTCCCCTCGGAGCTACGCCACCTCTCGCACCGACAGCCCTTCACCTCAGCGCATTCGCCGACAGCCTGCAGCCAATGAAATGCAACGACAGCCCAAACCTCCTTGCCCACCGCAGTCCAAATCCAAACCTCAGGATTCCACCCCCAAAAAGAGCAAAACCCACCCATCAGCCTCATCGCAAAAGGCAAAGAAAGATCCAGTGGAGTCAAAGACTAAAACAAGATAATTAAGACTTCATTCCTTCAGGTGATCTTCATCCTCAGCATCATCATCATCATCACAATCACTCTCTGAATTATCAGTGTTGGACTGTACGTCTCATTAAACACAACAAACTCAACCAAACAATATGGATGGATGTATTCGTTATTCAGCCAAGTGACTGCAGCAGCTACGAAATACCTCTAATGAGGAGAACCTCTGACATTTATACACACACACACAGTGTGTGTGCGGGCGAGTTGTCATTAATGAAGTGTGTTGGACAGATGAACACGCCTCATATGCCTTAAAATAATAATTGCTGCCATCACAACAAAGCTTCCACAGGCTCTACCCTCCTGTCAACGCCACTATCATGTTCAATAATGCAACCACATTACAGTACATGCTATTTATTTTTAATTGAATATCACTTCCAAAATGTACGTTTTTGACCAACATCACAATATCAGAATCTGGAAAAAAATTGCTTTATTGAAACTCACAAAAACCTAAAATGTTTTAAAAAGTCCCAAATGCACTTATTACTCAACTAGCTGGTGTTTGGGACAGATTTTATATCAACTTCTGCAGTCAATTTGTGTGTGTTAAAATTTGTATTTATCTCAAATAAAAAATAATAATAGTCATATGCACAAAAACGTGGTGGTTCTGTGCAGAAGATGCAGAAACAATATTCTAAATTTAATCTCTACACAGAACTAAAGTGACTAACCTTGCTGCTACAGTTTGATGTCAATCATACAATCATCTTGGCCCCACCTACTATCTCTGATTGGGTCAATCCATCCTTGACACTTGTCTGCTAAATTTATTTGTAACCGGATCCCGGACCAGCGGCATGCATTTGGAAATGCTCGTCCGCTTCTGTTTATTGTCTTTTGCAAAACTGTAGATAATGTAAGCAGTACTTTTGGGAAAAAAATTAAGTTATATTTTTGTTCCAAAAAACATTAATGGATGAAAATAAGACTAACTTAGTTGCATTTGTCTCAGTCTCAGACTGAAAATGCACCATTCTGATCTGTATGCAAACTTTACAGTTCAAAGAACACTTGAGGAAGCTGAATGAAGGTCGTAGAGAACATGAAAGCTTCTCAAAAATCTGACACACCAAGGAGGATAAAGCAGCAGGAACCAATAATGTGAGTTGAAGCAGCATGTGTGGGGTTTGTAAATGTGCTCTAGGATGTTATTTTATGCAGTACTGCTACTCCTGAGTGTCCACAGCATGTGTTCAAAGGCTGTGGAGTTTAAATGACTAAGGTGCTATCAAAGAGTGTTTCTTCATGCTTGCTCTTGTCATTGGTGTTCTTTTCCATCCTGTGCTTGGATTAAAACCCGAACATCCATGAAGATTGTCACATCAACGGAAGAGAAAAATGTCCTAGTGCACACTAGCCAGTGTTATTTGTGAGTTATCTTAAAGGAAGCGCTTCATTTGGACCATGCACACTGCAGAACCATTGCATGCTGTTGTTTGGATGAAATAACAGGAAAATACTCTGCGGTATATTCCAGAATGTTCCATCTGCAGAGAACTCAGAAGACTCTCTCTGCTCTTAATACCAACAAGATATGAGGAAAGACGTCTCCTCCTGGTCATCTCTCTTCAGTGTGTTGCTTTGAGATAGAGAGAATTTGCATGAATGTGTTTCATGAATCACGGTTGACTAACGTATACTAAGGAGAAACCTTTCTGAGTTATACAATTAAAAATGATCGCAAATTATCAATGATGCCATTCAATAAACTCAAGTTCCATCACTGTTTTCGGTTGATGGTTTGTGTCATTCTTTCCAGAAAAACTCCAGTGGATGTTCTGCATAGAGAATCCGCATGTCCTAGTTGTGGTATAAGTATAAGAATTAAGTATCATCTGCATAAAAATGGAGCAATAACAGAAGCTACAGAACACTATGTAATCACCTTATCATAGATCTTAGTTTCCTTCAGACTAGTTTTGGGATAACTTGGGGGATACAATTGGATGTTTCTGTTACCCATGTGACCCTAAAGTTAATTAATAATTGTGGGATGCCTAGGTTTCTTAGAAAGTACACTACAGTTCAAAAGTTTGGGGTTGGTAAGATTTTAACATGTTTTTTAAAGAAGTCTCTTATGCTCACCAAGACTGCGTTTACAGTTTTTGATCTGAAATGCTGTTAAAAAAGTAGCCGTTTACTATTTTAATATACTTTAAAATGCAATTTATTCCTGTGATGGCAAAGCTGAATTTTTAGCAGTCATTCCTCAGTATTAAATCTCTCATGGTCCTTCAGAAACCATTCTAATATGCTGATTTGTTGAAGTCTAATCTTTGTACAGAACAACTTATTCCAGCACAAACAGTGTCAAAATCGGATTGGGGCATAAAAAAAACTTTCTAAACATTGTCTAATCTTGCCTCTACAGGTTTGGGTTCTATCTGCATGGTTCAGATTAATTGAGGACTGAGATAAACCGGTATTATGTAAAGTCAAACATGCTGAGCTAGTGGGATCACTGATTCTTTAATTGGTCGGTTCATTTTGCTGAACTGGTTTTGTGTAATAATTTGATTGTATAATACCTGTCAGTTGCCATTACAGTGATTGCAAATTAACTGCTCGTCATCATACCCCTGTCTGATTATTCTGATTGGGATTTTAGTGTAAAGGGTTTCTACAGCGAATCCCCATGGTGAAATGTCTCTCCCCATTTCCTCTGAGGATTGTACAGCAAGAGCTCTGATGCTAAACTCTAATTCTGCTTGTTATTGTTATCATGACAGTATAGTAGCATGAGAGACATGTACTGTACAGTACATGTTAAAAAATGGACCGTGAAAGCAGAAGTGCATGAACTGACAGAAATAATGTTACTCAACAGTCAAAAACAGCATCTTTCTCTATGGCTGAAGGAGGCAGAGAGGGAGGAAAGATGAAGGGTGTTTGGGGAGGGGCTTCATTTAGTTTTTATTTATGAAGTACTGGTCATGCATATGTTCCGATAACCTTCTGTCTATCTTTGACTTTGCTTGTTGAAGTTCTTTACCATCACGACACTCTACAAAGATCATCCGCACACTTTAATAATCAAGCTGCAGAGGTGAGTGTCTTTTCATTCTTGAATTTTTTTTTAAACTGTGTTTGAATTGTGCTACTAACAGCGCAAAAATAAACTGACATAAAATACATTTATTTTAATCAGCGTGATCACTGTTTTTGAGTTACTTTTTATTTTTACTACTGAATGAATGACTTGACTGGAAGCTGAATAAAGTGTTGATTCATTTGAGGTTATTTTTGGTAGAAAAAAGAAGCAAGTGAAAATGAAATATAAAATAAAAACGAATATATTTAAAGTGTCCACCATTATTTATAAAGAAAATGAAATCATTTCCATCAGGCAAATATTATTCCAAACTGTAATGAAATGTATTAAGACAGGTTGTTTCCTTTTGCGATTGAGTCCAGCTGGTGTGTGTCTTCACAGCTGTGCACAGCGTTCAAACAGAGTGCTGTACCTATATAAAATTATTAAATTAAAATGATTCACCACTGGAACGGCCATTCTTTACCTTGCAGTGACATAACACAATAGAAATGATACTTCAAATTCTGCAGGTTTATTTTATATTAGCAACAAAGTTAAAAAAAACAAAAGCTTTTTTAAAAATGTGTCCTGCAGCATGACCTCCCATCTTTGAGATGGTGCACAAGTTGCTGCAGAGCCCTCTGCTGACACCGAGCAGCCTTAGGGGACTGCTTTTCTTATCTTCCTCTGAGCTACTCATGCCTGCGCATGCTTGCATGAACAAAGGCTTCCTTCCGACACAGTGTTTGATTAACTGAGGGATGATCCTCTCTACCAATCCAATAAAGTGCCACTTACAGGATGGACACTTTGTGGCTGTACCTGCGAGGCCGAGGGAGCAGATGGCGCGGTGCACTGGACAACCCTAGCCGTAATTACATCTTCCTAATGGGATATGGCCGTGGCCCAAAATGGCCGTCTCTGGATTCACTGGGAGAATCACCTAGTTGTGCTACGGTTTCAGTCTGACGGATAGGGATCATCGACACAAGGACTAGGTCAAAGGCTCTGAAAGATCAGTGGTCAGTACACAGTGAGAAGGACTTTTTTGCTGCAAATTATACTGTAGAATGGAACAACTGATCCCACTGTAACAGGATGTCCTGTAGACTAGAGCAAAGCAGGATGTGAGGGAGGTAATGATAAGAACTTGGCTTCAATTTCCTGTGTAAATCAAACAATGATGATGTGAACCAATTTAAAAATAAAACAGTAGGGAAGAAAAAAAAACATTCACAAAGAGTTTCTCCAAGACAACAAGATTAAATGAATGGAGAGAAAATGGAAACTTTTTCTTGATATTCTCAGATTTTTCAGCTGAAAAAACATTGTGTCTCTCATGAAGAGATCTCAATAATGTCAAACTCTGCAGATTTTGGTATCATGGCAAATCTAAGCAATCAAAGGTCAAAAATCTCAATATGAAATCAAACATTTTCCACCCCATATCTAGTGATCAGAATATTATAGGTTGTTTTGACTTAGGCCAGTAAAAAAAAATTAAAAACCCAACTAGGGCTGGGCTATATGGCCAAAAATGTCATCACAAGATTTTTTCCATATCAATATATTGTTTCCCAGAGTTTGTGTTTTATGTTTAATTATAATTATTAAAAAAAAAAAGTTGTCCAATGAAATTTGAAAATGTATGCAATCATTTAAAATGTAATTAAATGAAATCATGACAACTAATTTACCACAAAACATTGCATTTTTACTATTTTTTTGTCAAACAAGTTGCTATACGGTATAAATTAAAACATGTTAAAAAAAAAGGTTGATTATTCCTGAGAACAATAACAATAAAATAATAATAAAGAATAATAATAATATCTCTCATTTTTTCTAGAAAAGTGTAAAAATCTCATTTCTGTTTTCTGTCATACTTGATATTTACATGAAATTCTTGAGCAATACAATCAACCTCTGAGCAATACATTTTTCTCAGGGTAGCTGAAATTATATTCTATCTATAACTCATTTGGATAAATTAGATCAAGTTTAAGACTGAGGAAAGTAAACACCACCTTGATACTGCAGAAAACTTCCAAACAGATTGGCTTCATCTACAGAAAAAAGGACAAACAAAACGCCTATTCAGGACAAACAAGCTAAAACCTACAGCAGAGCCTTTGTCAGCATCTAGCGCAGTTCTGCTAAAGAACCCAGCCGGGCCAAGATGCTCGAGGCTGTCTATTTTCCACCCTGACTACTGTCCCTTCGGGGCTGCTAAACTGAGTGGAGGGGAGGAAGGGTGTTTCATGCTACATGTTCAAGTCTCTGCTCCATGCCCAATTAATCCTGAATCGGTGAGGTGGGGATTCTGCCAAACATGTTTCTGTTGCATGGGCAGCGGCTTTTGGGCTAATGAACAGTGCTGAAAGGGGGCGAGAGCAGGGGAAAAGCCCTCCCTCGTCCTGGGAAAGGTTTAGACAGAGGGGTGTGGGTCATTTGGGGGCCGGTCCCCGTTTTCACAAGCCTGCACTAGATTTAGCATCAGTTAATGAGAGACTGGGTCGACATGATGTTATGGTAGCATTTGACAATCATTACATCAGGATTAGTGCTCGGGGGATTACATCAACCAAGCATTAGTGAGAATTCTCGCTGAAGGCATCAACGTTAGGCTCAGTTTTACCCAAACATGAGATCAACGATGCATAAACATCTGTATTTCACAGCGGAGTAAATAAGCAAATCTTTAGCAAATCTGCAAAATCCATTTATTTACTTAGTAGTTCGAGAGATTCAGTTGTGAAATGAAACACTTAAAAGAATATTATGGGTTTAATACAAGACAAGCTCAAAACGACAGCATTTGCAGCGTAATGCTCATCTCAAAAAAATTATTTTCTTTATTTAAAAAAAAAAAAAAACAGGGTACCAATGAGGCACTTAAAATGGAAGTGAATGGGACGAATCTATAAACATTAAAATGGTAATTGTTACAAAAATTACAGCCAAAAGAAAAACATTTTGCGTGTTAACATGATTTTAGTTTAGAAAAAATATTAACCTTTCTAATTGTATATCTAATTTTACTTGTTTTGACAACATATAACCAAAACGTGACAGCAAAAATTTAATTTTATCGCTCAAATGCATGTTTTAGCAGAAATAATGTAAGTGTTTTTATAAAATTATAATTTTCACATTTAATTATCCAAAAACTGCACATTAATTTATTCCACTAGAGAATAGAAAAATGCATACCGGTTTGAATGACATGAGCGTGAGTAAATGATGACAAATATTTCATTTTTGGGTGAACTGTGCCGTTAAGCTTTTTGTGGCATTGTGGTAATTTTCATTTTTGGGTGAACTATTCTTTGATCTTGTATTGAACCTAGAATATTGCTTAATAAAATCCAACTCGTCACATCAAATTGGTATTGTATATTTGGTATAAAGACAGTCCAATATCCCATGCTACCTCATCTTATTTCCTGTTAGCCTCTCTTCTCACATTCTTTCATAGTCCAATGAACATGTAGGTGTCTGGGAGTTTCTCTGATGAAGATTTGCATGTATAATTGAGAAGGAAGAGTGCAAGAGTGTGTCTGGGTAGCTGCCGACAAAATGACATCATGATGAGGCTGCTTATAACATCAAAATGCATGCAAATGCACACTAAGAAACCCCTCCGCAACGATGTCGTGCAATGATACGTGACCAAATATTGTTCGAGTGTGCAAAAACATTGTGAAATATTCCTGACTCACAGAGGGCTCATTATGAGATTGAATGTGCTCCTACACAGCTGTGGGTGAAAGAGGCTCATTGTGGCGAGCTGCATTAATCCGAGACAACACTGCTGAAGCCTAGGAGAACAGGACCGGCCCCCCGGGGCCCCCCCTCCCAACACCTCAGTTCCGCTGGCCCTTTTGTGACTCGCTCTGCCTGGCTACGAGGAGACGCATTACCTGCTTTGTTTGAATCGACTATCCTATCGTCTGCAATGACCCACTTTTTGGGAGTCTGTCTGAGGCTCTGAACTGTAGCTTTACTGTGAAAACAGCAATTTTGTATGAGGATAACAGCTTCGAGAGGTTAATAATGAGTTACTGGCATACAAGGAAGTTAGAGATAATGTGTTTTCTGCAAAAAGACAAACTTTTTATTCAGTTATCAAAAACAACTGACAACTAGACCAGCTGTTCTCTCCGAATCTCTTGCCCTCTCACGCTAAAACCCTGTCACTTACAGGACATAAAGACTCTCTCTATTCAAGATTGGTTCTTTAGAAGTCACAACGTGACCGTGCTGTTTCAGGTCAATCCTCACTATGCAGTGTACCGCTGTTCCTGGATTCAAGGGCACCATGTGTCTGAACACTAAGCTAGAGGACAAAGTGTGTGCTTTGACTGTGCTCTCTCCCAAATAATTCTCTTAAGCTATTCAGCTGTTTCAGTTCCTGATTGAAGCCAAAACCTTCGGAGACAATCCTCTTGCCATGTTTCTACTTTAAAAAGAGCAAAGTATCCCCACATGGCCAGATAATAGTGCAGGATTTTGTTTGTTATGACAAGTCTGTGCTTTCTGACAGGAAAAGTCTTGATAATATAATCAGAGATTAGGACTAGGGTTATTCTGTTACAACATAAGGTTGGGTAAAAAATTGAATCTACCTTTAAATTAATAAACTGAAATTTGAATTTGGCCAAACCAGGAGGGAAGTCAAATTGGAAGTATCAAGGGTGTTGATTTAATGTGTTAATTTAATTAATTAGTTATGGAAAAAACGTTTTGAATGCAATTAACGCAGCTGCCCCACCCCAGACATAATATTACATTATAAAGCTGTGCTCGACTTAAAGCAGCGCTGTGAAGATCGATCAGTGTCTGACATCAAAGTACCATGAGTGATTCGAAAGTATGCAGAGCCCGCTCTCTATAGCTCTCACAGTACACCAATCGGTCTGCTCAGCGCCGCTTCAAGTCGAACACACCTATACAGTTTATTGATGATGAACATGAAGGCAAAAAATGCATCTGGAGCTATGAATGCATGTAGTGCCCCTAAAATTCAAGAGATTGGGCAAAAATGCCCCTGTATAAGTTTTTGTCTCATAATTATATTATATGAATATTAAGCAATATCATATGAGTACGACCGAGCGCAATAGTCACCGAGTGCTGTTTTTGTACCAAAAACATGAGTGCAAAATGGGCAAATGTATTTAGAGACCATATGTCTGTTTTGCTCAGTTTTGCCCATCGCAGTATTACCTGTTAAAGCCACAGCAGAACTGTTGTGCATCTCCAAGCAACACACAATTTCTGAAAGAATCCACGTTTTGAAGGAATTGGGTGAACCAATGATTTAATGGCCCAATCATAAAGATTGAATTGAATAAATGAATGAATAAATTAACGGCTCAATGACCTATTCATTAAGATATTTACCGCCACCTACTGGCAATTATAGGTTGTATTAGAGTTTTAAAAAAATCTAGTTTCATGTTATAATAAAAATAAAAAAATAATAATAATCATCTTTTAAAAAATCCATATTAATATAAAAAATTATTAATGGGATTAGTCCACTCAAAAATGAAAACAGAAATGAACACAAAAAAAAACAATAATAATAATAATAATCTTTCTAAAGCTACTTTTTGTAATATTTCATGCTTTTCTCATGTAACAGTAATAGCTTTAAATTAACTTTTGCAGGCCAAATTTGAGGTGTGATTAATTAGATTACTTAATCGCCACATTGAGTAATTAATTAGATTAATTAATCGAAATTAAAAAATTTGCAATAAGTCGAAGTTATACAAGGAAATTAAGTACAAATGTCTTTCATTTCAGAACAGATCTTCAGATTTCATGAACATTTAAAAAGACCTATAAACCTTTAAAAAAAAAATCTGAAGAACCTTTCTGTTTCACAAAAGGTTATTTGGGACGAAAGAAGGTTAAAAGGTAAGAAAGAGATGGTTCTTTTAAAGAACCTTTGAATGAATGGTTCTTTGTGGAACCAAAAATAATTCTTCTATGGAGCGCTTGAAGAACTTGAAGCACCTTTTTTCACGAGTTGTAGCGGCAAAAGGCCAAAATGTACTGCATATACACTAAATAAAAACAAACAAACAAACTAACTAATAAACTGCATACTCACTTTTGTCTAAAGTCTGCTACACCAGGTTTTATACCTTTATGAACTGTGTTTGTCTTGTCTAGATAAATCGGTTTCATATATAGGGATTAGTTCATAATGCCAACAACAATTCCTACGGCTACTGTTAGCGATGTGAGATAAACACAGTCAGAAAACAGCAGCAATCTAGCCAGTGGCTGTCTACTAATTTTCCCCTCTCAGATCAATTAAAGTCTGTTATGAGGAGTTTTTTAAATATATACACTCCTATAATGGAAAGTCAAAGATAAAATTATCAAAATAATCTCAACTTTTTAAGGAAGTTTGTAGAAAACAGCAAAAGAAAAACACTGCGTAATCAATGCACCCTGCATTTTCAGCACTACTATCTGAAGAAAAGCATTGAACTCTGGGAAAAAGTTCCTAACAGAGCTGATTTTAGAGAAAAAGAGCAGCTGGCTGTCAGGACTCAGCTCTGTGCCAGCGTGCATATGGGCCTGTGGGCAGGATGGCGGTGATAAGCAGTGGGACCGGCTAATCAAGAGATTAAGGTCAGAGTGATGAAAGGTTACACTGCTGAGGACTGTGGCTTAGACCCCAGGGGACATGACCAGGTAAGACTGAACTGGATCTGAAAGCGGGACAAACAGCGGGAGATGCTGAAGATGGAAAGAATGCTGCATTCCGCTTCCACACTGACAGTGATGCATTAAGGCAATAACAGGAGGCAAGACGCAATACAGAGCCAATAATCAGAATAACACACATCCTATTACTGCTTACAGAAAAATTCGGTACTTTTTATCTTCATATCTCCCTATTTAGATTCAAATATAATATATAAATATATATTTATATATATATACAGTGGGTACGGAAGGTATTCAGACCCCCTTAAATTTTTCAATCTTTGTTATATTGCAGCCATTTGCTAAAATCTTTTAAGTTCATTTTTTTTCCTCATCAATGTACACACAACACCCCATATTGAAAGAAAAACACAGAATTGTTGAAATTTTGCAGATTTATTAAAAAAGAAAACTGAAATATCACATGGTCCTAAGGATTCAGACCCTTTGCTCAGTATTTAGAATAAGCACCCTTTTGATCTAATACAGCCAGAGTCTTTTTGGGAAAGATGCAACAAGTTTTTCACCTGGATTTGGGGATCCTCTGCCAATCCTCCTTGCAGATCCTCTCCAGTTCTGTAAGGTTGGATGGTAAAAGTTGGTGGACAGCCATTTTTAGGTCTCTCCAGAGATGCTCAATTGGGTTAAGTCAGGGCTCTGGCTGGGCCATCAAGAACAGTCACAGAGTTGTTGTGAAGCCACTCATTCGTTATTTTAGCTGTGTGCTTAGGGTCATTGTCTTGTTGGAAGGGAAACCTTCGGCCCAGTCTGAGGTCCTAAGCACTCTGGAAAAGGTTTTTGTCCAGGATATCCCTGTACAAATTCATCTTTCCCTCGATTGCAACCAGTCGTCCTGTCCCTGCAGATGAAAAACACCCCCACAGCATGATGCTGACACCACCATGCTTCACTGTTGGAACTATATTGGACAGGTGATGAGCAGTGCCTAGTTTTCTCCACACATACCACTTAGAATTAAGGCCAAAAAGGTCTATCTTGGTCTCATCAGACCAGATAATATTATTTCTCACCATCTTGGAGTACTTCATGTGTTTTTAGCAAACTCCATGCGGGCTTTAATGTGTCTTGCACTGAGGAGAGGCTTACGTCGGGCCACTCTGCCATAAAGCCCCTGGTGGAGGGCTGCAGTGATGGTTGAATTTCTACAACTTTCTCCCATCTACCGACTGCATCTCTGGAGCTCAGCCAAAGCGATCTTTGGGTTCTTCTTTACCTCTCACACCAAGGCTCTTCTCCCCCGATAGCTCAGTGTGGCCGGACGGCCAGCTCTAGGAAGGGTCTGGTCGTCCCAAACATCTTCCATTAAAGGATTATGGAGGCCACTGTGCTCTAAGGAACCTCAAGTGCAGCAGAAGTTTTTTTTACCTTGGCCAGATCTGTGCCTTGCCATAATTCTGTCTCTGAGATCTTCAGGCAGTTCCTTTGATCTCATGATTCGCATTTGCTCTGACATGCACTGTGAGCTGTAAGGGTTTATATAGACAGGTGTGTGGCTTTCCAAATAAGTCCAATCAGTATAATCAAACACAACTGGACTCAAATGAAGGTGTAGAACCATCTCAAGGATGATCAGAAGAAATGGACAGCACCTGAGTTAAATATATGAGTGTCACAGCAAAGGGTCTGAATACTTAGGACCATGTGATATTTCAGTTTTTCTTTTTTAATAAATATGCAAAAATGTCAAAAATTCTGTGTTATTCTGTCAATATTGGGTGCTGTGTGTACATTAATGAGGGAAAAAAATAACTTAAATGATTTTAAAATGGCTGCAATATAACAAAGAGTGAAAAATGTATGGGGGTCTGAATACTTTCCGTACCCACTGTATATATATATATATATACACACCACACACACACACACACACGACAGACAGACAGACAGATAGAAAATAAATATTGTTTAATATTTCAGATATTTTTCAGAATCATTCTATCATTGTTAATGGTGTGTGTTGTCTGGAGTGCCAGAGGAACAGCTATCAATACTGCAAAATGTATTAAAGAAGCATCAGCAGGCAACAGATGGCATGATGAAGTGATGATAGAAATTACTGGCACAAAGAACAGAAAAATTCGAGACAAAGCCATTAAATACAGCTTTGATCGTATAATGTGCACAAATCAATCCTTTGTCAATCATTCGAGGGCCACTTTCCTGACAGAGAGAGAGATAAAGAATGGAAGGCAAGAACGGAGGATGAAAATCGCAAAGCAAAAGCCTTTGCATCATCACATGACAATCCAAGTGATCTGACAGACTCTGACAGGCAGATTCTCTCCACTGAAACGTAAACCAGCTTAGGGGGCCATTTTCTATTTTATCCTTAAGCTTCGTGACCTCCTACCCTCCGGCCTGCCAGAAACCATCAAGACATCCCTCCCGCACGCACATACACGGAACAGACGCTTTCCTCTGCTACCCCCACCACCCCTGATTAGATGTTGAGGAATTCCAGCATAAATGCAGCTGTCAGCTTGGCTCTCCTTCCCACCAGACCAGCCATCTCACGGATAAAGCAGAAAAAAGACTGAGAAGGCGGGGAAAAAAAGCATATCCGGAGCCAGGCTCAGATGGAAGCTTGGATCCCCCCTGAGGGCGCCTCTGGCCTGGCTTGCTTTAGCCATCCTTATCCCTCACGTCACCTTCTTGATGGACAACAAGCTGAGAGCTTATGACAGTGTCCTCAACAAAGACTCCTCTAGACCTTAATTGCTCTGATCAGTCTATGCTAATGCTAATGTATTTCAGGTATATGGTACTGCGCCAGTAGGGATTTTACCTCTTGCACAAGACGTTCATATGTGGCTAATTAAGATCTTCGGGTTCCTCTGTATCGAAGTCTCAAGAGCCCCATTCCCTAAAAGTCTGAACAGTCATCCTTAAATCCTTTTCCCTCTCTGAAGATTCCTCTCTTAAATACTTGGGTTTTAGGGGTCTTTGAGAGGAGGGGAGGTCCTGACACTCGGGTGCCTTCCTGAAGGGTTAATGAGGGTTTAGGGAAGGAGGTGGCTCTCGTTTCGATACTTTCATTTACTGAACCATTAGGGGGAATTAATACAAAGCTAGAAGAATGGGATTCAGCCTTTGGGCATGCAGTGAATGCGAATGAGTGTTTTTTTTTTAAGGTGATGAAGCCTTGGGTTAATATGGAGACATTAATATAAAATAAATTGTCACATTAAATCATAGACAAAGGAGACTAATTGGTCCAATTAAAGTGAGAGATTTCAGTGGTTCTGCTATTAGTTCCCGAATTAATCTTTGCCAGTCTAGGCCAAAGGTTTAAAGAACCAAATATAAGGTTCTCAATACATTTGGAAAATATTTACATTCTATAAAAGGTCTGTTTTTACAATCATTTTTCCTACCCATCACTGAGAGTACTGCTTAGGGTTGGGTATCGTTTGAATATTATAAATTCCGATTCCAATTCCGATTCTGCTTATCGATTCAGATTATTTTCGATTCCCAATTTCGATTCCAATGTGATTAAATAATGATAATAATGATGTCGCTTTTTTGCAAACCATTTATTGGAGCTGAATACCATAAACAAAAATCTACAGGCTACATAAAAACTGGACTCTTTAAGAGCTGATTGTGTGCAAAATATAACTGCATGATTCTGGATAAATTGAGTTTTTTTCCCCCCCCCAATGGAAGTTGTGGTTCTCTCATGATTCTGAAGAAAAAACATTAGACAACTAAACAAAATCACATGTAATTTATGAATTAATGATTAAATGACTCACTCAAGATGTACTTGTTTCATTACTGGATGAATCAGCGTTCTTGAACGAATCTCTTGTATGATTCAAAGACAAATCACTTTTAACAGCCCCACCGTTTCGCGCCACTACTGGCGTAACAATGTAATCAATAAATCTTCAACTTTTGAAGTGTCAAATTACTTTCAAAAGGTGATTTACTCTATTTTAATCGCTACCATACACATCGTACACACAGTTTATATCTGAACTATAAACTTTTATCCCAGTACTTCTGTGATTTGAATGTTTGTAACAGAAATAATGATACTGTGTGGCTGAAAAGACTGTGAAGCTGTTTCATTCATGACAGACAGCTGCTCTCTTTAGGTCAATGGCAGCGCGAACACAGATTTAAATGTTCGAATCACACTGGTGTGATCGTACGCTGGCATGGACGAACCAACAAGTGATCATAACATTGATCGCACACGTCAAAGGTTATGGAATGAAACAGACGAATCATTGTATTTTAGAATAGAATCACGTTGGTGTTTGAATAGCGTTTGCGATCTTTAACGATCTATTAAATTAAAGTGCTTTGTCATGTTGGTGGTGACACCTCTCTTGCAACATGTTTAGCTATCACAGATATTATACTTAGCTTTTTTGGTTTCTGATTGCAAATGTAGCCAAACTTTGGAGCGCTTAGATTAGCGAGCAAGGTCCTCACAGATGAAGAAAAAAAGTGCATAGGAATCGATAGGCGGAATCAAAATTTTAATTTGACAACAAGTATCCAATTCCTGACCTTAAGTATCCGAATCGATTTTCGATTCCCAACCCTAGTACTGCTATATGTGTAAGACTGAAGAAAAACAAATCTTAAGATCGCCCCTTTCTGAAAACGGTATTTATTATCTATTTTCTATACGTGTAGAAAAAATGGGGGGGGGTCTCTGGAAAGAGATTAATCATATTTGGTGTATAGAGTTCTGTGCATAAACCAGTTACTATTAATCATTAAGCCTGAAGAGGAAACATTTGTATAGTAATTGTTACATTTTCTCAAAAACTATTTGCATATTTTCTGTAATGTTAAAAACTTGGGCTTGGCAGTAGAGTAAATGTAACTCTTTTCTGCTTCTGTTTTCTTTTCTTTCTTCTTTTAAATAAGTTATTTTCTGAAAATTTCCACAGACCCTCTAGCGTCCCAATCTGAAAACCCTTGTCTCCGGAAAACTAGCTCTGGTGCCACTAGCAGAACACAAGTTGCAGGTCATGCCTTAAGGATTCTGTGCAAGCAAGATAATGAATACTATTTAAACACATGTCTCCTGCATAACATTACGTAACATAACATTCTTGAGTCTCATCCTGCAGTGATGTCTCACAACCACATTCCTAGCATAAACAAACAGTGAGATAACTCTGAAACCAAACACAGAGAGAGAGAACAACCAGATATTACTTGCGTGTCATTTTCTAAGCCAAGCCAGTAATGTCTTTATTCAAATTCTGAGCAGAACGCTCCAAAAGTGATTACGATCGCCTTTTGCAGTTTGTAACCCGGCAGCCTGAGAGAGCTGAAACCTGACGACAACAAAGAGGCCAAAATTCTCCCCGCTCTCTTATGTCACAGGACAGCAAGATGAATGCTGAGACACATGGTTTGTTGTTTGGGGACCAACAAAAGCCAAAACAAATACAAATACATATCCCTCATTAAAAAAAAAACATACTGGAAGAGAGACGAGGCTGCTTTCAGGAGGGGGGAACAAATACCTGGGCCCGAGGCCTTTGAGAGCATGTTTAATCAAATGGACTCCGGTCTCTATGAGAGGAAGTAGAACTAATGAAGGGGGCAGAGAGGCAGAAACTGTGGGACCGATGATGCATTGAAAGTAGTGGAAAGAACAACTCCACCAAAAACATGTTTTTTATTTGTTTCACAGAGGTGGAGGTCTTGTGAAGGGAAACAGGGAGGCGACTGAGTGCAAACAAGCAGAAAGATACTTTAGAAAGTGTGTAGAAAGAATGTCAGTACTTCATCTTGCATTTACAAGGTGGATGCGCTATAATGGCATGCTCTCTATTGATTTGCTCTCCCATGGTGCACGTTTGCAGAAAAGGACTTTCGCATTGATTCTGAGACTTCTTTGAAAAAAAAAGTTGATATGAGCTACACGAGTGAAGGCGGTTGACTAAAGAGAGGAGAGCAAGATACCCTCCGTGAGCTGTTGTCATCCAAAGACCCGAGTTTTCCCTCCCAATAGATGCCGGCGCATCACTTTCAGAGCCGTATTGTAGCTCTCCATTGCAGCAAGGTGAATATTAACATGCAAATCTACCTGCACGCTCTAAAAGTGGAAGCCAGTCAAGCATTCACTGTTAAAAATCCCCCATATTCTTCACTCTCATGCTAAATTTGTGAGCCCATGTAAACATCTATTTTAGTCAAGCTTGAGAGGATGAGAGAACAGAGGGACTGTTAATATTCTCTGCCTTATTTATATGCATAGTGGGACAATGCTTGAGGGAGAAATACAGGACAAGGAAGACGACAGAAAAATTCGAGAGTGCGGGAGAGAGAGAACACAAAGAGCAGAGAATTTGTGACTCGAGGCGGAGCGGGTAGAGCTCCGAGAATATCTTCAGAGTGCAACGTTGGAAGAGAATGAGAGATGACCGGAGGAGAAAACCCAAAGTTGATTTGCGTCGCTCTTGATCCCCTTGGCCACTGTTGACATCTTTGTTTGGCCACAAGTATCCCGATTATGACATAAGTTCAGAGGATAAGAAGAGTTAGGGATGTCTGCGGCACATTTGACACTCTTCAGAGTAAGAAAAATACAGTCTAATCAAACTTTCATGGCACACATAGAAAAAAAATTGGTTTAGGTTTCTGCACTCATCTCGGGAATAGCATCTGAAAAAAAGGAAAAAATCGAGATCAAATGCACCAAGGTCGGAGATCTTTTCAAAGTCTAAAACCAGAGGGTTTTTTTCGAACTCTCACATCCTCTAAAGCAGAAAAAAAACTCCAATCCATGTATGTAAATGGCGGTGCTATGTCAAGGAGCTGATTTGAATGGTTGTGGCAACCAGAGAGTGGAGGTTATTCATGTACGCGGGCATCTAAGGTAGACATCACAATTGGGACTCCATGCACGTTACCGGGCTCTCCATGTACGCCCGCGGCTCCTTCCCTCGCTGGAGCTCTCAAACTAGGACAGCGTCTGAATTCACCCACTATCTTTCTCAAGAGCACTCGAGAGCTGAAATGTGCTTTAGTTTGGGACATTTGGAGATGCACTTTCGTCAGAGCATTTTGAGGGTTTGGTTCATGACTGAATTAGACCGGGACAGACGTGTGTTTGATTTGAAGAGATGTTAGTCATCTGGAGTTTGGTGCAGTAGCAGCTCACATGGTGTAAAAAGGATATGCAGAGTGCTTCCCTTAGGCACGAGTGCTGTTCCCATTACTGAGGTCTTTTATCACTCTTATAAACCGAAGAAATCCTCCTTCTAAACTAACCTTCCTTTGACCCGTCTTAACAGAGACCCCGGTGCTGTGAATGAGGAGGTTCAGGCGATCTGAGAGATCCTGGAAATGAGTGAAGTCATTATTCGTGGTAGGCTATCACTGCTCTTTCCTGTACCTGAACAGCCGAGAGAAAGAAAAGCATTGCTTCACATTCTCTAAAGCCAAAAGGTTGGGTTCCACAGCAACCCAATTGCGACAAACGGAAAACAATCAGCAATCCATACAAATGACCTTCAAATGACATTTATTCCCTGTCTGTGATAGTCAGGGCCGTTTCTAGGCATAGGCGAGCTAGGCGGTCGCCTAGGGTGCCACCAGCTGAAGGGGCGCCAATGTGCGCACGTACTGGCACTTTTAGCAGGGTTGTGATAAAGAGTGGCACGGTCACCCTGAAATATGACTGCCGCCCCCACTGGATCCCCCAACATTATTGGGCTAGAATACTGTCAATCTGACGATGCCTGTATGCCACTAGATCAGAGTGCTGTCAATTGCTGCCTGATTGTTGCATGCAAAGTTTGCATTTGGAGCGCTCAACAACCCCATTAGATCAGTGGGCTCTGTCAGTGCTTTGGCAAGGTAACACTTTTTTTTGCAATGCAATAAAGCTAAGTTCAAAGGCCAATTTAAAATATTGGTACATAAATAAAGTGCACAAAATCAGTATTTTGTTTAGGCAGTATTTGTGGCACTTTTGTGGCACATTTGTCCAAATATTTGTGGCAGATTTGTCCAAAAGGTGTGCGTTTTTTGTGCCAATGCATTGTTAAAGGATCAACGTGTCATGTAATATTCCCATATAAATTTTAACATCCAATTAAAAAATATTTGTATAGTAAAATTCGCTAATTCACGAGATCAATACATCCTTTATTAGACCGCTTTGTCGAGTTAAATGTATCCTTACGGAGGTTTCGAAATGCTGAATCAATTCATTCACAGCGCTTAATGGGAGCAGCGTCATAGAGGGCAGAGCGTCATGTTATTTAAAGGGGACGTTAACGCGGTAACGAGTAGCAAATGATTAAGTAGCAGCATTGGTTACTTTTATGCCACTGATAAAGCTTTTATATGTAATTTGGGGTAACAAAGGGTTTTATAAGTTTGACTGAAATAATAATGCAATAACAGACACTTTAAATCAATGTTTCAAGAAACAAAAAAAATTGAACAAAAAACAGATAAAGACAAAAAAGTAGCCATTGATAATATCTAAATAATATGTAGTAGTATAGTATATAGTATCCAAATCAAAATGTAATAAAATTAATTTATGTGTGATTTATGTGTAAATTATGTGCAATGTCTTAGCCACTAGAGATTGTTACATAGGGCTATACAGGCATCTAGTGGCGACACAATGATATTACAGATACTAAATTATGCAAAATGTTTATCTTAACAGTCAATTTACAAATAATGCATTCAGATTTGTGGAACTCAATGCACTGAATCTCCACAAATTAGTGTCGTTACTATGACAACCAATTTGAACGTGACAAGCAACTGGTGTCTGAAAAGAGTTTTTTTTTTGGGGGGGCAATAGGGATTTCGCCTAGGGTGTCAAATTGGCTAGAAACGGCCCTGGTGATAGTACTTGTCTGTAGCTTCTATTTAACAAGAAAATAGAATCTAATGTTGCCAAAAAAATAGGGATATTAAAGTTAATATATGATCCCTTTCCTACAATACAAAGGCAACTACTTACTATATTACACACACACACACACAGTAAATATTACACATTAATTTTGAACCAATTATATCATGGTCACTTTTATACACTGGTGTTAAAAAATATATGTGTGGTACTTTTCACAATATAAATTGATAAAAATGTGAGAAATTCATTGGTAATGTATTTTTGGAGTTAAAAGTTAATTTATAAAATGTCAAACAAGGCTTTGTCGAGTCAACCTTTAAAGTTTGTCATGACAAACTTTGCTATTCTTGTTCAAAATTACAGTTATACAAGATTCTTTGAATTTCAGTTCTGTCTCCTTACATTAAATTTAATTCGCAATTCAGATTCAAGTGATCTCTGAGTGATACTTCATCGCTGAGAATCACCCCCTCAGTAACCGCCTCAGACCATTAGCGCTGTGGTCACCATCCAGACATGTGCTGACCACTCAAATGAGACTCCCAACAGAGGTGAAGAGCTGCAGAGCTGGACCTCCTCCTCCTCATCATCTGTCAGGATGCAGTATATACCAGTCAGACAGGGAGAGACGCTTCACTGCCTACAGCCCTCTAAGACTGATTTCACTGCTTACATATCAATCAATATCTTAATTAACAGCACAATATTAAATTATTTCATAAAGGAGTGTTGCATGTTCAAAACAGTTAAGGTCTATCGACAGCATTTGTGGCTTAATGTCGATTACGGTTACCACAGAAAATAATTTGAAGCAAAAATCTCAAGTACAGTAAGGCATTTACAACTGAAGTACAAGGCCAGGCAATTAAATACACAGTCATTCAAAGGTATACATAATCGACAAAATCACTCACTGATCTTGTCTGTGGAAAGTTAAATCCAATCAAACTTCAATCGCATGACCAAATAACGCAAGAAAACATCCAAATGATATTCACAAAGATACCAGAAAGGTACCAAATTCCACTGTCAGGAATTAAGTTGCATTAATGCCAAACCAGAAGCTCATCAAGCTTACAAGGATGATTTAGCTCAAATAATAAACGGGTGCTTTAACAAAGATACAAGCCTCACATTTCTGCTATTAAACCTCCTGGAACACTTATTTACTTCCGCTGTAACCGCAGATTAGGCTTGCTGCAATAGACGGTGTTTTCGATTAAGCCGCAACACCGGTTATGACATTTGCCTATCGCGGCACCACCCCCCACCGTCGTTTTGATTTACTTATAGTAACAAAAATCATTTAGCCTAGTTCAGTTAGAGGACAGACACTTTTAAAAACTAAACGCTCAATGCAGCGTGCCGAACCGTGCGCAACTCAGGCAACCCTGAGCGGAGTCAATTACTTATCAGTTAGGAGAGTGAGTCGAGCTGACTGACAAGAGTGAGGTGAGAAAGAAAAGACGATGGCAGAAGATTGTTTAGAAAGGAAATGCAAAAGCGCCTGTTTGGCAATATTTTAGATTTTGAAAAGCCTATTGACTGGAAGTTTTTTTAAACATTCGTTTCTTATTGGTTCCACAGTGTTTGCTGATTACTTTATTTAAACTTTGTGTATTTTATTTATTTACATTCAAGTATATATGCCATGCTTCCAAGCTTTCAAATAAAGGTTCTATGTTTCTTATTTATTTGGTTCCACAGTGTTTGCTGATTTTCAGTTTTATACCTATTTAAACTTTGTGTAGCCTAAGTTATTTGTTATTTTATATTAGGCCTATAGCATGGTGTTTTTTATTTGTTTTGTTAATAAAAGTTATGTTAGTTTGACGCTGTTGTTGCTTGAATTGAATCAACGCCGAATTGCCGCTAATATGAAAGTGAAAGTAAAATTCCCGTACGGCGGGAAAATGCGTACGGCGCTTTTTCAAGCTATTGGAAAGCCAAGAAATCCGAGGAAAAGAGGGAAAACTCAAACGCACATTGATTTACTTCCGAATTGCGGCATTCAATTGCTGCTAATTTGTAAGAAAGTGAAAGTAAAATGCGCACCTCGGCGCCCTTTTACACAAAGCCATATCAAGCAGAAAAGAGGGAAACTCCAAATAACTACCCCCCCCCCACCCAAAACGGTGATACCGGTATTACCAGTATTGTCACACGCCGATAAACCGGTGGGAAAATTTCCTCAACGTCACAACCCTAACCGGCAAATGTCTACTGAGCAGTGATTTGCTGTGAGGCCGTCAAAAAGTTACATGAAATGCCAACTTCATGTAAATGAGAGGTGGAAAACACCGGGCAGAAGACAATCGCTGACAGGGGAAGGCGGTGACATCTGTCATAAGACTCCAAAATTTGTCCGATTTTCTGGTGCTTAAATCACATCATTGCATAATTTAGATTTTAATGCTGTTTGGGCCTTTATAGACTTTGACCAGTAAAATACGCACATAAACATACAAATAAAAGTTTATAATTTATAATATATAATATAGATATATACACCCATAAACATACATACAGTCTTGGTTTCACCCCATCTTTCTCTTAATGGTCAGGGTTCTGTCTCTTCGGTCTAGTGTAATTCATAGTTTTGTGACAGAGCCCTGACACTCGCGTCATGTCATCGTTTTCATGTGAGCGTGCGGCTTCGAGTGTGCTCAAGCCGTGCGCTCTCGTCTGCGTGTCCTGTTTCATGTTGGAGCTTGGTGTTCAGATCCCGGCACTCATGTCTTGAGTTTTGGTTTCGTGTCGGGGTCCGGACACTCGCGCTCCATGTTCTGTCTTGTTGTGGGAGCGTGTGGTCTCGAGTTTGCTCGGCCGTGCGCTCTTCTGTCCACGTGTTTTGTGTTTTGTGTAGCACGCGGTTTGTGTTCAGCCATGTGCTTTTCTTGTTGTCTTGTGTGAACACGCGGCTTATGAGTTTTCTCATTAGCTGCGTGTTCGTGTCTTTTGTTCTAGCACATGGCTTGTGATTTGTTTTGCTGGCCATGTGCTTGTGTTTTGTTTTGTGTGAGCACATGGCTTTTTGTCTTTGATTAGGTGTGCCATGTGCTAATGTCAATTGTCTTGACTCCTCCCATCTTGTTACCTGATTATTAGTTAATTTTGCCCCACATGTGCTCCCTCGTTACACTCCTCATTTGCTCTCCATTTATTCTCCTTGGTTTGCAGTCCTGCGTCATTCGTCCCCCCGTTCCCCCCAATCCCCTTCCCCTCCTGTTCGTGTCGTGTCGTTGTCGTGTCGTGTCGTGTCGTGTCGTTCGTGTCGTGTCGTGTCGTGTCCAGGCCTTGCCAGCCTGTTTTTCCCCCACGGGGTAGTTTTTGTTGCTGTTTTGTTTATTTTTATTATCAATAAAAGCCCATTCTCTGCAGTACTGAGTCCTCGCTCCATCCTCTACCCAAACCCTGACACTTTATGTTGTGTTGAGATGTTTCCTCCCACATTCACCATTGGTTTGTTCACTAGGGGTATTAAAGCACTATTTTTATGAAAAGCTGCTTTGGAACAATATGTACCATGAAAAGTGCTATACAAATAACACTGATTTGACTTGGCAAAGAGTTACAAGAGTGCATGAGAAAGAGGGAAGAGAAACCGCATGAGAAGTGACAGAATGTCTAAAGACACAGCAGGGTCCTCATGCAGAGTTATTTTTTTGATTAAAACAAAGACAACCAAAAGTTCTCTGACATTTTTCCGGCATCACGTGCAGATGCACAAACATGACAACAATTGATTTTGGCAAGTCTGAAATGTGTTGAAAGTACTTCCAGGAAGAAAGAAAAAAAGGAGGGGATGCTGTTTTTCCAAACTTCCTTTCTTACACAACTTTACGTTTGATCTGTGTTTGTTTACAGAATGATGAATCTCAATTTCTCAAAGTCAATTTTCTCCTTCCAAATCAGAACACATACGCGCACATAAAGTTAAGTGAAAACCAGCTTATCAAACCATCTAATGGATCTACTGTACAACGCTCTCTAATGTTCCATTCAGTAAGCAATCAAAAATGCGTCCAGGAAAAATACCAACATTCAAATTGAACAATAATGAAAGCTGAATGCTCTGCCAAGACAAAAACAGAAACATCTGTGCCAGACGATGTAATTTATTCATTTATAGTCAGCTGAGAGATAATATTTTGATGAATAAAACAAAATTTTCCTCAAGAATGACACAATGAGAGAATTAGGCTCACATGTGCCACAGCGGAGTTCCTGGAGCAGGTGGTCTCTCTCCCACCCCTTGTTTCCACACAGACTGTGGGGAAAAAAGCTAATGTAGTCCACCGAAAAACAGGCAAGGAGAGCCAGCAGATAAAATATCTGCCTGATAAAATCATTGGAAGAGCTGGAGAAAAACCCTTATGCTGTTAGGCATTTGACAATGAGCATTAACCGAGGAGATTGGCTATAACTGCTGGAAATGGGCAATACGTGTTTATGCATAGCTAGCCCACAGCATCACACACAGATACACACACACACACTAATAAGATTGTGGGCTGCATATGTTGCATGTGCCATTTAAGGAAAGCAAGGTCAAATATGTGCTTTGCTGTGTTAATGTTGTCTTTGAAAGTTTGTAGACACAAACTGTTCACAATGGGAGTCTACTTTTTATCAAGACACAATATCATGATGTGATATGTTTCAATACTGTCATATTATTGTACTATATACCCAAAGGTACTGTATGTATTTTCCCATTAAGTAGGAGACAATGATGTAAAATGTGCCAATTTTTACTTAAGTTTTCCTCTAGATAATAATACTGAGACATGATAATTTTAAATGTAAAACATAATATGTGTAATTATATTTCAGGATGTCTGCTAACAAATAAAAAAAAAAGTGGTTCAATGACACAATTTGCCCAACAATAAAACAATAATAGTATCAAAGAGCTCACTAAAGGCTCAGTTTTCTATTAGCACAAAACATGTTTTGTTCAACAATTCATTTCTGATCTTTAGATAAATAATTAGTTTTTTCAGGTTTTATACTCTGGCAAATCACCAGCATGTATGATATATAGATTTTTTGACCTGCATGAATTTGCTTAGATTAATATTTAAAAAATGCCTATATAGCATACCATATAAAATGCTTATAAATTGTACTCTTCTTAATCACATACAGATGTATATGATATTGTAGGTCCTTTCTAAAGGGGTGACCCATCTTACCCCATTGTCCCACACATACTTTAGTACATACTTTGTATTTGAACTGTGAAAAAGCAGACAGATCTAGTTGAGAAATTCTGAGGTGAGGACAAACTTAACACATGAAAGAGAATGTAGGAGAGAGAAAGAGAACGAGAAAGAGAGAAACAAGTGAAAGTGTCAAGAGAGACTTTAAGGCAAATATATCAGTGTCTACACAGTACCTGTGCTGATGTGGGAAATGCAGCCTATTGAGAATGCCTTTCACTTGTGTTATTCGCACAGGAAAAGGGATCAGGGGAGGCAGGAACACAGACGGGCTCAAATGTCCATCCACAGCCGGGCACCAGCTGACATCCACACACACACACACACACACACACATACACACACACACACACACACACACACAAACACACCGTTGGTCTGTCACAACAAAGAACATGCAACGGACGCAACAGTACAATTGTGTAACAGTCAACAAATGACTTGATTTAGTTATCATTTACTCATATTTCCAACCCCATAATTAATTTTGCATTCTGTGGATATTTGAAGATTCTCCTAGAATCAAGTTCGTTTGAATACACTGAAAACATATCAACCAGCATAAAGAGAATCCATAGAACCTGTCTACCATATTCCAAGACGTCTTAAGGCATTTAATGGCTTTCTGCAAGGAACATGCCAAATATAATGATGTGTGTTACAGACGAAAAAGTCTACTCTTTCATTGTATGTGTGCACATCGGAAAAAAAACAGCAGTAACACCAAGGTCTGTGCTTATTACTCCCTGACCATAGTTTTCATCGTATTCTGCACGACTGGAGAGATGATTAGTTTTCAAGATCCCATGACTCATATTTGGTACATTATATTAATGCTTGACCATTGTGGAAGTCCTAGCATAGATTTATGCTAACTTAGGACTTGGTACAGTATGTACCTTGGTCTCTACCATCCAACTGCACTTACATGTGTTAATTTACTGTTTTTTATTCACTAATGAATTAAAAAATCTACAATAATTATTTCTAATAGATCACGACCATACATATAACAAGCATCACTATACGTCAAATTGATAATTTTCATATCATCTTTTTTATTATTTTTAGGTAACTAATCGAAACTTACGAAAATTTATGTAAAGATTTAGTGTACAATATAATACCAGAAGGACCTCCATATTAGATTGTGTCACAATATTTTGCATGTATTAGATGTCTCCTATCACATACGTTTTCCATATGTGTCTCACAGTTCCATCATATGTCTAAGCTGCGCACAACCATTTCTTCTTTGGTTGAAAGACATGAGGATAGTATTAATATAATTTGGGGTTTTATTTACTCGTATGAACTATCCTTAACATAACAAGCAAGCAAATCAATTAGGATCCATGTGCAATCAAGCGAGGTCTTTATATCTTTGACTAATGCCATCACTCATTACTGTGTGGCAACATTTAACACACTGTCGTGTTCTGTTTTCAATTTACAGTAATCTCCTCTCAGACATGTTCTCTCTGACTGACTGACATTTTCTTGCCACCGCGGTACGTCTCCCTAGTCAGTTAGAGTGAGTTGAAATATTCCACAGACACAACCCCAGATCAACTACTGTAGCAGAAGGCTCGGCGTGTAGAACCCCTTGAAAAAGACAAAAGAGCTTTGTTTGGCAGGTCTCTAATCAGCAGAAGACGGCGGCGTATGAGCACAACCGAACGCCTCTCTCCATCCCAGACAGCATTTAACATCGCTCCTAATTACTGCACCAAGGCATCACAAAGAAGCACTTTAGCTCTGCGCAGAATACCAGACTTTCATTAAGACAGAATGTAACAAAAGGACAAGCATATGAAACCTTCGTCTCCATTTCAAAAGTATTTATTTTTTGTTCTTGGAGGAAATTAACCCGAGAAACAAAAACCACTCTCTAAATTGGGTCTCAGTTCTGATATCTGCGACTTGTTTTACAGAACATGCATCAACACATGAGCATCCCGAAGGGTTGAGGTGAACTAGGAAAATCAGCCAAGAATCTGCCGTCCATTATTCCAACCAACCTCTCCACCTACATGCAGGTTAATGTACCAAGTGGTAACGGCTGCGATGGAGCCTAAAAGCAGCCGCTGGCACTTATCTGGCTGTCAAGGCCGCGGCGGAGACATCTAAAGGGAAGGTGTAATGTTTCAGAGACTGAAGGCGCGAGCTTGCCCATCGCCTCCCCTTAGAAATCATTAAACTGTCTGTCGCATCTAGACAAAAGAAGTGCTCATTACAGTGCACACTGGTGATAATGTAATGTCACGCTGAACACACCCAGTCACTGGCTCTTCCTTTTTCAACTCAAATACACATGATGCAATTTTATGACCCGTAAAGTTACACAATAAAGCCATAAAGGACCAAAAAAAGCATAAGAGCACAAAGAAAGTAGTAAACATTGAATTTAATGGATGCATCAGAATCCCTTTATGTGGATTCAGCCTTCACAAAAGCACCCACTTCGAACACACGTGTGTGTGATATCTGTCTAGAAGTCTAAACAGAAGCCCAGGACAGGTCACCCGATGTATCACACTCATATAGTGGTTGTTGTGTAGTGCGATCCGAAGGGACCCGCACATACCTCATATGGCGTAAAAAAAGACAGATATCGATATATCAGGCCGATATTCTTTATGTGTAGGCTATATTATAGTACAGTATAGTACAGTATAGACTGGTACTGCATATAGAATACAGTATATAGCCTACATAGACAGAATATATATAAACACATTTTTTGCAATGATAACTCAAATGTGATGATGCGACAAACATAGGCCTATGTAGTGGAGGCAGGGTATTTAACAATTTATCAAACTTTATTATTCAAAATGAGTCTGACATCAGTGCACTTAACAGTGAACTTCACTTATAACACAAATAGAACAAAATATATACAAATTGAATTAAGAAATTAAACAAGGTAACTGTGTAGGGCAAGTAAGCTACTCCCAAACCAACAGGGGCAGGTTTATGCAGGAAGCACAGCTTTTCCAAATGTAAACATCTAAAATGAATAAATAATAATGAATAATATTTTTTCACAAATGCGGTGTTGTGTATCTTCTGGTAATCAAATGAACATGCAAAACATGAGGATTCGTATTTAAATAAGACTTTTTGCAGTTTAATATTCACAGACAAAGTCTATATATATCCACTGAACAAAATGTATAAAACAAGAACCGCAACTCATTTGGTTTTTTGGCTTGACCCTACCATTTTTCCAGTGAGCTGAACTCAAAGATCTAGACTATACTATTCTATCTACACAAAGTCCCTATTTGTTGATGGGTTTATTGTATGTAACTGAACCTGTTTTTTATTTAGTCATCAAAAGTAAGACAAATTCCATGAAATTCCACTCGATTGATAGATGACTTTAAGCTTATGAAACGAACGCGTGGCGTGGAATACCCGGGGCCGCGATTCCATCCCTGCTGCACGCCTTTCCTGCGCAGGTTGGTCGTCGATGTCATAACTTATTGTGGCCTACATAAGGTAGCAAGTACCTTAGTATTAATGATAAGCTCACTTGTGAGAGTAAAAGAAACATGGTGGGACATGGTGCTTGTCTTTTGGATTTATGGTACAGCCGATCAGGGACACTTGCGCTGCCAACTAGGTGACAACATAGCGATCTCGCTCTGAGAGAACCGCTCACCCCCATACTACACACAGACACTCAGAGCCCCAACTCAACAGCACTGGCCCTGCGACGGTCTACTATGTGCGATGCAGAACAAGATAGACTCAGACTTCTCATCAATCTGCTACGTTAGATAGACTGCTTCAGACTGAAGACGCCCCAACTCAAACTATGTGGGCAAGGGCGCACCATATTGTCCCCGATCAAGAGGGCGAACGCCCAGCAGCGTGATGGCAAATCATTTTCTACAACACACGACACAAGCGTAAACTCCCGTCAGGTGGGAAAAATCATTTGAAATTTTGGTGTCAGCACGTCATAAATAAACGATGCATAGTAATCAACTTGCAATTCCCATGTAACACCCTCACTGATTAATAATGGGTTCTATTCTACAAGACCGGCGACGACCGAGCGGCGTGGCGGCGATCAAAATACAATGGAAATCTCGTGAATAGTCGAGAATGTTGATGTTGACCGTGTGATGATCAATGCATGAGCCTTCTGGGATGCTGCGCGGACACCAGCGCCGGATATAAAACACCAGCCATTGACTGGTGAGTGGATCGCTATCACTTCGGTGGCCGTACAAAACAGCTTTACTGCGGCCGCAGAAAGCGTACTGCCATGATGCGCAGATCGAGCTCTAGTCTCTAACGTCCATGAAATCTGCTGTCAAAATTCCACGCATCCTTCCATCATCCGCAAAACTACACGAAGTTAGAATCATTTGTAATGTCGATGATCAACTATAGGTGCTGGTGGTGAGCTCGTAGCACACCTGGTGGGAGCCTTTGGTGGACCAACTAGCAGCACCGACATGTCGCACGCTCGTCAGTCAATATACCCATTCATAGAAGCCTCTTTAATCTGCATTATACTGTTCCGTGCGTAAAAAACAATCTAATAATATCATATCCGGCGGCATATTCCGCCGATAAACCCGATATACTCTGCGACCCCAGTCTCATATTCGCGCGCCTACTAAATATCGCAAACAAATAATCTTGGGTCGGAGACTCTAATTTACAACTTCTAACAAAACGAAAAAATAAACTCCTATGGTGAAATTACTCCAGTAAATACACTTCGTTCTTGCATTTTTTGTTTCTTATCAATGCCAATTTATTACTGTATCGCTGAGATTAAAACAGTGCGGCCAGAAATGAATGGAAAGAAAATAGTTTTTTTACATTTACTGAAGAAAATAGAGTGTAGAGTGAGTAGCCACTAATAAGTGATATGCCTGTTTATTTACTAAGGCTTGCTATGCGGTTGCTAGGGTGTACGGGGTGGTTGTTAAAGTGATCTGGAAGGTTGATAGGTGTTGCTCACCGGCTCCAGTCAAAAAAAAAACCTGAACACTCAAGTCTCCATGTATTTCTGGTTGTGCTTTTGTAGTTCAAAGAGTATGTAATTCCAATACTAGGTTTCGAGTCGACCAGGTCTGAATGCATGCACCTAACAAAAAGTATGCAGGTTTCATCGCAAGAATCGGATCTTGGCTCACTTTAGTATGAAACAGCCAAACTTACATGAAATACCTTACATGCCCCCGTGATCTCTACACTGTAAAAATGTTATGACCCATAAAGCCTGCTCATCATACCTGGTTGCAATCTGCGTAAGTTCCTATTACGTATGTTATAGCACATTGAACAAACATAATAGTTCTAACTAGGGCATTTCATCACCAATAACAAATTATTATCTCAATGTAAGTCGTTTATGACGAATCCCGTAACACACAACAAGCTACAATGTTCTATTTAGAAACCTAGTCACAAGTCATTCGCCCAGGATTACCGGAGGGTGCGACACTTCACATCTGACTCGGTGTTTGTGTCAATAATTGATTTCTTAAAAAGCAACGGTCTGAATTGACTTAGAACAAATATTACCTAAGCAATTCTAATCCTCCAACAAACACGACAATCTGATCGCGATCACTGTCAGCAACTACAGAAAAACAGGTGGATGATCGCTGTTATCTTCGACCTTTTGTCCTTTTTTGTGTGTGGATTTTGCATTCCCCTTTTAGCCCATGGGTGGCCGCGTTAAGTTTCCATTGGAGCTCCTTTAATGGTAGATGGGTTTTTGAATCTTTATGTTCCTACGCGAGCTGAGGTCGCCCCTGACTCATGTATTCTCACTGTGTTGATACAGGTGATTTAATCACTATAGCGTACAATCACGAGCCCCCTATATTAAAAAGCATTCGTATATGTTAAAAGTGGTTGTGGCGGGCCTGTCTTGTGCATCGAGTGGAACCGTTCGGTCCTGGCTAGTTGTAGGCGTCGTCTAGCTGACGTGGCTTTTATTGTGTACTCCTCGCCGTTTTCGTACTCCCTTGAATTCATTAAAATCTCTCGATTGACGTACTCTTGGTCTCCTTCGTTCCTCGCTCCGTGCTCCTCACAGTAGCATCCCGTGACATTATCAAAGTTAACGTTTACGATGAGGTTTTAAAGAACAGGTTTGAAATGTACCTCAGCAAAGCAACCATGAAAAGGAAGTCATTAACAGAATCTTAATTAGCGAAAGTGGATTAGACAAACGTCAGTGATCTCCAACAGAGAAACACCTGATGACAGAGAGACTCATGGGATTGCTCACTGCTAGACACACACACGGTAGAGCCCCTAAGAGACATGTTAATAGAATGTTGCTGCGCTAGCTAACCGCTTTAACTTTGAGCGTATGGAGTTGGGCTGGATTTACAGTTTAAACACCTCAAGGGAATTAACTTCAAAGTTGACTAAAAATGGCTTTATTTAAGTCGCTGCCAAGTTTCATTAGTTTTATCTTCTGACATGAGAAGAAAAATGTCTTTTGGTACGAGATTAGAGGAGAGCCATGCTAGCCAGTAAGCACATGCATTATGCTGAGACATCTGTGAAGGAGCGCATCATCTAGAAAGCATTACATTCTACTTTAAACATGGTGTTTAAAGTACATCATAAATGTCACGAAAACATCTGTTGAATGTCGTTATAAAGTCCAACAGGGAACACTTTAACAGATTAGCTAACGATTACATCTACAAAATGAGATCGTCCAGATGAAAACGCATGCAGTGAACAGACGTCCAGGGCTAAATGCATGAGCTATAAGTGTCGTCGTGCATGCCAAGGACGCCAACTTCCCTTTGAGAGTTATTCATCACTCCGGAAGATACCACAGCGCATCCCCCCTTCTGACATCTTTTTTTCATTTCTTTTGCATGGGTTTGGACTATGGAAGGTTCATAGCCGTCCTGAGGCATACTGTACTGTATGCATTCTGGAAGAACTGTCCAGTGAATTCCTCCAAACAACATCTGCTTTGTGTTTCAAGTCCAAACGGTGCAGGAAACCATCCTGCAGTCCCTGTCAATACATCGGATTTGACCTGTCGACCTAATTCTGTAGCACCTTGCTAGCAGACGCCACTAAACACTAGAGATCAGCTATACAAGACAGATATTCTCTGGTTCTTTGCACACTAACATACCCTATGCCACACCTCATCCTAGTCGAACAAAAGAGACAGATGTATTCACACACACGGAGATAGAACCCAGGTTTTCATTATTTCCTAGGGTTGAAATTTTCTGGGCATGATAAGTGTGGGATCCCTATCCACATCATAGGCCATACGAATAAAACAAATACTACAACAAATAAAGAAAAAAAAAAAATCTGCATCTGGAACTGTGGACAGAATTCAATACTAAATCAAAACAAAAAAAAAATCGGCTTTTCCCCCTCCCTCCAGCACACACACACGCATGGGAATGTTGCATTTTGATACTTCGACCGGGTGAAGGAACGCGTGACGTCGCCGGTGGAGGCTTACGAATCCCTTTCTTGAGGTCTCAATACATCTGCCACATATAATACCAGTCAGCCTGTCAGAATGGCACAACTCTAACTCGAACAGACCCCTGGTCTGCATTTCACTAGGCCTCTGGCAAATTCGACTGCAGATTGCGTGCAGAGTGAATAATTCATGAATTTTGTGAAATAACACAAACTTGGAGTCCCTCGGAGGGGGTGGGGCGGTGTGGAGCAGTCATCCATCTGACCTACTCTCATATGCACATGGAATTATGGAGGGAAAGAAAAATGTCTACATAACAAAACCATGACCAATATAAATAAAGTTCTGTATATATAAGACCTAAGTTTTTATCATAAAAACATTTTAGACAGAGATGAGACAAAATGTGATTTAAGGAGAAAAGAGAATGGGACAAGAAGACAAAAGTTGAGACAAGATGAGATGTAAGGAGAAGAAAGGAGAAAAAAAGAGGTAAAATGAGAAGAGGAGTGACAAGATGTGACAGGAAGAGAAGACATGAGAAAAGTTGAGATGAGAAGAGACGAAGTGAGACAAGGAGGATATAAAACAAGAAAATGTGAGACGATAAGGTGAGAACAGATGTGAAGAAAATTGAAAAATAGAAATAAAACAAAAGATGAAACTAGATGACAAGCAAAAATACACAGACAAGAAATTCCCTCTACATACCAATGTTTTCTGAAAGTTATTAAATCTCCCACCAAATCATAGTAAGAAAATTCAATTTTCAGTCTATTTGCAATTAAGCCCTTCAACATTTTCACTGGGTTCACTCCACCTATACATAGCAATTTATTTTTTCTGGTCTTCCAGATTTTGCTGTACCTATGACATAGTTATCCATACCAAGTCTTTTCTACACAAAAGTTTTTGGGCTGAAAGCAATCTGAAAGCTTGAATTTTGCTCTTAATGTTTGTTAGTCCTTGTCCTCCTTAACAAGGAGACACATAAAGCTGTGCAGCACAATCCAGTGTTTACTATTCCAGAAGAAATCAACTAGTCTCTTTTGTATAGAAGTCACCAATTCTTCTGGGGGTTCAACCACCATTAACCTATGCCACAATGTGGACGCAGCCAAATTATTAATGACCAAAACTCTCCCCTTGCCTTTGATTTATCCACTGACCTACTGCATATCCTTCACTCTTACTCCAGTTTACTGTTGCAGTGGATGGCTTTTCATACACCTCTATACTTTTTGTAAGATTGATGACATCATCTTGTCCATTTATACAAACTGTTATATCATCAGCATAAGCAGATAACACAATTGTATTACAATTAAAATAATTTGGTATTATAAACCATTTAAGATCTCTTCTAATTCTTCTTAATAATGGTTCAATGGCAATGCTATATAATTGTCCAGAGAGTGGGCATCCTTGCCTACATCCTCTTTTTAAAGGAACTGATGCACTCAACCCTCCTCCCACCTTCACAAATACAGAAACATCTCTATATAACAGTTTTACCCAATAAATAAACCTTTCACCAAAACCAAAAGAACTCAAAGCACTGAAAAGATATCAATGGTCGACACTATCAAAGGCTTTTTCTTGATATATTGATAAAAACCCCATATTAATATTCTCTTTAAAACTCTAATCAATAGTATCTCTTAAAAGAAAAAGAGTATACATAATAGATTGTTCAGGTACACAATATGTCTGATCACTATGAAAAATTGTGTCCAGCTAACGTTTCAACCTATTCACCAAAAACATTTGGCCAGAATTGTATAATCCATACATAAAAGTGAAACCGGTCTCCAGTTCCTCAAAAATCCTAAATCCCCTTTTTTAGGTAACAGGGATAATACTGCTTTTCGGCAGCTACTTGGAAGAAAGACATTTTCAAAACACTCTTTTGTTACTTCATAGAAATCTTGTTCCAAAATGTTCCAGAAATTATGATAAAAGTCTGTGGTTATTCCATCAATCCCAGGCGAATGACTCAATGAAAGTTGTTTAACTGCATCTGTGAGCTCTTGTAATGTCACTATCCAAATTTTCTCTCTGTTTAGGTAGCAACTTAGGAAGATCTTGAAAAAGGTTTGCAGCACTCTCTTCATCACATTGTTCAGCATTAAAATGTCCAGAATAAAAATCACCAGCAAGTTTTCTCATTTCATTTGGATTGCCCATAATTGTCCAATCTGGACGTTTTAAATGAAGCATAGGGTTATGCTGCACCACATTTCTCTCCAGTTTAAAAAAAAATAAGCACTGGGAGCATCCATATCCTTAATAGAACAAAAACGTGACCTTATTAAAGCATTTTTAACTTGCTCTTGTAAGAGATGTTTCAATTCTATCTTCTTGCTTAATTAATCACTTTTGTTAATCCCTTCTTCATTGTCCAACATCACCTATTCCATTTCTCCTATTTCGCACTGTAATTCTTGCACTGTATCTCTAACTTTAAGTGATACTTGAGACTCATAATTTTGACAGAAATTTTTTATATGCACCTTTCCAACCTCCCTCCATTGACTTTTAGTTTCAGAATTATTTTTTGTAACCTCCATTTTTCCCAAAGATGAGTAAAACTCTCACGAATCAACTTATTATATAATAATTTCTTATTAAAATGTCAATAATGCTGTGATCTAAGAGTTGTTGTTTTTTATTTATATCTAAAGATATCATATGATGGTCAGAGAAACCACTAGGAATAATAGCAGCATCCATCACTATATTATTAAAAGACTTAATTACATAAAACCTATCTAATCTAGCCCCCTTAATTTTATTATTACTTACATTGATAAATATATAGGGGTGGGTGATCTGTCGATTTTATATCGTGATTGATCTCGAAGACGTCTACAATCTACTTTTCAAGCGAACCATAGAGATCGTGATCTTTTATGTCCTCATAATAATGTTCAAACTACAGCAATGACTGCCTATTAGATGACTGTGGCTGGTCAAATTATATCACGCGTCTCTATCATGTGTCTTTCATGCGTGGTGACGTATTTAAAAAAAAAAAACTCAACCCGCAAGGTGTTCCAATCATTTCAAGTGGTAAGCTTTTGCCTCTCCTAAACGTATATTTGATTCATACAGTGATGCAGAGTTTAACTCAGGCTTTAATGTCCACTTTGGTTGTTTAATGCAATACTGTGTAATACTTTAAATTGTTCAAATAGGTATATCATAGGCTTATTCCACTCTGGATATTCTCAATAGTACATCTCAAAATTGGGAAGATACCAATTTACCAAGATATTGGGAAGACAATCAGTTCGCTTGTGACCAATATCACCACATTCAAAACATTTCAATCCAGCAGTAGAAGCATAAATCATAAATGATTTATCCATGACCCGAAACGATATATCCAGCGTTGGTTCTTTTAAAAACATGAAAACTTGTCGTCGAAACAACATCACATGTTTCAGTTCTGAACTTTTACAACCCAACGATATGACTTCTATCGGGCTCACGATTCTTCCAAACCTAATGAGTTCTCTCTCAATAACTTCATCGGGAATGACAAGTTGCTCATCTTTAAGAAAGACAACTACCGCTTTGTTCATCCTAGATGCCGAAGATATATTTTCTATATATCTTTATATTTAGAGAAGAGAATGCATCTCCTTTGCCAGGTGTCTATCATGCATCTATGAGGGGACCCCCATAAGCGCTCATGTCTTTCCCACGACAGACTGTTTATTGGTTTTGCCCTTTCAGAAGCTCTGCTGAGATACCCGCCGTGATTAATGTTTAATGAAGGAGCTGACACCACTTCCAATTCAGCCTCTGTCTACTTGAGACAGATACCCAGAGCTCCAGGTAATTGAAGTCACAATGAGTCTCTTTGACTGTGAGAAAATTACCATCAATAACCAAAAAGGGAGGTGGAAGAAAGTTCATAAAAGAGAGCAACAAAGTTCATAAATACAAGGACAAAACAAAAACACAATGCAGTCAGCAACTTTCAATGCAATTCAGAAAGTTGATCACAGACATGAAGCCACTAAAAAGGTGCTTGTTTCATTCTGACCTGATTCAACAATCCTACACCTATTATATTTATTATTTCTTCTCTTTCTCTTGCTGGAAGTCTCGAGAAGCACAGACGGATTCTTACAAGCCAACCACCACCATATAAGCCTTTGTGTTTGCACTGTGAAGGCAGTGTCTCTTCAGTTCCTACAGTGGCTAAAGGTTAACAGCTATACAGATGAATAACGAGCCCTATGACAGTTAACTTTATGGTTATAGATCTCAGCAAATGCAGGTATTGACAGCCTGATAGAGGTAGAGATTGTGGGAGTGATGAAAAAGCCCACTTGCAGATTCAGTTCTGGTCTGCATTGATTCAGTCTAGATGAACCGGTTATTTTTAGTCAATCAAAATTATGCAGTGTGACCAGTGTGGGCCAATTTCTAAACAAATAGAGACTCTTATGAACCAATTATTTGTAGTCAATCAAAAACATAGATCACAACCACTGTGGGCCAATTGCTTTAAAAAAAAAAAAAGACTCTTATGAATACATTTTTTAGTGAATCAAAAACATGCAATGTTACTAATGTGGACCAATTTTTTTAACAAATGACTCTTATGAACCGATTATTTTTAATCAATCAAAAACATTCAGCATGACCAGTGTGGGTCAATTCCTGAAAACAAATTACACTTATGAACCAGTTCTTTTAATAAATAGTTAAAACAAACTGAAATATAATCAAAATAAATCAGAATCAAATCGCAGATTAATTGAAATCACTGATGTAATGGATTATAGTCAAGATATATGCTATATTTAATTTGATACAAATGAAAACTAGGCTGTGAAGGACAGACTACAAAGAGAACAGGGTAGAGTTTGTTTATTGTTGTTTAATGTACAATTGTGTAATTTGGTGTCAATCATTCATTCAATGAAAAAGTGTAAAAAGCCAAATATTCACTGCAACTGTCACGATGCGTAGGAGGGAAACAAGGAGACGAGGAGATGACGTTCAAAACTTGACTTTTAATAAACAAACCAAATGAAAAGGAACACTAACATAGGGAGCGCAGGAGACACACACGGAATGACGTTTAAGACTTGACAAGAAAACATGAGGCAGACTACACATTTATACTAAACTTAACGAGGGACAGACAGGTGCGCGGCCTATTTAAAAATCCTGTTTTCCCTTTAATGGCAACTTATCGTACATTTCATCTTGGCTTCTGGTCTGTAAAATGATCTCATAAGCCAAAATGGCAGAAGATTCTTTGTTCCTGTGAGAAAGCCGAGAGGCTCACAGGCTCTGAGGAGCAGTAATGTCTAGTCTAGATTTTGACCCCGTTAAGCTGTCAGCAAGTCCTCATATCTTCCCTATCATCCATTCATCCCCATCCTTTCTTTTTTTTAGAGGAAAAGTACAAAGTAAATTTCTCTCTACACGTGGTCTCACACACATTCGGAATGAGAAGAAGGTGGCAAGGTGCCTTTTGCCCTGAAATGTTCAGTGGACAACTGCCGATAGCTTATGTGGCATGAAGATGATTCTCCACAGAGAGAGATATAGAGACAGAGAGCAGAGAGGGATTAAGAGGGTTAAAGTGATAGTTCACCTAAAAATAAAACTCAGCATTTATTCAGCCTCATGTTGTTCCAAACCTGTATGACATACTTCTTCTGCATAACACAAAGAAGAGATTTTGAGGAACACACACATATACACATACACACAGGTTTCCATTTTTTATGGGTACATTCCATAGACGTAATGGTTTTATACAGTACAAACTGTATTTACTATCCCTTAACCCTACCCAGAGCAGATCCTCCCTATATGTAAAATACGCAAGCTGTGTAGGGTCCCCGAAACACCAGGGGCCCCCTTTGTTCTCAAAGATGATTTCATTTTAGTTTCGTTTTTGAATTTGGCCAGCGGTTATGAAAACATGAATGATCATTTATTTTCATGCGGTGTGGTGTCGCCCTTTCTACGTACAAATCAGTTAAATCATGTAATGTGAATGTCATAGAGTCTTGCTCAAGACTAAAAAAACGAGTTGAAAGCGTACTGAGCCGCGGAACAGACACTGTTTCTCAAGCGCTTTACACGAGCGTGATTTGAGACGGAGTGAAACACGGACAAATGCATTTCATTCATTTGTTCATAACCACTCATACCCCACTTCACCGCCAAATCAGTGTGGGCCAACTGCTAAAAAACACTCTTATGAACAGGTCATTTTTAGTGAATTAGAAAACATACAGCACCTTGCCCCTAAGGCAATTTTAATTAATAAAAAAAAAACAATCAGACCATTCTACATCATCTTTGCCTGTCTCAGTCAGATATTCTCTCATTCGAGGGCTGTTTGGTTTCTGTAACTCAGTCAAATGGAACAATTGTCCTACATATAAAATTCTACTAGAAGAATTCCACACGAGACACATTGCTATAGCACAGTGGTTCCCAACCCTGGTCCTAGAGGCACCCCAACACTGCACAATTTGCATGTCTCCTTTCTCCGACACACCAGTTGCAGGTCTTGGAGTCTCTACTAATGAGCTGAATGCCTCGAATCAGGTGTGTTTGATTAAGGAGACATGCAAAACGTACAGTGTTGGGGTGCCTCCAGGACAAGGGTTGGGAACCACTGCTATAGAATACATTCGTCTGGAGATCCGCTCATAAAAACTCAAAGACGTCTGGTCTGGTTTGACACGAGCTCCCACTTCCTCTAATATTGGAACAATATTATTTTTACAATGAGACCCATCAATGCTGCATTTGTTCTGTACATACGACCCATAATCGTGAACTTACTGTTTGCTCTTCAAAAAAAACTGGGTTAGTCAAATTAGCAGGTTTCATTCCATCAGTGTTCATGATTATTACATATTCCACTGAATATTTCAAGCAGGGTGGAGGTCGCCAGGACATTAACTATTAACGCACTGCCGAGGCTCAAAGGCAAGATGCTTTTATTCGAAGCTGCATCCTCGAACGCGCAGTCTAGCCTTCCCGAGATGAGTGCCTGGGGAGCTGTCACAAGCTTCAAGAGTGACGCTAACCTGAATGGATGAGAGAGAGGGGCTTCAGCAGAGCTAATGACGCTTTTTTTTTGCCTCTAGGGTTTTGTATGCCTGATTTATGGCATTACTTGTTTAAAAAAATGCGCATACGCCAGCTGGCTTGCTCAGTGTTTTTGCACTTGCAGACACATCTATCGACTGAATGCACGGAAAGCCAATAATGAGGAGACTGTCCATCATTTAAATGATCCTTCTGTGTATGAGACCTGCTGAATTAGGTCAGAGGTCAGAGATTAAAGGTGTAAAACATAGCTAAACCATGTACGAATGTTTAAAAATGATTTTTAGGCAGCTCACTGTGTTCTGAAATGCAGCCATTGTCTCTTTTCCTACCCTCAATCATCGACAAATGGCTTTACAATAAAGGGATAGTTTACCCAAAAATTCTGTCATAGTTTATATTGTTCCAACCCTGTATGACTGACTTTCTTCCATCAAGCTCTAAAATTACAAGCAGCTTCATGAAATTACTGTAAAAGTATTCCAAATGACTTAAAGTCTGTGTAAAAGCAATTCAGAGAATTATTTCTAAACACATTATAAATGTTAGAAATGCATTGCTGAAAACACGTTACAAAGTCTGTGAACTATGTAGTACTGAATTGTGGAGTTAAAACAATTTAAACGCTACGGGAACGCCTCCAGCATGACCACGCTCTGAATCACATGTGTAATCAGTCCAATGGATGGGCAAGACGTCACGGGTGGGGTGACATAGCGACCAGAAAGCATAAAAGCACGTGCAGTGAAACCGGCGTCAGCTTTCTGTCATTCAGCAAGCGCTCTGTGTATGTCAGTCTTATTTGGTGTTGTCTGTCCATTATCACTCTTTATTTTACCAATACGAGTGTAGACGAACATACGGCAAGAGCCGGCAGCATCTCAGGCTGCGTGTTCTTCCCTGCCCGTGCTACATTTCGGGTGGGGATACACAAAGTTTGTGTGTTGTCTGCTTGGGAGCAAAACACGCAGAGTCAGCTGACTGTCCGCATTGCGAGCGTTTGTCACTGCGTATGCTTGCTCTCCGAGGGCTCTCTTTGAGGAGGGAGTCTTCACCTGCGTTTCTCATGGCACCGGCCCTGCTTTCACCGAGGGTGGAGCGGCGGCTGTGCTCGTGGGGTTCGCCAATGGATCCGGTGGAGGGAATGTAGACGGGCGAGTCCCTATCTTCTTCCTTAATCACCAGATCCAGCGCCCGCTCTCGGGGTTCGGAAGCCCGCGCTGCGGTTCTTTCCCCCCGGTGAGAGGGCTCGACGCTCTGCCTGTCTTCCTCCGAGGAGGTTGCCATGGGGGTCGGGCGACCCGCCAGATGCCCTAAGACATACAGTGTAACAAAACAGCCATAATAGGATGCCAATAAATATTATAATGAGCAGCTTTACTGTGGAGTAGGGGTTGAACAACTTCAGATTTTTTGAAGTCGACTTTTATGTGATAAAAGTCGAGTCGAAGTCGACTAGTCGTTGATGACGTCATTAATGAACAAATAAGTCTGGAGCTGTGACAAACACAGCTATGGCATATGACACAGCGCTGCCCACATGGCTGTTGCTCCTATAACAGCTTTTTTATCAGTTCTTTTGTCTTTGGGTCGTTATATTTCTCACAGATTTCTGCTCATTCTAAATCAGATACAGATAAAGCACAGTAAAGATTACATTCATTATGAATGAATTAGTGAGAGCGTTGGTGTTGGTGAATTAATTATAACCTGGCAGCGTCCTGGAATTTAGGAATTAAGAAAAATATGCTGAACTTTCAGTTTCTACAAGCTATTTTATTGAGAAATCCAGAACAGTGTTGACAATACATTTCCTGCGCTGAATGATTGTGTGTGTGATGTACGCACTACTGTCTGTTGCCTATGTGTGTGCGTTACAGTGCAGTAGCGCTTAGATTAGAACGGCGATTAACCTACCTGTACAATAAGATGTTAAACGTGCATTCTCCATCAATTCGAGTATTTTCTGCACTTTCAGAAGATGCATTATTTGCTCATTTGAACTGTTTGGCAACGGAGCGGATATGTGGAAGTTTCAAAGATTCTAGCCTTGTTGTGAACTCTATTGGACCAGCGACTAGCATCGTCACGCTTTAAAGCGTATGGCAGAGCATTGAAGTCATTAGGCGACTAGTCGCTGATGAACCCCTACTGTGGAGCGGAAGCTGTTTTCAGCGCCACAAGAATTGGCAATACTATTATGAAAGAGAAAAAAATAAAAAACTTGCGCAGGTCGCTCTCGGAAATAAGGGGCTGATGGTGCTTCTCAACGCCCGAACGCTCAGCTCCCGTGGGCATTGCTCCGTGCTTGCGAGCTCGCGGGTTCGTCCCGCTATTGCCTGAGACCCGGCGGCGATCAGATAGAGGGGATCGCACGTGGATCTAGCGATATGGTGGGAGACAGCTGGTCCTTTCTCCGCCTGCACTCCCTAGATCCAGCGTTCTCTCTCGAGGCTCGGAAAAGCCTCGCGAATTCTGGTGCGTGGGCATTCTCGTTCCCGTAGCATTTCGACGCAGCTCGAGTTCCTGATGGGGAACGTCTTCAGGTTACGTATGTAACCTTGGTTCCTTGAGGGAACGAGACGCTGCGTCTCGGGGGCTATACTTTCGGCATCTCTGCCAGCGCTTGTTTCACTCCTAGAAGCTGGCGCTGGTTTCACTGCACATGTTTTTATGCTTCCTGGTCGCTATGTCACTCCGCCCGTGACGTCTCGCCCATCCATTGGACTGATTACACATGTGATTCAGAGCGTGGTCACGCTGGAGGCGTTCCTGTAGTGTTTCGACGCAGCGTCTCGTTCCCTTCGGGGAACCATGGTTACATACGTAACCTGGAGATGTTTTTCACCATTTCTGTGTAGTTACTACAGCGTACAGTTTGCTAGCTAGCTATGACTTCATCAGGTAAATGCATATTACCTGGTTGCAATAATTTACAAAACTGCTAGGTATTCCAATTGAGAGAGACAGCAGCTTTCCTATGAGTGGGCGTGGTTTAGCGCACACAGTGGACACGCCCCCAGCATTTGAGAGCAGACAATACTGCTTTTGATAACTTCATTTACTTACTTGCTGTTTTTTTAATCATTCAAATTTGGCTGGGTGGTTAATAACACATTTTTCTGAGGTGTGAGGAACAGACTGAAATAATAAAAAAAACGATGACTGAAAATTTCCACAAAATCACAACAAATATGGTGCCGTTAGACGTGTCATGTTAGTTTAAAACCTAATTTTAAAATAAGTCTGAATGATTAAAATAAAAAATAAATACAATAAAATAAAACCCTCTATCCTCTTTCTGTATGTCTAATGTAAATTCAGTAGTAGTAAATAAAATAAGCATGAGCAGTGTGTGTTAGTGGAGTGGTACGGTATGTGTATGTGTATGTGTATGCATTCCCCTCAAACTGTCAATCAATGCTGCCTCTCTCCCATTAAATTCTGTACATCTCTCCTGAGGATGTGCTCTGTGCTCTGGTCTCATCACAGATGTGGACTAACAAACACATGATTGGACCAGCTCTGTCAAACATGACGCTCTGGTCTGTGTTTTACATCTGATGCAAATCAGCCAATCACAGTTAATGTTTTTAAATGACAGGGCAAGTAAATCTGAAAACAGATTAACTTAAATCAGAACACTCAGGAACAAACAGGTCTATCTATCCACCTATCTGTCTATACATCAATCTAAATATCAATCTATTTCGCTGACATTACTAATCGAGCAAAGTCGTAAATTAAGCTTATGACTGAAAACTAGCAACTGGGATATTGACAGTTTCTACCAACCAACTAGATCGGTGATTACAAACTTGCCATTAAGTGTACTACATGTATCAGACAATCCATGAATAGTGTATGGTTGTGCTGTCTGTAGCTAGCAGGGCATTTAACAAAGCTGAAATCCTCTGGTAAAGACGAGTGATTATACTGCTAACACCTGTTCACACACACACACACACACACACACACACACACACATAAAAACACAAAGTGCATTCAGCTATAGTTGCAAATAGGAATGAACATACACATACAGTAATGAGCTCCACAGCTGTTCAGCTCCTGGCTGGGTGTTGCTCCTTTCGGGTGGGGAAGATGTTGGCGATCTCTTCTTACCTCTCTACTGGATCTCAATTAAACATTCATCTGTTTGCACACCAGCTGTTACTGCAACCGACTTGCGCCTCTTCACATGCTGCTAAATACTGATAGCTAACAGACACAACATGCCTCTCACTAGATCACATATACACTCAAATATAATGAGGTATACTATCAACACACCGGGAACATGCTTCCTTACCAATAGAGGCTTTCCTTTGAGTATTCAAAGCCAAAACATCAAACACTTGGACTAATCTTGCCATTTTCCCCTCCTACCATAAAAAGTTGCTCATCAAACTAATCCAAATCCATGTTTTCATCAAAGTACACAAGCTGTACAAATACTAAATAGTTTCCCTAAGGATCTCAGAGAGGAAGCAAGATCAAACAAGCGGTGTGTATACCTGTGCAAATACAGGTAGTCATTCAGTCGTTCTCATGCAAAATGTTTCTTGAGATGCAGCTGAAGAGTGTTCTCTCCGAGCTTTCGCCTCATGCACCTAGCATATAAATCTGGCTTATGTTTTCTACAAACACAAAAACAAGAATCATCTTTGTTTCAACACTTAAAACTCCCCTAAACTCAGAAACCTGCCGCCGCTCACATAAAATGCTCTTCTGATGGCGTCTGCATGAATTTATTATGAAATGACATTGTCACCGCAGTGAGAGTTGAGCTCCTCCTGAGGGGAGACAGGAAGAGACAATGAGTGTGAGGAGAAAAGTGATGTAAGTACACAGATTTTCCCAGGTCAAGAATGCCTTTGGGGTTAGTTTATGTGCACGGCCATCCACATGCACAATGCTGGTTTAAAAAGTTAAAATGACGTGACATGTGGCCAAGTCCGACTCTCTAACCATTAGGCCATGACTTCCCCGTTTATTATATACTGTAATTAGGGGTGTGCAATATATATTGTCTGCGATAATATCGTAATTGTTGTTTTAACGATGTGCGATTTGACATTATCGAGTATTTTGCAAAAACCATTCAAAACTCCCCTACAGAGTGCATGCATAATTACGTGAAGTCTAGACTAGTGCATGTGTGCATTTAGTGTGTTTTCTTTCACTGCATGATTCAGTCTATTAAAATGCATTTAGAATGATCACAAATTCAAGACATGATGGCAGAAAATTTATATATTTATACCACTTCATATAGTTATTCAATTTCACACGAAGAGTGACAAAAATTACCATGATTACAAATGTGACATTTAATTCAATAAACAATAAGTTAATTAAGAGACTTACGTTTTAGACACCATATTGCTTGTTTTTGCTTTATTTCGCCAACAAAAATCATTCCGAATACAGCCACAGTGCTGTTTTGTGTCTCTGAGCAACATGACGGTGTTTCGTTCTTGAGTGAATCAACCGTTTAAATGATTCGGTTCAATCGCAATGACTCACTTACTAACAGTGATTTGTTGCCACCTGCTTATTTCATTTTAATTTCAAATTTCGGCTTTTTCTTTCTTTTTTTTCATGTTTTAAATCATTTCAAATATCAGTATATCAGATGTTTTAGAGTTGAAAATGATATCCAAAACCATTATGTATGCATTTAGTAATATGCCAGGTTAAAATGTATTAAGTCTTGCATTTTAAACAAAATAATAGTGTAAATACATCTAAATGCCACTTCAGACGCAGCTTCTGTGTTGATTTAATTTGCTTGGTAACAGCCCAAATGTCTTTATCATTCTAATTCCCTGATTAAATGTAAGAGTTTGACTCAAAAGATAATGGACACTTTTAGAAAACATGGCTTTATAAAAGGTAAAAATGCCCACACAATATAAAAATCAGTTTAAACTTATTGGAAAATATTAATTTCTATCAGTATGAACTAACCACCACACAGAATATGAAGAATATTAAAAACATTAGGAGTCAGCTGTCTTCGGCAGTCCTTAAAGTACCAGCACAATAACACACTCAGCAAAATATGGTCTAATTATCGTTACCGATAAAATCCCATAAAATATCGAGATATAATTTTTTGTCAATATCGCACACCCCTAACTGTAATTGTGATTTATTCATAATTACAAGAATTACAAGATATGTTTACATGACAGAATGATAGACAGTGATAGAAGGACAAATGTAACAACAGACAGAATGATAGACAGAACAATACACAGACAGATAAATAGAAAAAGAGAAAGACAGACAGAACTATGGACAGATATAAAGATAGATAGAATGGCAGACAGAAGGATAGAATAACAGACAGAGAGACAGAAAGACAGATGGACAGACAGAAAGACAGAAAGAAAGAAAGAAAAAAAGAAAGAAAGAACGGCAAACCAATGGTAGAATAACAGACAGACAGATGGACAGACAGATCAATAGAACAACAGACAGACAGACAGTTTGACAGATACAGACTGATAAACAGGCAGACAGAATAATGGACAGATAGATAAGCAGATAGAAGGAAAGACAGAACAATACATATATAGAAAGAACGATGAAAGAATGACAGACGGACGGACAGATCAATCTTACATAGATAGGCCTTTCTATGGGTGTGGCCAATTCATCTCAAATTAAGAATACAGTTTAGAGGGCTTTTTTAATCATTCTTTCCTACAATGTCACAGGAGTGAAGACAAACAGAAAGAGAAGAAGAGAAAAAAGTGTGCAAGAAAAGCATAGTGGCAGAGGCACCAGAGGGAGTTGAACACATCCTGAAGCTGACTACCTGCACTGCCACAACAATGCGGTCTGCTAGCAGGAATCCAAGAGCGTCTGGGAATATACAGACTGAAGCAATTAACTGTGCTGAGAGGGGAATCACTCTGGGGAATTAGCAGCGACTTCACTGTGTTTCCCAGCAGCCACAGGGTGGGAATAGGAAAGCAGTGGGACACATGGTGAGGGGAGGAGCTGGTTGACAGTTAAGCCAACATCAGTGGGATTCCCTTGTTTGACTAGTTCACCCCTACTGAGCACAAAGTGCCACCCAAGGGAGAGATTACACTCAAGACATCATTACTGAACAGACACACACTCACACAGTATTAATCTGCAGTCCATTAATGACGCAGAGGACAAACAGCATAACGGAATCACTCTTAACTAAGCTGTATTGTAGGCCACAGTTTGTCATTGGCTTAATGGTTTGATGGTTTTATTAGCTCATGAGAGTAAATGGTTACAGAAATTCTGTACAAAATTTCACCAGATGTACCATGATAAACAGTAATGGACTGGAAGTAAACACAGGGAAAAAAGTTTATCCAAAGTTTTGAAAATGAACAATACTATTTATTTATGTATTTGTTTGTTTGTTTGTTTGTTTGTTTATTTATTTGTGATTTAAAACAAAATTTGAAATTTATTATCATATTATATAAAATTATTATGAATTATCTGAGTGATTTTGTTTCCACAATTTTGTTTCAATGACAGAAAAACAAACAAAGAAGTCAATATCAAACATTTCCACATTTCCTTTCTCATTTGCAATGTCTAAAATAGCACAATCAAACTACACAATAAAATTAAAATAAATAAATACATTCGGTAGCACTTAAGTGTAGGGACCAATTCTCACTATTAACTAGTTTCTTATTAGCATGCCTATTATTAACATATTGGCTGTTTATTAGTACTTATAAAGCACATATTCTGCATGACAATATTCCACAGTCCTAATCCTACCCAATACCTAAACTTAGTATCTACCTTAATAGTTTCCCACAAGGATACAAATCATTTTCGATAAGAGGGGCAGACGGAATCTAGAGCAGGGACAATCCTGTAAAGCTTGCCTTTTCGCTATGTGAGTGCCAATGAAAAAGCCTCAGTTAGTTGCAAGCACCAAAAATTGGATAAAGCCTATATCAAAAGAGGTGCAAGAGAAAATCAGTGGGAAATGGCCTGAAATTGTTCATGATATATGTATTTTTATATATTTTCCCCAAAATAATACCACTATTTGAAGCTCAGCTATGGCGGAGAGGAGCAGAGTTTAGTGTTTCTGAATCTGTCACCTATACTGACCAAACTGAAATGGGTTGCATACTATAATTAAATATGAGATTAATTATATTAATTGTTATCCTGTAATTAATTTGATTATTCTGTATATAAATTTAGTTTTTATCAGCTCTGTCTATCCCTAATGATAAACACTCCTTGGACGGATTGTTCCCTTCAGCTCTCCTCTCCTCTCCTCTCCTCTCTGTCCTCTCCAGCATCCTGTCACACTTATCAGATTCACGTATGAAATGAGACACTGCTGAGGGTGTTGTTATGACCCCTATTCCCTCTTTCACACACACGCTCTCTCTAAAGCAGTACCAAACACAAAGCACTATTGCACAGCTTTAATAGTACAAAGTATGTGACTAAATGAACAGACAACAGACCACAAAAACCTCTGCTTACTGAAATAAGAATTCAAGAGCCTATGAGAAAACCAGACTAAAGCAATGCAGAGCCCTCAAAGAAGCAGTAAAAAATATCTAAAAAATCTGTCACGATTCCAGGTTCTAATAGTTAAATAGAGATGATCAATATATACGCAGTATGCAGAATGCTTACAATATCTTGTAAAATGTCAGTTACCGTAAATTAGTTTAAATGTGACTTAATGTTTCATTTGCACTATTAATTTAAAATGGTTCACGGATGCTAAATAAAATTTAAAATATAAACCCGATTCCAAAAAAGTTGGGACACTACAAATTGTGAGTAAAAAAGGAATGGAATAATTTACAAATCTCATAAACTTATATTTTATTCACAATAGAATATAGATAACATATCAAATGTTGAAAGTGAGACATTTTGAAATGTCATGCCAAATATTGGCTCATTTTGGATTTCATGAGAGCTACACATTCAAAAAAAGTTGGGACAGGTAGCAATAAGAGGCCGGAAAAGTTAAATGTACATATAAGGAACAGCTGGAGGACCAATTTGCAACTTATTAGGTCAATTGGCAACATGATTGGGTATAAAAAGAGCCTCTCAGAGTGGCAGTGTATCTCAGAAGTCAAGATGGGCAGAGGAACACCAATTCCCCCAATGCTGCGGCGAAAAAAAAAGTGGAGCAATATCAGAAAGGAGTTTCTGAGAGAAAAACTGCAAAGAGTTTGAAGTTATCATCATCTACAGTGCATAATATCATGCAAAGATTCAGATAATCTGGAACAATCTCTGTGCGTAAGGGTCAAGGCCGGAAAACCATACTGGATGCCCGTGATCTTCGGGCCCTTAGATGGCACTGCATCACATACAGGAATGCTACTGTAATGGAAATCACAACATGGGGCTCAGGAATACTTCCAGAAAACATTGTCGGTGAACACAATCCACCGTGCCATTCGCCGTTGCCCTGCTAAAACTCTATAGGTCAAAAAAGAAGCCATATCTAAACATGATCCAGAAGCGCAGCCATTTTCTCTGGGCCAAGGCTCATTTAAAAATGGACTGTGGCAAAGTGGAAAACAGTTCTGTGGTCAGACGAATCAAAATTTGATGTTCTTTTTGGAAAACTGGGACACCATGTCATCCGGACTAAAGAGGACAAGGACAACCCAGGTTATCAGCGCTCAGTTCAGAAAGCCTGCATCTCTGATGGTATGGGATTGCATGAGTGCGTGTGGCATGGGCAGCGGCATGGGCAGCTTACACATCTGGAAAGCACCATCAATGCTGAAAGGTATATCCAAGTTCTAAAACAACATATGCTCCCATCAAGACGTCGTCTCTTTCAGGGAAGACCTTGCATTTTCCAACATGACAATGCCAGAACACATACTGCATCAATTACAACATCATGGCTGCGTATAAGAAGGATCCGGGTACTGAAATGGCCAGACTGCAGTCCAGATCTTTCACCCATAGAAAAATTTGGCGCATCATAAAGAGGAAGATGCGACAAACAAGACCTAAGACAGTTGAGCAACTAGAAGACTGTATTAGACAAGAATGGGACAACATTCCTATTCCTAAACTTGAGCAATTGTCTCCTCAGTCCCCAGACGTTTGCAGAATGTTATAAAAAGAAGAGGGGATGCCACAAAGTGGTAAACATGGCCTTGTCCCAACTGTTTTGAGATGTGTTAATGCCATGAAATTAAAATCAACTTATTTTTCCCTTAAAAAAGTTTAAACATTTGATATGTCATTTATGTTGCATTCTGAATAAAATATTGAAATTTGAAACTTCCACATCATTGCATTCTGTTTTTATTCACAATTTGTAGTGTCCCAACTTTTTTGGAATCGGGATTTGTATATATATTTTTTTAATTAATACAGTAATACACACAAAACCACTCAAAAAAGTTATAGTCAGAAAGGTTTCTCTTTTTAAACGAAAGCTTTTATCAGCAAGGATTGAGACCTTGTTCAAAGTGACAGTGCAAACAATTATAATATTCAAAAATCAAAAGACTTCTATTTCAAAGAAATCAGTTCTTTTCAACGTCCTTTAAAGAAACCCTTGAAAAGTTATCATGGTTTTCCACAAAAATATCACGCTCTCTTTAGCACAACTGTATTCAACAAAATATGAGCACATTAGAATGATTTCTAAAAGATCATGTGACACTGAAAAGATAATGGCTGCAGAAATGTCAGCTTTGCCATCACAGGAATCAATTTTAAAATGTATTAAAATAGAAAAACATTGTATTACTGATTGGATCAAATAGCCTAAATGCAGCCTTGGTGAGCATAAGAGACTTCTTTCAAAAATGTAAAAAAAAAAATTCTTACAAGATCCAAACTTTTGAACAGTAGTGAATATACAGTATAGAGAGGTTTTTAAAACATCACTCGATCCTACATGATCCAACAACTGCTGCTAGTTTAAAAACATCTACTCTAATTGAATTGAAAAACACACCCTTTTAAGCTACTGCAGTGTCATATGTAATCAAATGGTGTTAAAAGGTTGAAAAATATTGATACAAATAATATGATGTGGGTGAAAAGTAATATGATTTATTTAGCTACATCGCCCAGCTTTTGGGTTCTCTCAGAAACATTCAATTACACAATTACACTTACATAACCTTCATTACATAACTTTTCATTTCTCATTCTTCAGACTTATAACTTTCCCCTTAATGTACAGATTAATGCAGAAGCGTTCAAACCAGCCGCTGTCCCTGACCTCACATTGTTATTGTGGTCCAGCTAAACCTCAATGTAATCCCAGCCCAAAGCAGAGTGAAAGCTCTTCACGCTGATAAAAGCACATAGCATTATGTTATTTCCTAAATTCCTGTCCCTCTTTCAGCACATATTTCTCCATCCCAAATATATAAATGACAGTCCTTCATAATTCAGACATACGACAAAGTAGGTTGGAAAATGTCCTTACAGTATGACAAAAACCAGACCAGACAAGCCCACATGTTCTGCTTTGATGATCCTATCCATTAAGGTTATCCTTTTTTAGACCAATTTCAAAAGTTCCAGAAAGTTGTCCTTGTTTGTGTGGGTGGAATCAGTAAGCTCAGATGAGACAAGGACATGAAATTCAGACATCAGATGACATTTAATGAAAACTGGATGTAGAGGCTTACCTGTGAGTCAGCAGAGGGTCAAGACCACGGGTGGGCAGGACAGCAGAACATAAAAGAAAGACAAGAAAAAAGACAGACAGTTAAATTGTGCCATATGGATTAAAAAAATTGAAGTACAGAGCAACAATGAGCCCTGGATATGAAAGACAACGCGTGGGAAAGGAGCATGAATCATGTATGTATTGCAATGAAAAGGTAATGAACGAACAAACGAAAATTAGATCAAATGCAAGACTTCTGCTGGAAGGCGAAAAAGAGTGGATGAGATAAAGAGAAAGACTTTTTAAAATGTAGTATTAAACTTTCTATTTTATTTTTCACTGTTTCACTGCATTTTAGTTTGTTTGTTTGTTTTATTGTATTATTTTAATTTATAAAAAAATATTTTTACTGCATTTACACTACTGATATTATATGTAGCCAAGCTGCAAATGGCTGTAATGTAATATAACATAATAAAATAAAAACTTTAGGGGTGCATTGAAAATTGATCAATTAATGTGTTTTTCAATTAAACTAGGTTTTTAAATATTGCTTAACAATGCCATGTTTTGACTTAGAAAAGTGCAATGCTCATGTTTATTTATTGAAATTACAGACGTTTTAAGTGTAATAATCACATTAGGCTGTATCGCGATTCTTACTTTTCCATCCCCAAATTTAAGACCTTTAAAAATGATGTTAAGATATTTGTTATACAATTTTAAATATTTAAGAATTTTTAAATACCTGCACAGACTTTTATTGTTTTTGTTGTTGTTGTTTCTAGTTATTCACACACATGCTCTAAATAATTTCTGAGGTGCTCCCACCCAATTACAGTTCTCACACAACCTGTGCAATGTCCTGCCCTCTAATATAATATAATATAGTATAATATAATATAATATAATAAATATAATTATTATATTACAATTAAAACCATTTTCAGGTTGCATTCATATGACAATTGTGACAGAGAAAAAAATCATATTAATAAAATAATACAATAAACAAGCTAATTCATATTTAATTTACAATTTTTTTTTTATTTTGCACTTACTGTTCTTAATAGCATTACTAATACCTCCTGTTCTCTCCCATTCTAAATGCATGTAAAACAGCAATGCCAATACAGTAGTTTGAACTGTAGAGTAACAGAGTGAAAGAGAGAGTGATGGTGGAGGGTTTTCTAAAGGGGTGGTCTAGGCGAGGCAATGTGAGATATGGAGGTGTTCTTCCAGCAGGCTGCTTCCTTTCAGCTGTCATCTGTCTCTGTCAGCACGTGAATTCTCATACACGACTCTCTGAGCTCAGCAGAGCACAGCTGTCTGCCCTCTCTCATGACAGGCAGCAGGACAGCGAGATGCCCGTCACCGCTCCAGTACAGCACACAAACACAAAGAAGAGCTACACCTGATGCTATGAGTAGGTCTGAATGGAATCTGCACATTTTTTACATTTTGGGCATAGAATCTGCAGAATTCCGTGGAATAGATTGAAAAGTGATGCAGATAATAGTTTATTTTCAAAATTGTCAAGATTTTGCCACATGATGTGTTTTTGGGAAACTCATTTGTGCAATTCCATTTGTTGCTACTGGCACAGAAATTACGTGCTTTACTTTTAATGTGGTAAAATGTGTTAAAGGGATAGTTCTCCCAAAATTAATCTTTTACTCACTCTCATGTCGTTCTAAGCCTTAATGACTTAACCTTCTTCTGCAATACAAAAGGAGACATTTTGAAAAAAAATTCAGCTGGGTTTTTATCCATATGAAAGTCAACAGAGTTCAGTGTTGTTTTGGACCCCATTGACTTTCATTGAACTGTTTCAAAAACATTCTTCAAGGTATCTTTTGTGCTCTGAAGTAGTAATAAGCTGCAATTACATTACCAAAATTTCTGCAAAATTATGCAGACAAAAAAAAGTCCATTCTCAATAGTATAGCGATGCAAGAAGCATGGCTAACACAGAGGTCACTTTCCAACCGAGTAGCTTTCTTATTGTCAAAGCGGTGAATTTGTGTGACCAACTCAAACCCAATGCAAAATCTATGTGCGAAAATGTTTTGTTTTTACAGAAATTCCTTTTGAAATAAGTGGATTTTGAATGCAAACTTTTACCAAGTAACAAGTTACCAAGACCCTTTAAATATAGGGTTGAGTGCTGAAACCCGGTACCAATATGGCACCGGTACCTATGTTAGCAGTATGTACTAGAACCGAATCAGAACGCACCGGAACTGTTTTAAAAGTATGGATTTGGCACCGGTATCGAAAAAAAAACAAACGATACCCAACCCTATTTAAATATGTGCAAAATATTAAGCAAATTAAGTAAAATATTTAATAAACGAATAATCTAGGAGCAAGGACCATGTATAACCTTGTGAAAGACAGCAGTTTGAATTCTGCATAAAGCTTTGTGTGGAATCCGTGTAGGTCTATGAGTTCCTCTAAGCATATCAAAAGAATCCCTAATAAATATGCACCGTCACTTGTGTGGGATACAGACTGGGTCACTGTGGTGCCAATCTCAGTCCATGAACTGGAAACCATATTATGCCTTCCACATGTGGGCAATGAACCTCGGGGGCAGGTTTGTGTTATTCCGTTGTTGGTTTTTTGCAGCAAACAAAGACGGGTTGTATTCTCATAAACACCAGAGAACAGAGTTTCCTTTCCAAACCTGGTCAATGCTTCATCCTCCAGCTCCATTCCATAAATCTCACAAACAGCTGCAGGTCATCTACACACAAAACCAAGCAAAACAGATATTGCAAAACCCTAAACAGCTCATCTTAACATGGGTGGCACTAAATTTCACAAACAAAAAAAGAGAACAGAACCCCAATAAGTAGAGCCTCAGAGCTATAATAGCTCTGAAACAGACTCCAAAAGAGAGAAAATATCTCCATTCCCCCTCTGTGTTTGGCCCAGAGCCCCGTATACACATTCTTCAGCCAGACCTCTAAGAGTTTACTGCATAATTACAGTCAAAAACACAGGGACTGATATATTAACAACAGCTACCGCTGGGCTGTGACCTTCTCACTCCTTTTGAAGTGCATAGTGAGTAAGGGAGAGAGAAAACAGAAAAAGAAAATTAAAATTATTTTGGGAAAGGTCACAAAGCTCCCATAGCAGCTTGCTACAGTATGTATCTGCCATCTATGTAGCATGCTAATTCCCACAGCCGGAGGGACGCTTTGTAAAATACAATGTGCTGCATGTGTATGGATGCATTTACACACTAAGGCTTGATCTGACCTGACACATATGCAATTGCATATGATATTTTGCTTATCTGTTTACATTCAGTTTGTATTAAAACACAACCGGTGCTGTTTATGATAATACACCACCAAGACATGCTAGAAATGCTAGAATGACAGCAGCACTATAATAGCTTTGTTCGATTTTAGTTTTATTTTAAAAATAGGCTGACAGTGCAATGTAATGGATTTAAAAAAAATAATTGTATTATTTTTTTCACATTTTATAATAATAATCTGAACATCTGAAACATCCTGCGACTTATATTCAAAAGCCGAATGAGAGGTATATGAGCCCAAGTTTATTTGTATAGCGCATTAACACCACACCAATAGTTTCATATAATACATATGTTTAGGCTATAGGCTTCTGTTTATAACTAATGTTGATTATATGAATGCCGCTATAATTTCTGTTTGTTTTATACTTGCATTTTTCATTCCTGTCCTGTTTAAATTCCGTTAAATTTAAAGGACTTGTTGAGGAGTGAGTGGAAGTGAAATACACGTTTATAGTGTTTAGAGTTTTTGCAAGTATTTTGTTTTATTTAACGTGCTTTATACATCCACACCATGTAAGAACTTGAATGATTTTCTTGTTGGAATCTTTTATAGCCATGCCGATAAAGATTTATTGACTCTGAGGATGAGAGCACTATTAAAAATATGGCACCAACTGTAACTAACACTCTAGAATGAAACACTGGCTTTTGTGGCCAACCTCCTCAAACCAGTAAAGTATTACATTAACAGAAAAAGCAAAATGTATGGACTTGTACTGCTCATGCAGACTTAAGCCTTGAGAGATTGCATTCCAGGTGATTATATTACATTACATGGTGTTACGTTCCATTGTCCTATTGACACCTTTGCAATTAATAACATGCATAAGTATGTAAATGTTTCTGAATGTTATAATACATTTCAGTCGAATACATTATCTCAATCTGTTCACAGTAAATCTGTTATAATGTTTCGCACCTGTTGTGAAACGTGTTAAAAACTTGAAGGAGATCTCGAAGATGATTTCACTTAGCAACTTCATTTCCACATGGCTGTTTCCCGTCTCCGCACTACCTGGCGATATATTAGCGAGCGAGCGAATGTGGCAGTAATATCAGAGTTCTTTTATGACAAGCGAACGCTTTTGGTCCCATTACCGTATCTTTGGCTCTAACCTGTCATTAATGTGGGAGTGCGGCTGGGTAATAATTAGGCTGATTTCCTTCATTCATTCACACTCTGTTTTGCTAAACCAGCCGCGTGAGGGGCTCGAGGTGGGCCGAACGATCCCCAGCCTGCTCCCCACAGCTGTAATTTGAAGCTGTTTGCATGTAAATGGACTTGCGTCTGCAAGGTGTGAAATCAAGCCAGTCGGGTTGCCCCTCCTGCCAAATGCAATTACATGGACTCACGGTTCAGTCGAGCTGTAGCTCCTCGTTAAACGCCGGCCCGGACTAATTGCACAGAGCTGTTACGGAACACAAGATGAAGGAGGAAAAACGAGAGGGATCCTCCAAGCTAAAAGCAGTAAGTTAGAAATGCAATTACAGCAGAGAAGATGACGGCCGGGCCGATAGAGGTTACAATGACTGAAGCACTTGGTGTGTGATAGCCCATTACCAGTCCGCATGAGAGTTTCAATCAGCGTATAATAGCCTAGCATTCTGACGAAACGACATTTTTTGCAAGCAACATATAAATCGCAATTATTTCATTATGTAATAATAGATGTTTTGCCATTGCCTGATGTTGTGAAGGGCCCTGGAGAGCGTGAAATTGACTTTTTTTCCCCTGTTTGTCGCCTTACACGTCACAGCTTGTGTGCTGACAGGATAGTCTCCAGAGAAGGGCTCAGGACTGTGCTTTTTCTTATGGTGCCATCAGCTAACGTCATTTTCCTGTGGATTCAAAATGATTAGTCACATGGCATGAACTGGTAAGGTGACTGGCTCTAAAACACCCTGGCTAAATTGGCATACCATACATTTATATTTTACATGCCTTTACCTTTACCATCATCTAACGGTAGGGCTGCACGATTAATCGAATGTGATTGTCATGCGCATTTTGTTAGTAAAGCCAGTTCTGTAATCAGCAGGAAATCATCATCATGTGCTTTCAGATGGAGCAGAATTTACTACACATAGCCGTAGTTCACTGACAAGTTACGCAAAAAAATCGCAGACGATTTTATTGAGCGATTATATAATCGAAGAAATTGTTCGCGATAATGACAGCTGTTTGCATAGCTTCTCAGTGAACTATGGCTCTGTTAAAGGGGTCATATGATGCAATTTCAAGTTTTCCTTTCTCTTTGGAGTGTTACAAGCTGATTGTGCATAGATAAGATCCCTGAAGTTGCAAAGACTAAAGTCTCAAAACCAAAGAGATATTCTTTATAAAAGTTAAAAATCAACCACGCCTACCTAAAACGGCTCATCCAACACGCCCCCACATATCTACCTCACTATATGGAAATATTTGCATAATGCGCCCGAATGTGCACGCAAAGAAAGAAGGCGTGGTTTCAGTAACAGTTAGTGTTGAAGCAGCCATGTCAGGGAGACGCTGTGTGTTTCTAGGCGAGAGCAAAAGCACTTTATTTGGCCTTCCGAAAGTAGATGCATTTAGGAATCTTTAAGATTACTTACAACAGGACAGCAATGCATTTTATGGACGACTGTTTCGTGAATCTAGGAGAGGAGGTAATTATGACTTTGCTATGACAATCTGGCGCTTCTGAATCAGCCACTGTAAGTATGTTTTGTTACTAGTTTTAAGTATTTGCTATTGACTGTCCAAATACGGAGTTTTGCGCATCGTGTGTGTGCGAGAGAGAGAGAGCGAGAGAGAGAGCGAGAGAGAGAGCGTCACATCACAGTGGAGTCAGCTGTCTTAACCGCGGCTTGTGTACTGCATCATTACTGTGTCTGTTCCCCTTTCGGCTTGAACTGATGGTAAAACTAATGACATTATGTACGGTCTTTACATTTATTTTGAAAGAAGAAGCTCACGATTATGGTAAGGGGCGTTAAATTTCCAACAAGTGCTTGCGGTGTTCGGCCAATCACAAAGCACTAGGTCAGCTGGCCAATCAGAGCAGACCACGCTTGTCAAAGGAGGGGGCTTTGTAGAAAACAACGTGTTTGAGAGAGGCGGGGCATAGAAGAACTACAATAATGTACAGTATTTGAAAAAAAAAAAAAAGTGTTTTTTGAACGTTAAAGCATGTCAACATATTCTGTTACACCAAATACACAAAATAATGATCTTTAAAATAGCATCATATGACCCTTTAAGTAAATGCTTGCCCATCTGAAAGCTGTGAAAATACACATTTAATAACATTTTACTCCAAACTGAATTCATAACTTCAGTCGAGTGTTTGAAATAAATCCTTCTGTGAGAATATGTGGCTTCTTACACAGAATAAGGCACCCAACATATTTCATAGTATTTAAGCAGTGATAAAGGCATTGAATTATAAATATACTTTATTTTAATGAAAATTAGAAGAACTCAGAAAAACCGTATATTGCCGTAGTCGTGTGTGTATAGTCACGTTTGGAATCCTATGTGACAGCAGTGAATCTACAGTTAATTCAGCAACAGCTATAGGGATTTTCTGGGTTTCTTCTGCGAGGCGTATTTAGAGTTTCAGCACGAGAGCGCCCTCTGGCATTTGGATGGAGATTTACTGCTGGTCACAGAACCGTGCTTCACTGAACGATATGCATGACAATCGCAGCTTCTGTCGAATCGCGATCTCGATTCCATTTCGATTTATCGTGCAGCCCTATCTAACGGTCACTTAAACACTAATAATTTCAAGGAATAGTTCACCCAAAAACTTAAATTTGTTTTTAAAATGTACTCACCCTCAGGCCATCCAAAATGTAGATTTGGAGAAATTTAGCATTACATCACTTGTTCAACAATGGATCTTCTGCAGTGAATGGGTGCCGTCAGAATGAAAGTTTAAACAGCTGATAAAAACAGCACAATACTCAAGCTGCTTGTTGGTAATAAACAAATCCATCCTTAATACGTTTCTAACTAAAATACGCATCCTCTATCAATAATATTACTTTCTCCAGTGAAATAGTCGTCTCATCTGAATCAGGAGAGAAATATGCACAGATCAAGCACTGTTAACAAGCAAAAACAGTCCAAAAGTGTTCTAAACAAATATGTTGGTGGATTTTGATGTTAGAGGACAACAGGGGATGAACTGGCATTTTGGCCAGAAATGACGGTTTAAAGTTAAAAACCCTTAATAATGGATTTGTTTGTTTAAAAACATGCAGCTTTTTACCTCACACAACATTAATTGATAAGCTGGAGTTGTGTGAATTAATTGTGGATTATTGTGATGTTTGTATCAGCTGTTTGGACTCTCATTCTGACGGCACCCATTCACTGCAGAGGATCCACTGGTGAACAAGTGATGCAATGCTAAAATTTCTCAAATCTGTTCTGATCAAACCTCATCTACATTTTGGATGGCCTGAGGGAGTAAATCAGTAACATTTAAGCAAATTTTCATTTTTGAGTGAACTATTCATTTTGATAAAGCTATTAAATGCAATCTTTAGCAAATTTAAAATCCATTTCAGAAATGTAATATTTCTGCATCCCTGATTACAGACATCCTTGATACCAATAAAACATAGACTACTTTTCTACGACCCAAATAAATCCTTAAGAATAAATTCAAGTCCCATCCTACATTATTTCTCTCAGAATAATCTCTTCTGCTCTAAATATGAATGCTGTTTCATACTGGAGTACATGCTAAATGGAATATCAATTCAAACACGAACCGTGTGCTCTACAGAAAAATATGGAAAAGATCTACAGGACCCACATGGGACCTCAAACATGAGTAGAAAAGCATAGAATGACTCTTCACACACATATTCAGAGGTACTGAGGCATTTGGAACTACAGGGAACCCATGGAGTTAAGAAAACAAACAGTACTGTGCGAGTCAAAGCATGCCCTGGCATGTGAGCTCCAAACAACACAGCGCAACGAGGTGAAAATGACCCCAGAGACCCGTCAGAAGCAGCAGGCCTCTCTACGCCTCCTTCCTTTTGTCCCTCAACTCTGATTTTCAGGTTATAGCACATTAAAGAAAAGGCATTCCTGAAAATAAAACACAAACATTCTGACAAAAGAAAGTCAAGTGCTTTAAAGAGCTCTTTCACATTCTTGATCTGCACCTGAGATCTGAACAGTAGATTCTTGCCCATATGCCACTCTTGGCCTCAAGGCAAAAGCATTCAACCACTATGCCTGCTGCAGTGGTTTGCTTTAAACAAGACAATGAGGGTAAATTGTGCAGTGGTAATTGGTTTGGAAGCCTGGTTTTGTGTGTAGCTCATATGAAGCCAATGTTTTTGATAAGGTGGGCCTCAAGAATCCCTGCTTTAGGAAGGTTTGGGCAAGTTCCCTAGATTAAACTTGACTTTTTTTCTTAACAAGTGGTAAATTGGAGAAACATCTGTTAAAAAGTGTGAATAAACGGGTAAGCATCTTCAATTAAATTTTAGATGTGATATAAAATATCTGATAAACATTCTACAATTATTTGATTTGACCAAAGTTTGGGCAGACCAATTAGCTCTTTATTGATCCTATTTTCCACATTTTAGACAAGTTATCAAAATTATGAAATATTATAAATGGAAGTACAGGAATAAGTGGCCAAAATATGAAACAAACCAAGCTTTCTCAAAGTATCTATGATAACAGCAAATGCATAAGGTACCACCTGTTTTTTACGCCCCCCCCCCCGTGTTAAATTGTTGATGCTTCCCTTCAATGTGATCCAAAAATAAATAAATCAAATAATAATATAATTTTTTGAAATAAATAGAAAAATTTAAATATACTGAAAAATGCAGTTATTTAATTCCTTTAAATGAGCTCACAATAAGAATAATTTATGACAGTAATTCATCACAATAAGAATAAACAATAATTTATAAAATATCTTAAAGAAATATTTATTAAAAATGACTGTTGTTAAACCATGTTGTTTGATGTGAGTGAGTGAGTGAGTGAGTGAGTGTGTGTCTGTATGAGATCCGTGACCTGTAATTTGGACGTCCTTCACAGGATAACAGTTCACGCAGTGCTAACAGGATTGAGGACAGATTATGAGGGTGCGGAGGCTAACTGCGGTCTTCAATCTAACGTTTGACCACAAATAACCCTAGATTACACCTACTGTCCGCTCCATCCTGCTCATCGCTCATCACAACACCCAATTACACAGTCAGCTTACGCAGGGGTGAAAAAACAGCCAGATAACAGGCAAAAAAACACTGCTAAATGTGTAAATACACCATGTCTCTGTTAGTGGTTAGTGGCAATCAGCACTCTGTGCTGCCGCTGTTTGTGATTTGTAAGGGCTTTTTTTAAGTATTGCTAATTTGTGTTGTCACAATGATGCCTACAAATCTGAGAGCTATGCAAACTCATGGCAGGTGCTGAGAGGGTGCAGAATAAGAGCGGTTCAGATGATCTAAGCACTCTTTTTGCTCAATGTCCAAACAGATGGGACAGGATTGTGGGGACATGGCCCTTCCCCCATTTCTCATTTGATATGTTTGCTAATGCTCTTGACCAGGATCAACAAGAGGATAAGAACTTTTCTTATAAGTTAAAGAGCAGAGATATCCGGGCAGAAATCGCTCAATATTTATCTTGTGCTGTTCAATAAATAATCAGGCATCAGTATGACCAATACAAAAGAAATATGAGCATATTCAGATTCTTCTGAGCAACAACAAAAAAAACACCACATTTTAAAAATATTACAGATTAATATGTATTTATTTATTTATGGATGGATGAATGACAGTTTTAATACCAACCAGTTGGGATGCATTAGTTAAAAAAAATAAAATCTGGCCGATAGTGACAACACAAAAAAAAAACATTTATGGTTAAGATAAATAGCTGATAATAAAAAAATCTATATTGTTTTGTCTAAATTAAAATGTTTGCTATTAACTCATTAGTGTTTCTAAAGATTAATGAGCATTAGATGAAAGCAAATTTAATCTACATAAAAGAGGAAATGCTTAATTAAAAATTCAAAAGCCTAAAAGTGATGTCAGTATAAATTGGAAATATTTGATGAAGGTATTCAGCTATTTTTTTCTTTGGAATATAATTTTCTGTACATAAACAAAAGTAATACGCAGAAACTGTAATAATTAAATGTAATAAGCAAACTATTTATATACTTTATAAGGACAAGTACACACTCTGTCAACACTTCAAAGACATCCATACTAAATAATACAACAAATACTTACATTCTAATCCATCCAATTCAAATTAATCCATTCAACAAAGCTAAAACTATAATTACTTTCGTGTACTTTCATGGTTACATGATTTATGAGGGCTTTTTATCTCACATCCATACGCCACCACACAAAATACTAGCAAAATATGTACATTAAGAATTATTTCTGCTCTAAAACAAACTGAGTTCAGACCACATCCATGTACAGAAAAACAACTCACGCATCCACAAACTTAACATGTAAAGTGCAGCAGGCTGTCTGGCTGGGAAATATTCAGGGGCTCATTAAAATAAGGAAAAGACCAAACTTCTTTTTAAATCCTTTTGTTGCTTTCCAGAAAGCCATCCCCCCAGCGGAGAACCTTCAGAACACTCGCCAGCTCTCAGACGGCTCACAAGACGGCAGATGGAGGGAAAGAGAGAGCAGAGGAAAGGCAAGATAAAGATAAAGAGAGAAATATGAGATGAGAGACAGAGAGAATAGGACAAAAGCATATAGATGGAGCATAACACAGGAAATAGAGGGCAGACACAGAAAATGAAAGTGAGTAAAAGAGAGCAAAATGCATTAAAAGAGGGGGAGAAGAAAGGCAGAACAATAGTGTTGGCTAGTTGGTTCAAGCAAGCCATCTCACCCAAGATAAATGACGACCAACAAGATCACTTCCCTTCTCACCTCGAAGACATCTGTGGTTATGGGGCAGTTATCATAAACATTTCAAAAGAAAAGGTGAAACTACACGAGAAGAGGTGAGAATAGACAAGTAGAGAAGAGAGAAGAGGAGAGATGAGGCAAGAAAAGATGAGAACAGAAGAGATGAGCAAGAGGAGCCAAGATGAGAAGTGACATTACGAGAAAAGATGAGCTAGGCAAGAAGAGAACAGGCATTATGAGGTGAGAAGAGACAAGTAAGTAGAGCAACAAATCTAGGATAACTTTTCAGAGAGAGAAACAGACTGAGAGAAGCGTGAGAAGAGATGAGACAAGAGGAGAAGAGAAACAAATGTTGGAAAACATCTCAGAGAGAGAAAGAGAAGAGGTGAGAACAGAAGAGACCAGATGAGAAGAGGCGAGAAGCAGTGAAACACGAAAAGTCGGGGTGGAAAGAGAAGAGATGAGAGAAAAGATGAGAAGAAATTTTACAAGAGAGGAAGAGACGAGACAAGAGGAGATGAGAAGAGAAACCAATCTTGGACAACATTTCAGAAAGAGAAAAAGAAAGAGAAAGAGCAGATGAGAAGGGGACACGACACAAGAAGAGTTGAGAAAAAATTAGAAGAGGCAAGACGCAGCGAAACAGGAAAAGCCCAGTGAAAAGAGAAGAGAGAGACGACAGAGAAAAGATGATCCAAGATGAGAAGAAACGTGAGAAAAGAGGCAAAAAGAGAACAGGTAAAATGAGGTGAAAAACACGAGACAAGATGAGTGGAGAAAAGAGAAGTGGTGAGAAGAGATGAGACAAAATGAGAAGAGATGAGACAAAATGAGAAGAGACAAGACAAGATGAGAAGAGAAGAGAAACAAATCTTGGATAACACTGAAGAGAGAGAAGAAAGACAGAGAAGAGTCGAGAAAAGATGAGGACAGAAAAGACGAGATGAGAAGAAATGAGAAGAGGCAGGAGGAGGCAAAAAGCAGCAAAATGGGAAAAGCCAAGGTGAAAAGAGAAGAGAAAAGATGAGCCGAGAAAAAATGAGATGTAACAAATCTCGGATGATAACATCTGAGAGAGAGAGAGAGAGAGAGAGAGAGAGAGAGAGAGAGAGAGAGAGTGAGAGAGAGAGAGAGAGAGAGAGAGAGAGAGAGAGAGAGAGAGAGAGGCTTTGTTAAGTGGATATCATAATTACAATCTGGACTTGAAGAATCTGAAGTGAAAGAGCGATCTCTCCTCCGTCTGTGTGTGTGTGTCAGTGTGTGTGTGTGAGTGTGTGATAACCAGAGGGCATCTTCAGAGTTCCCACACCAGCTGGCACAATGCAGTTGGGCAAACTCAGCAGTATATCCAGCACTTTCCTCAAAAAAAAAGACCATAATAAAGACAGTGCCGGTGGACCTATTACACACACACAATCCTGACTAGAGACTCAGCCCTGTTAGAGGAAATCACAGTACAATTCAGTAAACAATGTCCACCAACGAACTGCCAGTCGTCTTGATTATCAAGAGCTCTTTGATTTCCCCCCACTGCATCCACAGACAGGTGACACGACCCACCCAGCGGGGGTATTTAAGCTGAGATAACACTGGAGTAGACCTCAGGGCTCTGACCTGGCCTCCAGCACCGTTGCTGATTTCTTTAGACGCCGCAAAGGCATTTTAGCAGCCCGAATCCTCCGTCTCATGCTAATCTCACAGTTCAACAGTTCAACTTTTATATCAAGTTATATTGTTTGAATTGTGTCTAGCATTATAAAACACTCTTTGTCTCTTGACCAGCCTGATTAATAGTTTTCAGCATTTTTCAGTGAACTTGTTTCTTTTGTTTGTTTTGAAAGCACAGCACAATGAATACATGACACCTCCTCACCAGTCACCACATATTACCATTGCTTTTCTTAGTCATTTTGACGATGAGAAAAGACAAGAAACGGATGCTAGTAAAGAAAACACTAAACATGATTATCATGAGCGACAAAGAACAATTGTAGCAGCATTTTGTCAAGGCGCCGGTCTGATCTGGGTTTGTTTATGTTGTCCTGGTCTGTCTGGAGCACATGGCTGTCAGTTGGTAATTATGTTGCCATGTGCTCTATTGTCTATTTGTTACCCCGCCCATCTCGTTATCTTATCTCGTTAGGGGTACACCTGTGTCTAATCAGTAGTCACCCTTATATTCTCCTCTTGTTTTCTGTCCTGTGCCAGATCGAAATCTCTGCTCTGCTGAGTTAACCTGGCTCTTGTCGCTGTTGTCTGTTATCCTGTTGGTCTAGCCTAGTCTTGCCTAGTTGCCTTAGCTTTTATTTTACTTTTGAGATTAGGGGTTTTCTTTTGCTCCAGCCAGTTTTGTGTTCGTTCTTTCCCTTCCCCTCTACAGCCCCATCTGCCCTGGCTGCTGGAGTTCCTCTCCCTCCCACCATCGCCACTCTCTGGCCCTTGGAATTACTTGGAGAGCTGGACTGTCTCGTTGCTCGTGGACTGGTACTTGTGGGCATTTGCTCTGGAAACCCCCTTTTCCTAAATACCTGCTGTTGAGCTGACGTTCTCTTCTTCGGACCTGGTTGGGATCTCTCCAGATTACACTCTCGGACAGTGGCGTGGTTCCTGTTTGTTGAATCTCGAATAAATCCTTGTTATCCCTGCAACTGATTCCTCTTCCTTTACCATCCCTGACACATTTTCTTTTCAGTTACATTTGCCGTGTTGTTATAGCAACAAATGTATTCAAAGAAGTGAACTAGACAATATGGGGAAGTAAAAGCAAAGACTTTCAAGTGTGTACAGGTGATCAGCGGGAAACCGACAGGGGAAAATATGCTATTTCTGAAGGTACACAAACACACACATTTTATACCAGAGATTGCAGATGGCGAGGTCACTTCCTCCAAACACTTAGTCAGTCTTTTACATATGTGTACTTTTCCATATGTACAATCCAAATATGAGACCCAACACATCCATCCATTCATCCATCCGTCCATCTATCTTACAAAGCCTTAGCGAGGAGATAGACACATTCTCTGACCCTTCAACCTTACCACCCCCTCTTAACTCAGTCAGTAAGCAAACCCCCTCCACCTCCTCCTCTTTCTGTGAGAGTCAAATGGAGCTCTTGAGTGCTGGACAAGCAGCTCTCCAATCAATTAGTGGACAGAGTGAAGAGCAGTGAAGACCTTTAAAAGGCCAGTGTGTCAATGAACTCTTCACCTTCATGACACTCACACAAACACTCCCTTCAGCCTAATTCACAATCCTTTAGTGGGACGTTGGGGACAGGTCAGGGAGATCAATCTTTAACCGGGCCACTACAAATACATAAATAAATAAACCAAACATTTATAAAACAAAAGTGCATATGAGGAAATTCATGGAATCAACAGCAGTCTTCATTATAATCAATAATGTCCTTTAAGTGAGAGCCTGTTTTATATGTGTGAAGCATTAACGTTAATTAGAATCCACCATGCAAACAATGTGACTGACTTTTATTAAAAGTCACACATACATTTTATTTAAAAAGATCTTAGCCATGAATCAATGGTAATTAACAGAGATTTACTCTGACCAGCCTTTAGAAAATGAGGTAAATGTGTTAATTGCATTACATATGTTTAACAAAATCTTTAAGAAAATCTACCCTCAAGTAAATGCATCAAAACTACGACTTTACAATTTGGAATGAATTAAATTAAATTAAATTAAATTAAATAATTACAATCAGTAAATTTTCACATATTTGTGCAAGGTTGCACAAAATCGGTAATCATGTTAATTTTTTTCCAGCATAAATAATAAAATAAATGTTATATACATATAGTATATATATAATCTATTAATATATAGAATATATAATATATATATAATTATATATATAATATATACAGTGGGTACGGAAAGTATTCAGTACTTAAATTTTTCACTCTGTTATATTGCAGCATTTGCTAAAATCATTTAAGTTAATTTTTTTCCTCCTTAATGTACACACAACACCCCATATTAACAGAAAAACACAGAATTGTTGAAATTTTGCAGATTTATAAGAAAAGAAAAACTGAAATATCACATGGTATCATTAGTATTCAGACCCTTTGCTCAGTATTAGTAGAAGCACCCTTTTGATCGAATACAGCCATGAGTCTCTTTGGGAAAGATGCAACAAGTTTTTCAAACCTGGATTTGGTGATCCTCTGCCATTCCTCATTGCAGATCCTCTCCAGTTATGTCAGGTTAGATGGTAAACGTTGGTTGACAGCCATTTTTAAGTCTCTCCAGAAATGCACAATTGATTTTAAGTCAGGGCTCTGGCTGGGCCAATCAAGAACAGTCACAGAGTTGTTGTGAAGACACTCCTTCGTTATTTTAGCTGTGTGGTTAGGGTCATTGTCTTGTGGAAGGTAAACCTTCGGCCCAGTCTAAGGTCCTGAGCACTCTGGAGAAGGTTTTCGTACAGGATATCCCTGTACTTGGCCGCATTCATCTTTGCCTCGATTTGCAACCAGTCGTCCTGTCCCTGCAAAACACCCCCACAGCATGATGCTGCAACCACCATGCTTCACTGTTGGGACTATATTGTACAGGTGATGAGCAGTGCCTGGTTTCCTCCACACATACCGCTTAGAATTAAGGCCAAAAAGTTCTATCTTGGTCTAATCAGACCAGAGAATCTTATTTATCACTATCTTGGCGTAATTCAGGTGTTTGTTAGCAAACTCCATGCGGGCTTTCATGTGCACTGAGGAGAGGCTTCCGTCGGGCCACTCTGCCATAAATCCCCGAATGGTGGAGGGCTGCAGTGATGGTTGACTTTATACAACTTTCTCCCATCTCCCGACTGCATCTCTGGGGCTCAGCCACAGTGATCTTTGGGTTCTTCTTCCCCTCTCTCACCAGGGCTCTTCTCCCCCGATAGCTCAGTTTGGCCGGACGGCCAGCTCTAGGAAGGGTTCTGGTCATCCCAAACGTCTTCCATTTAAGGATTATAAAGACCACTGTGCTCTTAGGAACCTTAAGTACAGCAGAAATGTTTTTGTAACCTTGGCCAGCTCTGTGCCTTGCCACAATTATGTCTCTGAGCTCATCAGGCAGTTCCTTTGACCTCATGATTCGCATTTGCTCTGACATGCACTGTGAGCTGTAAGGTCTTATATAGACAGGTGTGTGGCTTTCCTAATCAAGTCAATCAGTATAATCAAACACAGCTGGACTCAATGAAGGTGTAGAACCATCTCAAGGATGATCAGAAGAAATGGACAGCACCTGAGTTAAATATATGAGTGTCACAGCAAAGGGTCTGAATACTTAGGACCATGTGATATTTCAGTTTTTCTTTTTAATAAATCAGCAAAAATGTCAACAATTCTGTGTTAATATGGGGGGGTCCTCCAAAAAATCTGGGTTGCTGTGTTGTTTTTTACATTAATGAGGGAAAAAAAATAACTTTAAATGATTTAGCAAATGGCTGCAATATACAAGGAGTGAAAAATTTAAGGGGGTCTGAATACTTTCCGTACCCACTGTATATATATATATATATAGGAACTAGCTCTAATAAAAAAGAAAAAAACATTTATCATCAGTTTTAAATGAAAAAAAAAACAGATCCTAAATGTGGTCTTTAACTTGGCACCGCTGCAGCCTATGTCTCCTTGTTTCTAGATATCCGAGTTTAACCGACTCTAATAACATCAAGAAACATGAGGAGCTCTTTATCTGCCCACGGTAACCACGTCTATAGTTATATAACAGCACTTGAAGGACTTCTATATTATCAACTAATTAAATGTCTTTTTTTATATATAATTTTTAATTGTTGCGCTTGTAAATCAAAAGACTACACCTGCGAAGATTAAACAGCGTCCCGTTGGTATTCTTGAACATTCTCTTTGACTCTCCCTGAGCCTAAATAAAGTGAGAAACTACTGTAACTTAACCGCACTTCAGATGACTTCAAGCAAACCAATCAATGTCATCACCAACGACCATCACTAATGAAGCATTCACCGCAATAATGCAATCTGACCTTACAGGTACACAAAAGTTTTGCCGCACTACCTTGAAGAAAAACACAGCCAGGCCATCACAAAGACAAGTAATCAATCAAGTGCTCAGCTCCTCATTATAAAGTTACGTCTCCAAGCAACGCTCCTCGGCTCTAGTTTAAGAGAGCTCTTAAATTGGTGACGAGGCCTCTGGTTTCTTTTAAATCATAGTTTCCTGGTTCTGTTATAAGTCACCTCATCCTGGGGTCAACAATGATCCATAATGGGTCACTGTGAAAGGTTAAAATCAACTAATGAGGAGCCGGAAAGGCTGCCATGGAACCCTTGCAAGGTATATTAATGGTGCTAATGAGGACTTTGTTCACCTGAGTTTCCTCACAGCGCTTCCCTGTAGAGTCCATACAGTCTGACCCTTTCTACTGAACCAGAGAAGCCGGTCTAAAAGAAACGAAACCACAGCAACTGAGCAATAAATTCACAAGCAGATCTTTTGAAGTTCAAGAAGTAGACGATCAATCACACACAAGGTCAGACATGCAGTTTGTCTACAACATCAACAACTTTCACAAGTTAAACTAACATATGTATCAGCTGAACTCATCTTTTTTTGACATATGGCTTCTTTTTAGCTAATAAAAATTGTCAAAGAAGCCTCTCAGCTGCTCGAAACGTTATGACTCAATCGATACCTTCAACACAAGAAGAGAAGATTTACACGACGCCTTCGAATGAGTCATAACCTTGAAAGATGATTTCTATTCAAACTAATGTTCCCTTTCGTGGAACTTCGAACTGCGTCCTCTAGGGGTCGCTATGGGGAACGCCACATCATGACCCGTGTCTGAAGCATACATTAAAAAAACACCAAATCGTTGGCCGGCGACAGCCATGACGTCACTACCGTCGCAACTAGTACAAAATAGGCGCTGGTAGCGCACATCATCACTTTTCTTCGTCTTCACTGACCGTTCTGTTTGAAGCGTGCATTCCAAAAGCAAAGTAAGACTATTTCTTTTCCTACTATGGCGAGCACTAGCAGAGCGTTTAGAAAGTGTGTACATCCGTGCCAGCGGTTCCTGACACCCGATGATTCACACGATCTATGCGTTGTTTGTTTGGGCGAGGAGCACGCAAGCGATGTCCTCGAGAGGGCAATCTGCATTAACTGCGAGCGTTTTTCAATGAAAAAGCTCCGCTCTCGTTTGTCTCTCTTCTCGAGTGGAGAGGGACAACTATCGGTTTCCCGCGGCTCGGGACCTGCCACTGCTGAGGCACGGAGGAAACTGAGCTCATGGGGTTCTCAGGTGGACCTGGCCGATGAGGCGGAAGGGGGGGTTCCCCTCTTCCGCGCATAGGTGTCGGGCGAGAGACAGCCACTGGACGATGATATCCCCTCTTTGATATCATCTGATCCAGGGGCCAGTGCCTCAGTTGGGCCAGCCCAAAAAGAAGCAGGAAAATGGATGCGGAGATTTGGAAGAAGCTGAGGCGGAGCTTTCCCAATCCACCTGCCCTGCGTACGATGAGCTGTTAGAGGTGATGGATCGGCCCACGGCAAGGCTCGAATTACCGTGGAAACAAGCCAAGGAGGTGACGTCGCGAGGTCGCCTCGACGAACGTTATACCTTTCTGGCCATAGCCCTCCAGCTCATGTGAGCCTTCCTTTTCTTCCTGATCTCCACACTGAGATCGATAAGGAATGGGAGAGGCCGTTTTCCTCACGCGTATACTGGTTTCAGCATACGAGTTATGCGAATATCGAGTCGATGCGCGAAAGCGGCTATGAGATGATGCCCCCTGTGGAAGAGACGCTAGCCAGCTATCTCTCTCTGGGGAGACGTCATCCCTCAAAACTCCCTCCTTGCCATCCGTGCCCCTTCAAGCCACATCTCGCACGAACGGCAAGGCGTACGCAGCAGCAGGTCAGGCTGCAGCCTCATTGCACACCATGGCGGTGCTTCAGGCATACCAGGCTCACCTGCTGAAGGACCTGGATGAGGGGAAGGGCCTTTCCTCTGCCGGAACGGCTCAGCTGCGGCACACCACAGACTTGGCCCTCCTGGCTACTAAGCAGGCAGACTCGGCCATGGGCAGAGCGATGGCTGCCATGGTGGCGACGGAGCGGCAGTTGTGGGTGAACTAGGCGGACATCGGGAAGAAGAAAGGGGCTTTCTTCTCGATGCCACCGTTTTGCCCTCTGAACTTTTTGGTACATCCGTTGAAACGGTGATCGAAAAGTTCAGGGAGGCGAAGGCGCGCTCAGCAGCGTTCAAATCCTTCATACCACGAAGGCCCAGGTCTGAGCCCGAACAAACCAGGGGTCCTGGCCCGTCTCGGTTCGAGGATCAGAGACGGGCACAGAGGGCTAGTGTCGCGACTCGCGCCCCGCCTCCACTTGTGGGTGGGGGTAGGAAGTATCGTGGGTCACGGGGAGGCAGGCGAAACCCGAGGGGTAAGACCTGGGCAAGGCACCAGCGCTTTCGTCCAGGTCAGAGTAATACCTAGGTATTCACACTCTCCCGCAGGGGGTACAGCATCTACCCTGTTCTCCCCTTTTTTCTAATTCCCTCCTTTTATGACCACCATCTCCAGCTGACCGAAGTTAGCTGTAAAACATTTTCAAACAGTCTCCTACTGGGCCCATGATGTTGTTGGTGGTTCTATGGCTAGATCATAGTAACCGCATGACTGATGGTCCGGTCAAAAATCCCCGAACAGAGCCCCGGCAATAAGGCTCGTGGTGGGTGAGTATGATCCATAGGTCATGAGAGTGTATACTAATGAGAGACTGAGGTGGTCATACGTAAAAAATGTATAAAGTTACCTGCAGCAGATGATCCGGTCAGAAAGATCCTCGGAGCAGAGCTCCAGCTCAGAGGTCATGGGGGTGAGTACGATCAAAATATCATGATATCTGTATATCGAGGACAGACTGAGATGGCTGTGTGTGTGTGTAACCTTCTATAGTTCCTTGCAGTGTTTCCCGGGACCTGTGCGGTTTTGTCCCTTGCTAGACGCCCTCAATGAGGTGCCGTTGCTGGGCTCAGAGGCCAGGTGCTCTACTTGCAGTAGGCGTGTCACTCGTCGACATATGTCCATACGGTAAGAAAAGCCGGGCTTCGGCTTCATAACTCCTGGATCATGCGGCCGAACACGGACTTTTGCGGGAGCCTTCGTGAACATCAGACCCCCGGTGCTACGCTGCAAGGCACCCGGACGGGCCTGGTCACCCCGAGGGGCTTCCTGGCCACCGGCGTACTCCTTCTTACTGAGGCAACGAATGGGAGGTACGGGGGCATCACCAGAATCCTCCTGTGTAAGCTGTCCTAGGCAGGGCTCCCATAACCACTGAGATGTGCGAGCCGGCCGCTTCCAGCTGACCGATATGGTCGGGTATCCATGAACTTAAAATCCAGATAATATGGAAAATGTCCACGTAAAGCAAGGCTTTGCACATTTCTCCAAATCCACGTGAGTGGGGGATGTGCACGTGAAGCTGTGCGCATTTCTCTAAAATCCACATAGCTGGTAGATGGGCACGTTTGCGTTGCCCATTCTTCTAAAATTCCACTTAGGTGGTAAATGGGCACGGGATTCTTTGCCCATTTCCCTAAAATCCTGTGAAGGTAAGGGTTAAGCGTGCTGTCTTCGTTCCCTTTGTTTAAAGTGGAGTAACACCCCGGTACCCTGAGTGCCACTCAAATAGTGTGTCTTGGCAACACACCCTGGAGACAGCACTCCCCTCACCTCAGAGGAGGGTGCTGGAGCTGCTGTTCCCAACCGGCCATTACGTCCGGTTGACAATAGAACCCTAAGAGTGCTCTTTCCGCACCTTCTAAAATCCACGTGAGTGGTAAGTGTGCACGTTATCCTTTGCCGCTATTCTAAAATCCACGTAAGTGGTGGGTGGGCACGTTAAGCTTTGCCACCCGTCTAAAATTCCACCTAGGTGGTAGGGGTGCACGTTTGCTTGCCACTTCTATACAATCACCACGAAAGTGGTAGGTGCGCACGTTCTTCTTTGCCCACCTCTCTAAAATCCTGTATGGTGAGGGTTACGCGTTTCGGACTTCGTTCCCTGTTTCGGAGAGGGTTAGGCCCCGATTTCCTGGGCTCCTCTCAACCAGTGTGTCTCGATCGAAGAAACTAAGAAGCACTGCCCCTCGATATCAGGGGTACTAAGAGGGTGTGAGTCTGAGAGCAGGAATCCTCTTCGCGGAGTTGAATCCCTCGCTCCATGGGCTGTCCTCGTGGTGATGTTGATCACTGCTCCCCTTTCAGGAAAGGGTCGCCTGGAATGGGGACAGTATTCCTCAGCTGAGGAAAAACGGAGGTGCCTCTGGCAATGAGAGGCTTGAGCTCGCTGTCTTCCAGAAAGACCTCGTACCAGCTGCATCAGTAGGTTTGGGCCGTCCTCCGCCTCCCTGATGCGCTGGCGATGTGGCTAGCCTGCAGTATGCTACCCCTCTGGTTTTTTAATCAGGCTGCGGGTTGGGGGCCCCCCCTCTCGGTGAGAGGTGGGTTGAGCTCCCCCAGCTAGAATGAGCTACTGCCAGCCGGGGAAACCCGGCATTAGTAAGGGTCGAGCCCCCTGGGCGTCTGAGGACCAAGCGTGGGTTCCCACGCCGAGATTGTTGCTAGCTGGTTCCGCTAGATGGAACGTGCTGCGGGTCGAGTCCCCTCCTCGGTGAGAACTGGGCGTGTTGCTCCACCAGCTGATAACTGCTAGCTGTTCCACCAACGGAACGTGCTGTAGGTCGAGCTCCCGCTAAATGGATGTCTGCTCCCTCAGCTACAGGTTCGCGGCTAGCCAAGCCAGCGTGATAGCCGTAGGTGAGACTGATGACTACTCAGATCTCCATCTATAGGCTGCCCTCCAGAAGTGCCACGAGAACCCCCTAGAACGGTTGTATCCGTCTACATATGGACATTCTAAAATCCATATGGTGGTAAGTGGGCACGGTATCTTTGTCCACTTTTCTAAAATTCCACGAAAGTGTTAAGTGCGCACGTTCTACTTTGCCCACTTCTCTAAAATCATATATGGTAAGAGTTACGCGCACAGCTTAGTTCTCTTTTTCTGAGTGGTCTAAAACCCCGTTTCCGCCTGGGCCCCACTCCTCACGGTATCCTCGAATACCTGCTCTGACAGGGTGTTCCACTAGAGGCCTGTTGAGACAGGTCCTTCCGCAAAGTGAGGTAGCCCTGAGTGACAAGCCAAGACTAGTAATTGATCCAATAATAGGCTCTTGGTCGTATTCCCTGGAAAGAATCCTTCATGATTCTAGGCCCTGGCACCACCTCCGAGGAGGCTTCTTTGGCACAGCTGGTACGGTGGCCCCTGCCGTCCCACAGTTCTGGGCACCAAGCCAGCCGCCCTCATTACACCAGAGATCAATCTCGAGAGACTGACTCCCGTGTTAGACTATTGGTAGCCTGGGTTCTACTACCAATCATGTCCCGGTGGGACCTGCACACTGTGAGGCTCTCGTAATGTCCCTTGGCAGCCTAGGCTTCTGGCCGCCGGGAGTAATGTCACTGACAGCAGTCTAAGTCCAGACAGGGGCAACTCCCATAGCGATATGGTGTAGTTGGTACTTAGTGGCTCGCCATGGTTACTGGATTGCACTCCCATCAGCATGGCGGCGTGGGTATACCGTTCCCATAGCGACCCATAGAGGATGCAGTTCGAAGTTCCACGAAAGGGAAAGCTAGTTATAATGGTAAATGGTCCATGCGGGGAACGAGACACGGCGCCTCTGCTTTTGGGCCCTGCTGCGGACACACGTTTCAGACGAAGAAGTGATGATGTGCGCTACCGGCGCCTATTTTGTACTAGTTGCGACGGTAGTGACGTCATGGCTGTCGCCGGCCAAACAAGTTGGTGTTTTTTCAATGTAGGCTTCAGACACGGGTCACGACGAGGCGTTCCCCATAGCGACCCCTAGAGGACGCAGTGTCTCGTTCCCCTCAGGGAACCATGGTTACATAAGTAACCCGAGACGTTTTCCTGAATCAATGGGAGATGTACTTTTTTGTTGTTTTCATCTTAAAGGTCACAAACACATTTTGTTCCTTCACTAGAGGATATGAGGCGTCTTTAATGTGGAGTTGATTTTGTTAGGTGTAAATGCAATTTCCTTTGTGAAGACACGTCGTCTTGAGAAGAGATGAAGATCGAGCTCTATTTGGCAGAACAGTCAAACATAATGTGGCAATTAAGAATCCAAACATATGCAAGGACACCTGCAAAAGCGAGACTAAAGAGAGGCCAATGTGTACCTGACAACAGAAAAAAAAACAGAGCATCATAAAACACTGGAGTTGTCGATTTATCCAGATCCGCCAGCGAGAAGCTCATAATACTGTTGACACAGACGGCAACTGTACAGGTGCAAATGAAGGACAAGCAACAAGAGTGTCTGTCAGCATTCATGTTTTCGTGTGCATTAACCTGTCAGTTATTCTTTGGGCAGTTTGCGATAAAAGAACAAACTCTGCATCAGACACCTGGAGAGAGAGAGAGAGAGAGAGATACAAACACATAACACACACACACAAATACACAGCTTCCCAATTCTCTCTGTAGAAAAATCAATTCAGCCTAGCCGCTAGCTATAGCTAATCAAGCTCCAAGAAGTGGTTTGCCAAAACAGATTTCAGATCCACTTCCTTTTTTTGTTAGAATCTACTTTCTGCATTTCCTAAAATCCAATGCTGAGACTAAAACACTTAATGAGGTGGTATTTTTGAAAGCTAATACAAGTGCACAATAATTATAAGATCAACAATGTTGAGTTGCACAATGTGAGTTTGAGTACAAATTTTAAAAAAGAAGAAAAAAAAAGCAACATTATGAACAATTCTTTTCAGGGAATTTTTTTATTTATTTTTTTGGCCATCGAATATCCCAAAGCCAGTATAATTTAATTCAAACTTCAATAGCAAAGACATAAATGAAAATTATTAAAGATTATTATTCCTTATGTTCATTTAGTAGAACAAAAAGAGTGAAAATTGCAATTAAAATTAGTAAATTATTTTTTTAAAAATCAGTGGCAACAATGTTTTTGTTTTGTTTTCTAAAACAGTGTTAATAATACAGAAGAATACAATACATATAAATTATAATAAATATCATTAAAATTTGTTTTTTTAATTATGTATGTTTTTTTTGTTTTGCAAAATCACCCAGGCATACACCGTGTCTATAAAAAATTTAACAAAGTGAAAAAGACAAAATAGGTCCACAATACTCCATTTGACTTTTCTGCTTATGTTATCTGCTGTTAGATCATCACAAAAATCATACTAGGAGGGGGTTCAATATTTGGGATTTTTTTTGTTTAAATGAACCATCTTTCATCACAGATGCCCTGAGAAACACCCAAAAGATTGTGTCAAGAAAGCTTCTTTGGGCTGTCAATTCATTACCAAAAAACTTTCTCTTTAAGAAGAGGCCAGTGCCTGCAAAGACACTAAAAAGCCCCATCGTTTTATGGAAGAAAAAGAAAAATGCAAAGAGAAAAGGAAACAAAGGAAGAGGGATGTGAGGCATGACTGGGTCCCATCTTTTTCTAGCATGTTAGAGCAGATAAAAGTGCAGACAAACTCCCTATCACTCTCAGTGCTTTTAATCTTTTATCAATTCACAGCACGCATTCAAACACGCATTGCATTTTTACAGATATTTATTCCCTCCACTTGTCTATACTTTTCTTATCACTGTGCGCCCACTTTAATTGAAATTGAAAGTGTGTGACAATACCGTGAGCTTACCGTGCCCCTGAGAGTGACAGAGATGATAATGGTGCGTTGGGGAGGAAGAATGCTTGTATTAATATTTAAGCATCGTGGGTCAATGTGGAGCCATCACCGAAACGCAATGTAAGCAGAGTGTTAGATTAACCAGACTTTGAGAGCCCTGTTCTCAAAGGTTTGAAGGTGAATCACATGCCTGACAATGAAAAAACTTTAGTCTAAAGGAACAGCATTATTCTCCAAGTGAGATGAGCTACAACTGGAGTTTAAACAATATAAATGGGCAATGGTTTATCATGTAAACATCAACCAATAGCAGTAAAATAAAATACATAAAAAAAAAATTTTTTTTAATGTATTATTAGTAGTAGGGTTGTGACAGTGAGGAAATTTTCCCACCGGTTAATCGACGTGTGACAACACCGGTAATACCGGTATCATCGTGGGGGCAGGGGCATTTCCTCTTTTCCTCACTTTCCTTCGCTTTTAAATAGCTTGTAAAAGCTGCGTGCGCATTTTACTTTCCCTTGCAAATAGCGGTAATTCATCATAAAGCAATTGTTAGTTTTTAGTTCGTTTGAATATCCCCTCTTTTCCTCGCTTTACTTCACTTTTAAATAGCTTAAAAGCGCCTTGCGCATTTTACTTTCACTTTCGAATTAGCGGCAGTTCGCATCAATTGCTTGAATGCAACAACAAAATACAACGTCAAACTCACTTTAGCCTATACATAAAACATTTATTAACAAAACAAATTTAGAAATTTTATTAACAAAACAAATAAAAGTACACCATGCTATAGGGCAGGCTATGCATAATATAAAATAACAAATAACTAACATAAAGTTTAAATAGGTATACAAAACTGGAAATAGGTAAGTAAAATGTATAATATATACCTAAATAAATAAGAAACGTAGAAAGTTTATTAGCAAAACGAGTAAGAAAGCTTGGAGGCACGGCCTACACCTTGAGTGGAACCAATTAAATAAGAAACGAATGTTTAAAAAAACTTCCAAAATCACCTTAGATAAACGGCAAAAGTCAACAGGCTTTTCAAAATCCAAAATACTGCCAAACAGGTGCTTTTGCATCTCGTTTCGAAACTAAATCATCCGCCATCGTCTTGTCTGTCTCACCTCACCTCACTCTTATTGTCAGTCAGCTCGATACTGGATAAATGAAATCTGATCTGTGACGCGACTGTCGTTCGGCACGCTCCATTGAGCATTCAGTTTTTAATTGTAGTGTCTATTCTTTTACTGAACTAAATTATTTTTATTACTATAAAAAAATGTAAACGACGGTGGGGGTCGGTGCCGCAAGTGACATATAATAAAATAAAATCTAACAAGGTGTAACAACCATTATGACCATCCTTAATCTTATCAGCCAAAAAGTCTATATTGGTGCATACATATAGACCAGGGGTGGCCAATGTTGGTCCGGAGTGCCACAGTCCTGTAGAATTACCCTCCAACCCTAATCAAACACACCTGCTACCAAGTTTCCAAAAAAAACACACACATTAAAGATAGGTCATAGAGTATTTTAAAGTGTACCTAATATTGTGTGAGTCCCCTCAACCGGTTCAAATGATCTAAGGCGTCAGAAAACATTGCTAATTTTTCAGAACTATACATTTAATATTAGCGAATTTGCCAATGATTCGAAACGATTCATTCCAAGCAAGTTCGGAGCAAACCCCTCCCTTGCATAAGCCTACTCTGCTCTGATTGGTCAGCTAGCCAAGCCTGTTGTGATTGGCACAGAGAGGAGTCTTTGAGCAAGTTAGCGAGTGCTACCATTGACAAAGCACCACATAAAACAATAACATAGTGCTCCAATCCGTTCTTATAACAATGACATAATATGCAAAAACACTAATGCAAGCGAATCGTGCCCACAGCTAAAATTTAGCTGCTAAACTGTGAACACTTAAAACAATAATGGTGGATACGTTAGACGAGCGCTAACGTGACTGATGAAATGATACAGTTTGTAAACCAAAATATGTCTACTGTAATGTTTGAAGAACGACAGACAAAAGACGTTCTGTCTTAACTTTTAATCAGAACTCAGAACAGCTGTATCACAGGCGCACCAGCCAAACTAACTCGCTCGTCTCTCCCGCATTAACCCTATAACTGCCAGTGCAGAAAAATAAACAGCACTTTCACAATGATTATAAAATCTGTGTGCTACACTACATTATTATTAAACAAAGTAATTATTAGAACAACGCCAGTCTACATTAATCAACACATTCTTAAAAAATAGTGGGTTCACAGCGAATTATCAAACTACTTGAGTAAGACAGTAATATCGTGCTTTACCTGGAAACCTAAAGCTGCACTAGGTATACATCACATATTAGCACAAAAACTTGATATTTTGAGCACTCAATTGAAAATGTACACATAACGTATCAATCTACTTACAGGTTGTGGTTCGGAGAGCTTGTTAGTCCAAATTAAGAAGATTAAGTTAGAAACCAACAAAGATAAAAGCCAAGATTAGAGAAGCAATCCTTGGTAAAATAACATGCACACAACAAAAGTTTCGAATTGTATTGCTGTGGTATCGTGGAACACAGCGTCTTCTGGCATGATGTAAACACTAACTAGCGGAAGTGTTTGTGGGCAGGTCAGACTCTGTTCGTATTTTGCGGGCAGGCGGGGATTATGCAAATGTGTTTACCCAGTGACGTAACGGTAACAGGCAAAAGATACGAAATCAGAGTCGACTCTTTCTTTTGAGAGACAATATCTTTATTTATCATGCACTTTTTTTGATTAACAACTTTTGTTGGATGTTTTCATTTAAGGATAGCTACGTTATAAACTGCAAAAGAGATATTTTCAAAAACACATATGACCTGCTCTTTAAACATTTGAATAAATTAAAATAAAAATGAAAAATTGTAGTATTAAAATAAATAAAAAAATAAAATACAATCTATAAATAAAAAAACAAAAAAACTGAAGCACAGCCAAAACTAAACTAAACTAAACTAAATAAAATAAAATCTATCAGCCAAAGTGACCATCCTTAATTTTATAAGCCAAAACGTCTGTATTGGTACATAACTGAACACATACTGCTCCGGGTGTGTGTTCACTACTATATTTGTGCACTTGGATGGGTTAAATGCAAAACACAAATTATGAGTATGGGACACCATACTTTGCCACACGTCACTTCACTTTCACTTTCAACTACTATACTCCACATCCTGTTTCCACCTAACCAAAAAAGCTTTGGTCAATTACAGGCCTGTCAACAAAGATAAACCTGTTTATGAATTAAAACTTTTTTTTAAATCCTGTAATTTTTCATATGAGAGGCAGAGCATGTTATATAAAAGCCAGCTCTCAATGCCCCATCTAAATAAAGCAAACAGAAGAGATGTCAGCCACCTACTCGACTCCATTTAAAGGTATCATCGGTGGGAGGCTGTCTAGAAAGCATCATACTCTTTCCATAAAAACCAAGGTTAAACTCTTTCATTTGGCCTCTTTCTCGCTCAATATATAAGAGGAAATAGACTCCAGCCACAGTGGGAAAACAACCAGTCTATTAAAAACACAACAACCAACAGTATTACACTGATTATATAAAGGACCCATTCTTGACATATTCACAAAATGGTTGCAAACAACACAAAAGAAGACACAAAACATACATGAGCAGCAGAAACATATGCAATAAGAGACAAAAGCATGTGTGTGTGTGTTAGGCTTGCCGCGATAGACGGTGCAGACGGTGATACCATTGTTAAGCCGCAACACCGTTACGTCACTTGCCCACCGCGGCACCGACCCCCACCGTCGTTTATTGGGGAATTTGTTTTTTTTATAGTAATAAATTTATAGTAAAAGAATAGACACTACAATTAAAAACTGAACGCGGCTGCTCAATGCAGCGTGCCGAATGACAGTCGCATCACAGATCAGACTTAATTTATCCAGTGAGGAGAGTGAGTCGAGCTGACTGACAAGAAGAGTGGGTGAGACAGACAAGACAATCGCGGATGATTTAGTTTCGAAACGAAATGCAAAAGCACCTGTTTGGCAGTATTTTGGATTTTGAAAAGCCTGTTGACTTTTGCCGTTTGATCTAAGGTGATTTTGGAAGTTTTTTTAAACATTCGTTTCTTATTTAATTGGTTCCACTGCGTTTGCTGATTTTTACTTTATTTAAACTTTGTGTAATTTATTTATTTTATTTGACATCAAGGTGTATGCCGTGCCTCCAAGCTTTCTTATTCGTTTTGCTAATAAACTTTCTATGTTTCTTATTTATTTGGTTATATATTATACATGTTTACTTATTTCCAGTTTTGTATAGGCTACCTATTTTAACTTTATGTAAGTTATTTGTTATTTTATATTAGGCATAGCCTGCCCTATAGCATGGTGTATTTTTATTCGTTTTGTTAATAAAAGTTCTATGTTTTATAAATAGGCTAAAGTGAGTTTTTGACGTTGTATTTTGTTGTTGCATTCAGGCAATTGATGCCGAATTGCCGCTAATTCGAAAGTGAAAGTAAAATGCGCAAGGTGCTTTTAAGCTATTTAAAAGCGAAGGAAAGCGAGGAAAAGAGGGAAAATTCAAACGAACTAAAAACAAACAATTGCTTTACGGTGAATTGCCGCTATTTGAAAGTGAAAGTAAAATGTGCACGCCGCTTTTACAAGCTATTTAAAAGCGAAGGAAAGCGAGGAAAAGAGGAAACACCCCTGCCCCCACGATGATACCGGTATTATCGGTGTTGTCACACGTCGATTAACCGGTGGGAAAATTTCCTCACCGTCACAACCCTAGTGTGTGTGTGTGTGTGTGTTTGACATAGGGTCTCAGACAAAGCCTCCAGGTGGGGATTAGGTGAAGAAACAGAGCCTTTTTTGCCCCTTTGTCTCCCCGGGGTAAACAGGGGCAAAAGAATAGCAGCATAAACAGAGGAGGGGATGGGAGGGGCGTTACGAGTTTGACTCATCCAGATGGGCTGCTTACGGGGTCCGTGCAAGTCTAGTTAGTGAGCATGCTGGGATCTGCGAGTGTTTGCAGTTCCACAAATCAAACGCAGCCGACACACACTTACTGTGCTCATCAGAGAAAGAGCGAGAGGGGCAGAGCGAGGTGACAGCGAGGTAAGCAAGAGAGAGGAAGAGAGAGATCATCTCGGTTATTGGTTCTAAAGGCATGGTTGAACCAAAAATTTACCTACACATCTTTTCCCAGCAGTCCAACAGCCAAATCATTATATCAAATCAGCAGTCCGTCCTTAACATATATTCTATAGTGAGAATTAAATAGAAAAATTTAACTGGCCATAAATATTTATCACCAGTCATGGACCTGTATTTTGCATTTTGCTCAGAAAGACATTTCTGATTTATGTATTTATTTATTTTAAAAGAATATTTTTATTGACAAAGGAAGCATTAAGCAGCACAACTGTTTTCAACAATAAAAATAAAGTTTCTTGAGCAGTTCATTCACTCTTTAATTCATTCACTCACATCCTTACTAATTCATTCACAACGTCATTCACAGTTTTCAGTAAAAAAAAAAAAAAGAAGTTTTAAGATAATTTACTATCACAATAAATAGTCAAACATTCATATTGCCAATTTACTGACGAGTCAATTGTCAGTGTCAGATAAAAGTGTCCAATGATAGCAGTTTAAACAATGTGTATAATGTTGTTTTTTTGAGAGAGAGAAAAACATCACAATATACAGGGTTAAATTGACAATTAAGGTAAAATGGCTTTGCTGTGAAAAATATAGTCCGATATTATGGAGACTCACTCAAATTGTTCATTCCTTTATACATTTACTCACTTGTTTATTCTTCACTCACTCTTTCATTCACACTCAGCATGTTTCTTTCCGCTCTTTAAAATGACTTTCTCTCGGCCTCTCAGCCAGGCGTCCTGTAGTGTGAAATGGTTCCGTCAGTAGAATTAGCATAGCTCTTCTGCAGCAGATTGTATAACATAACTTTGGCAAAGGGCTCCATATGGCTCTCCGTTCACACTCTGGCCCTGCCCACTGACTAATACTCCTCTCATTGAGCCTGAGTGCTGCATTAACATAATTAAAGTGGTCCCCCCACACACACACTCCTTTAGCCTTGGCCTCTATTCAACCACCCTGCTCTGATCCAGGCTGTAAAAGATGTCAATATGGCAACTTATGTTCTGTTTGATTAGAGTAGTTCACGTCTGTTATTGTCATTAGAGATTTTTATCTCCGACCCCAAACAGACAGTTGCTGTTTGATTTGTCAGTTCAACGAAGGGTTGTAACATTTGCTTGGCATGCGAGATAAACCCCGTAGACCCTGTCATATCATTCTATTGTTTGCTCTTAGATGAAATGACAGTGTAATTATTGACTTATTGTTGTGTGGTAGAATGTTATCTAGTTATCACTGGATTCAAGACATGCCAGCCCACGAGTTGACTCAAGTGCTGCACAATACTAGATTTAATTATACTCTGCAATACTGTTAGCGACTCTATAATGTACAGAATGTAGCGCTTGTGCTGTGCTGTAACTAGAACAGACACTGAGTGTGGACATGAACCACTAATAATACATGTTTTTCAATGCCAGCTTTTTAAAATAGTACATGTTCCCCTTTTAAAATTCAATTTGTGGTTATGGCCTTGAAATGGACTATGCAGTTAATTTTTTGATTTTGTTGAATTGCTTGTTGTTTGAGGCCATTGCAGCAATCAAGTAAAAGTCACCTGTTTTATTATAAAAGTGCAGATTTTTGATAATGTCTTAACATCTTTTGCTTTGTATTGGACCTCTGGAAAGTCTCACAGAATATCAGAAATTAATGATTGCAAGTGTAATTTCCTCAACTTTATTGATGTCATGAGTTTACTGCATTACCTTCTCTTCTCATAAAGCATAACAGTGTAAGAATGATCTTTTGTCATTTTCTGGCTTAATGATGTGAGAAATTCAAATCAAGGCAATATACAGTAAATGGTCTACTCGAGTCAGAGTGTCACAAATGTTTACCTTAGTGGAAAACTGACCATAAGTTTTTGTTTTTGTATGCCAGAACTTGTGAGGGGTTATACATTGCTACCGTTAAAAGAATAGTTCACCCGAAAATGAACATTTGCTGAAAATGTACTCACCCTTAGGCCATGCAACTTTTCACTTCACAAGACGTTAATTTATAGACTGGAGTCATGTTTTGGATTATTATGAAGTTTTTATCAACTTTTTGGACTCTCATTCTGACGGCACCCATTCACTGCAGAGAATCCATTGATGAGCAAATGCTGTAACACTAAATTTCTCCAAATCTGTTCCAAAAAAGAAACAAACTCATTTACATTTTGGGTGGCCTGAGGGTGAGTACATTTTTCCAACAAATTTTAATTTTGGGGTGAACTGTTTCTTTAATGTATAGTTTCCTGATTCTCTGATACAAAAAATATATATACACTACTATTCAAAAGTTGTTTTTTTTGTCATGTTTTTGAAAAAGTCTCTCCAAGGTTGCACTCATTCATTTAATCAAAAATTCTATATCATTCATCAAGCAAACAAACAAACTAATGAAAGAGCTCACAAACTAATGAACGACTGAATCAAATCAATTTAAAAAATGACTAACTGGGTGAGTGAAAGTGAACAAAAAGGTGAGTAAAAAATAGAATGAGAGCCAGCATATTAGTATGTGAAAGAGACCAAAAAAAAGACCAGAAGGAACTGACAGAAAACAAAACAAAACAAAAACTACACAAGGAAGGAAAATGAGGAATAAAAAGCAGAAGTGAAGTGTTTAAGAGAAAAGTTCAGAGGTGACTGTAACAGAAGAGTTAATGGAGGGAGAAACAGAAGAAAGGGCGCCTATGCGAAAGAACAAAACCTGATGAATGAGGGCCATGTGTGTTTGTGTGTTCAGCGCTGTGATTATGAGCCTGTGTTTATGTTTCCAGTGGCCCAGTGTAGACTGGCTACCGCACACTCGGTTTCCACAACTCCCTTCCGCCCCCCTCAAACACACACAGAGGGCCACAAATCACCCCCACGGCTCCTCATGGCCCCCGAAAACGGATCCTGTTTCGCTCGTGTTCCCCTTTCTGCGGCCCGGTGAAAAGAGTTTCCCTGGTGAGAGACTGATGAGTTACGCCTTCTTTTGATGTCAAGAGTTTGGAACACGCCTGCTTGAGCACAAAGGACAGAGAGAGGGAGAGAGAAGGGGAAAACAGAGGAGAGAGCTGCTTAACAATTTTTCACACATGCTAGCTCTCCGAAAGGGCAGAGGGGGGGGAGAGAATTCCATTCCGTGCACCGTGAGGAGCAGAGTTAAGACGGATGGATGAGACGATAAGGCCCGGAGCGCCACCCCCCCCCCCCCCCCCCCCCCAGTCCCACACCCCCCAAGGAATCCAAGTCACATCATCACACTCTGCTTTTTATTAGCTGGTTGTTTCACGCAATGCCATCGCCAGGGTTTCATCCAGAAGAACCCAGAGGAAAATGTATTGCTCAGAGGTTGCACTTTCATAGCTCAGGCGCTTAAAAGAGTTCTCAGTATTTCATTCAAACTTTGTCTAATAAGTTTCTCCAGAAATTCTTTGGAAGAAATACATTTAGGCAGGACTTTTTGATATATAGTAACAATAAAGAGCTATAAAATTAAATGTGGATGGTATCGCTCAGATAGTTTGGTCCTGGAAGATTTGGCTTACAAAATATCATTTGACTTTTGATTGAAGATATTGGTGTCAGAGATTTCAAAACTGTAATTCTACCAAGACCGGTCATTTGGTAGTATGTATTGGTGTATGGAACACACATTAATGAAACCAAACATTTACTCTATACATTTTTTTTATTTTTACTAAAGTATGGGGTTTGTGAAGGAACTGCAGGGGGTTTGTGAGTTTATGAAAAACTATTAATTAATTAATTAATACAACTATAAAAATGCACATTACTGTTGCAAAGTTTGGGGACAGTAAGATTTGTTTTTAAATACTTTGAAATTAATACTTTTATTCAGTGCATTATGCATTAAACTGGTCAAAAGTGACAGTACAGACATTGATAATGTTATAAAATATTTCTAATTTAATAAATGCTGCTCTTCTGAACTTTCTATTCATCAAAGAGTCTTGGAAAAACATGTATCAAAGTTTCCACAAAAATATTAAACATGATAGTTAAAACATAACTGTAAATAGAGTTGCATCTGCAGAGATAAGTACAAACTTTGATTATTAAAAATGTCCAACTTGGTAGAAAAATATATGAGCAGAGAAGCACAAACAATTTTAAGTCCATTTGCTCCCCATTTAAACGTATTGCTACGCAAGCGAAACTACTGAGATGTTAAAGAGATCTCATTTGTGATTTTACTTTCCTACACAAGAGGACATAAATTAGATAAAGAGAGACTCAACTACACAAAAACATTAACCCCAAGCTAAACGTTTGCATTTGTTTTGCATCATTAAAATAAGGGTGCAAGACAATGGCACACAAGAGAAGAAAAGCTCTGTTGGTGGAGCCCTGATCTCTGACAGCACAGTGACCTCTAACAAAGGCATCTGCATATGAAGAAATATCCCTCTGAGGATGAAGATGAAGATCACATGACATAATTTGAGCCCAATCTCTGTCCTATCGCAGACAGAGATCTGATCTCTTCCTGATAGCGGCCCTTCACTTCCTGACGCATCACTTCCTTCAGCTGCAAGAAGCTTCATTATATTAAACTAAATTTCCTCATGCCACATTTTAAATGCCTGAATAAAAGATCCAACAACGTTACTATACATTATAATTACCCATTATATGCATAATGATCTCTCTACAAAAAAAAAAACAAGCTGCGAGAAAACAAACACTCGAGTATTTTACAACACATTACGTCTGATAAGCAAAACAAGTCAGACAGCACTCCAGCGGCGAACTTTACCGAATGCACTTTCAGTGCTTCAAATGTTCCGTGAGACACGAAATGTGCATTAGCCGTCTCCAGATGATTCAGCAGGCTTGTCAATCAGATGCGAAGTGACTGATGACGACGTGAAAATAAACACGGTGGAGAGAGAGTAAAAGAGAAAGAGAAGCACATCATCTTCCACCCTACGAGTCTGAGGAAGTGCTCTTCGGCGCAGGCCTCGAGTGCACGGCTGAAAACACGTTGTTATAGTAAGCTGTTAAGTGCACTTTAGAGTCTTAAAGCTTGAAAAGCTGGAGTTGCTCTGTCAAAACTCTAAGTGACTGCGAGGGCGGACACGGCGGATCGCTGAGAAACACTTCGCCGTAGTCGTCTCCTTCTGTCAGACACCTTTTCCTCTCTCTCTTGCACTAGCATCTGCTTGTAGCGTAGAACTCAGCTATTAACCGCCAGGACCATCTTAGCCACGGTGGAGAACTTCACACTGTCAGTTCAAACTCACACCACATAAGACTGACGTCATGTCGTAACCAGGCCTGAAGAGATGAAGCAATAAACTTGCAACTGCAGGAATTTTCAATTGTTTAATTATGAAAAAAAAATATATATAATACAATATACACTACTGTTCACAAGTTTGGGGTCAGTAAGATTTAGTTTTAAAATTAATACTTTTATTCATCAATAATGCTTTAAATGGATCAATTTTGATATTTATAACATCATAAAAGATTTATAATTAAAATGACTGCCTTTCTTTTGAAATAATTTTTAAAGAAATTTAAGTAGTAAAACTGTTTTCAGTAGTGATAAGAAAAGTTACTTACAATCAGCATATTAGAATTATTTCTGAAGGATCATGTGACTCTGAAGACTGGAGTAGTGGATGCTGAAAATTCTGCTTTATTATCAAAGGAATAATTTACAAAAAAAAATTTCAAAATATGTATATTAAAATAGAAAACCGTTATTTTGGATTGTAATAATGTTTCACAATATTAAGTTGTTTTTACAGTATTTTTTATTTTAAAAAATGCAGCCTTAGTGAGCATATTACTTACAGAGTATATTACTATTATTATTATTTCAGTTTAAACTAAAAAAAAAGAATCCAAAATTCACAACTAAAATGACTGATGATGAAAGAACACTGATATTTTTTCCCCCATCAAAAGAATTGGGGTATTTATTTATTTTTTGTTGACATTTTTAAACTATAATCATCTAACCTAAATGTTTCGTCACCCCCATTTAGGGGGTGTGCCCGAAGCGTGAATCCGTATGCAGAAAGGCACAATAAACAAATAACGTGTTCTATGGAGCCACTAAAGGGTCATGGTTAGCCGCTTGCTAGCAGTAGACTGTTACATTATAGTACATGAAAGTTAACTTACCACATACACAGAGTAAGGAGAGATGACTGATTGGACAATGGCGAATTATTTGCAGATACTGAGCACCACTGACAAATATCTAATCTTGTAAAATGTGTGGTAGCGGCAGTACTGGTCCGTAGTACAGAGTCCATGTGATCGCGAATCTCGAAAGTGAAAGTGAAAGTAAAATGAGAGTGCGCATTCGAAAGCAGTTTCAATGCCCTACATATTAGTAGCGGCTCCCTGATGCCCGCAATTGATATACAGTATAATTACCCAACGATATAATTGCGAGAGAAAGTATTGAAATTTTATCCTCCCATCTTGTAGGCTATTTATTCCCTTTAGGGGTTCTGTAGTACACTTAATTTCCTTTCTGAACATGGAATTGGGATGCGGCAGATTGCGGGGGGAAGGGGGGGGATCACGATGCCGGCTCAACATCGTGATGTCTGTCAGCCATCGGCGATGAACGATGGCATCGTCTATCGGCCCAACCCTACAGTCAGTAATAAAATAAGAATATATACAATAGATAGATAAATAGATAAAATAACAAGATACAAATGAAATCAATTGTGCTTTTAGTTTTTCAGGTAGGTATAAGAGTAATATTCAGGTACAGAAATACCACAGAACTGAATAATCCGTTGAACTTTAAAATAACACTGGTTAGTCTTCAATATATAAATACACATTAATGACAGACAGCAGCAGGTTTTTTAAGTTGCTGTTTCCTTACGACCTCATGCACAGATCTAACATAAGTTTTGTTTCTCAGCTGTTTACATTCACTTAATAGCCTATATACCGACCATGCTTAGTATAAATTGACTGTGTTTACTTGAATACTCATCAAGATGGGTATTTTGGCATAATTTTGAATGTATTTGGCCGTTGACGTGCAATAAGGTGCAACACATAATATAATTCTGTAGTCGTGCGCAGATTTTCAGTTTCAGATGAGGCTTTATGTGCGCGCGCTTTGGGTGTGAGCTCACTGAATTGAGCTCTCTTTGGCGTCATCTTGCACTTCAATGTTTAAAATTGTAAGACTCAAAAGCACGTGTAAATGATACATTCCGTCATCTGTCCTGAGCATCTTTCACACTGAAATATTTGAGTGAATTTCCCATGTTACAAGTACGGAAACTGCGGGAATGAGTAGAATTATGCACAATAACCACAATCCTGTGCCGAAATTCAAGCGAAGTGTCTTGCTAATAGATCTAGACTCACTTCTTGCATGGATTGAACTAGCAACTTGCTGCTTACCACCCCTGCAAATTGACCACTTTACCACACAACTAGCACTGCACAACTAGCAATTCTGATGATGTGCTGTGCATTTCCTGACTGGTTAGATCACGAATTATATTAAAAAAAGGTAGATAAATTGCATCTAAACAACCGTGAACACCACTTGTGGTTGCACGAATCCATTGCAAAGGTACTGGAGAAAGAAATCAACATTCCCCTGCATGCCAATGATTAACATTTTCCCACAATTCAATTAACATGCTTGTCAAGCACCAGTGGTGAAATCACATGGCCCTGTTTGATTCCAGCAACAGTGCCTAACAAACACACAAATTTCAGTCTGATTGCGCACATCTCATAGATCCAGGTGAAAGCTCCCGGTCTCAGCGAGGTGTACATCAGGAGGGGCTTGAAGAGTGTGTAGAAAATGAAAAGTGAGTCAGACAACAGGAAACCACAGGGGTCACTCCTACTCATGGCAGGCAGACAAATCCTTTCAATACATCACCATACAAACACAGAGTGGAAAAAAATGACATCTCATTGTGCTCCTGCCAAGTACTTGCACTCCTTCACTCTTTCATATACTCACTCTTCATTTTCTCCTCCCTCCATCTCCCATTCTTACATTATGGCTTTCTGTCAGTGGATATACACTTTTTCACGCTTCCTCAGCAACCTCAAGCATTTATCTTCTCTTGCTGATTGCAAATCATGTTCTGTAATGGACTGAGATGCTGACAGCTAAAGGTCACCTGATTCATGTCACAACAACAGTTGGATTATGATGGAATTTTTCCCACCCGCCCCACCTCACATTCACATCTCTGTACATGTTTTTCTCTTTCTCAGTCACTTTCTCTCTCTTTTACTCATTCATTTACTCTCTCTGCCCTGTATAAAAGGTGATAGAACAGGCACCACTTCCTGTGCTCAAGCAAATCACATTAGCTGGTGCAAACTGAGCAAGTAAATCAGCAAATAAACCTACTAAAACGCACAGGATCATCTCTGTTTACTAAGTGCTCAATTGTAAGTTTTTAGTCCCCAGAGTAAAATGTGAGACAACTCAAAAAATCCAATCTGAAACTGATCACATGCTCTTGGCTTAAAATGTTTTGCTGTACAAAATATCAGAGTTTTCGAACATTTACAAGTTTACTTAGTGCTCCTACAAACCTTTAAACAACAGGGATTCATTAATTTTTTTAAATGTCAATTCAGTAACCCCAATAAATTGGAAGGAACCTTTTAGGGGGGGCTCTGTAAAGGTTATTTTTAGATATCCTTATATAACAATCTTGAACAACTGGAAATTTGTACTCAAACACCAATATCCTGTATAACTGTGCATAGATAGATAGATAGATAGATAGATAGATAGATAGATAGATAGATAGATAGATAAGATAGATAGATAGATAGATAGATAGTAGATGCCCTCAAGAGACAACCGCAGCACACTAAATCTAGCCCAACATAACAGTGTGAAGAGAAGAAAGAACACTTTTGTAAAGCATTTTAGGAAGAATTTGACCAGAACACACACACACCCCAACAAGTGTGAAATATGGTTTGGAACTTGACAGTTAAAGGTGTGGTTAATGCTCCGATCTCATCTTTGAAGAGCGAATTCATGCCTCCATGCCTGGCCAATGACTGCATGACTGTGATCTTCAGTCGTTGCACAGACCTGCTTTTTCCACAAGCTGCTGTGTGATCTACTAACAAGTCAACAAAGCTCTTGTGAGTCATCCATCACATTTAAGCACTGATATGGAGTATATCAATGTCTGCTGAAATGTCAACCTTCGAATAAAGGCTGAGAAGCAGTCAGTACTCAGTATATCACTGGAGTCACTTTAAACCCAACAGAGTGAATCACAAGGGCTTTCACCACACAGGACTCCATTTTTGTTCTTTTTGGGCTTTTCACCATTTTTATTGACAGGGACAGGAAATTACTGGGGAAAGAGAGAAGGAATGAGACCAGGAAATGCCACATCCCAGATCTGAACAAGTGCTTCCCGCACAAAAAAATCTGTCTAGAGCATGTGCACTACAACCTAGACCACGGCTCCAACAAGTATTGCTGTTATTAACTATCACTAAAAACTAAAACTGTTTTCATTAATTTAATCATGAAGCTGAAATAAAAATAAATATTAGCTGAAAGATTTTAACTGAAGATTAGAAATGTTACCATGGCTGATATAAAAATAACTGAAAGCTAAGATTATTTAAACTAAAATTACTTTTGTTGTTTGGAAAACAGCAGCTCACACATTCTAAAAAATATCTCTTTTTGCTTTTCACAGAATTAAGTTAGTCCCATGGGTCGGGAATGACATGATGATGAGTAAATGATGACAATTAAAATTTCTGTGTAAACTTTTCCTTTAACACAGATCACCCGAATATTAAAGATTAAAGAATCTATCCTTTCAAACTCACAAACTAATTTGGAAGAAAATGCCCCCTCGCTGAAGAGAAAATACACATGCAACAACGTGTACAAATGTAACAGAAATAAAAATACAAAGCTAAAGCTGCACTCTCAGCTTGTTGCAGACGCAGGGAGAGGTCGTTTTAACCAACAATGACCCCACTTTTCCATGCAAAAGAATGTAAATCTTTCTCTGGAAAACAGAAGAGATCTGCGAGCTTGTTTTTAAGAGGCCTCACATTAGCAGAGATCCCATCTCCCTCCTGCTGCTCTCAGAGAGATTGAGAGAGAGAGGGGCTTTTGTGGGCTGCCTCCTAAGGCCACTGACACGGGATGACTGACGGTCCGACTGGGCACAGCTGAGAGCGGGAAAAGATTTATGTGCTTCATATGAATGGTTCATTAAATAAACATTCCCAAACATAAAGCCGCTTTGTGTCTATACAGATCTGTAAAGTCACTCAAGTTGGAGTATGGCATCTCTAATGTTCAGGAAACAGACACTTCTTGTGAAATGAAATGGAGTGAATGACTTCTCAAAAAGTACTGTGGCAGTTAAACAATCTTTAATTGATGGAATCTGGTGAATAATACCATCGTCCTTTGATACATACCATGATCAATTTGGTTCTCCAAAGTGCTTTAAAGTTAATAATTAATAAGTTTAAGCTCTAACAACTGGCTTCTATGAAATGTAATAAATAATATAATATACAGAATAAATTATATATATTATATATATATTATATATAGAGATATTATCTATATATATATATAGATATATATATATATATATACATATATACATACATACATACATAAAGTATTTAGTCAGCCACCAATTGTCAAGTTCTCCCACTTAAAAAGATGAGATAGTCCTGTAATTTTCATCATAGGTATAACCTCAACTATGAGAGACAAAATGAAAAAAAAAAAAAATCCAGAAAATCAAATTTTAGGATTTTTAAAGAATTAATTGGTAAAAAAACTCGGTAAAATAAGTATTTGGTCACCAACAAACAAGCAAAATTTCTGGCTCTCACAGACCTGTAACTTCTTCTTTAAGAGGCTCCTCTGCTCTCCACTCGTTACCTGTATTAATGGCAACTGTTTGAACTCGTTATCAGTATAAAAAAAACACCTGTCCACAACCTCAAACAGTCAAACTCCAAACTCCACCATGGCCAAGACAAAAGAGCTGTAAAAGGACACCAGAAACAAAATTGTAGACCTGCACCAGGCTGAGAAGACTGAATCTGCAATAGGTAAGCAGCTGGGTGTGAAGAAATCAACTGTGGGAGCAATTATTAGAAAATGAAGACATACAAGACCACTGATAATCTCCCTCGATATGGGGCTCCACGCAAGATCTCACCCCGTGGGGTCAAAATGATCACAATAACTGTGAGCAAAAATCCCAGAACCAAACGGGGGGACCTAGTGAATGACCTGCAAAGAGCTGGGACCAAAGTAACAAAGGCTACCATCAGTAACACACTGCGCCGCCAGGGACTCAAATCCTGCAGTGCCAGATGTGTCCCCCTGCTTAAGCCAGTACATGTCCAGGCCCGTCTGAAGTTTGCTAGAGGGCATTTGGATGATCCAGAAGAGGATTGGTAGATTGTCATATGGTCAGATGAAACCAAAATAGAACTTTTTGGTAAAACATCAACTTGTCGTGTTTGGAGGAGAAAAAATGCTGAGTTGCATCCAAAGAACACCATACCTACTGTGAAGCATGGGGTGGAAACATCATGCTTTGGGGCTGTTTTTCTGCAAAGGGACCAGGACGACTGATCCGTGTAAACGAAAGAATGAATGGGGCCATGTATCGTGAGATTTTGAGTGAAAACCTCCTTCCATCAGCAAGGGCATTGAAGATGAAACGTGGCTGGGTCTTTCAGCATGACAATGATCCCAAACACACCGCCCGGGCAACGAAGGAGTGGCTTCGTAAGAAGCATTTCAACGTCCTGGAGTGGCCTAGCCAGTCGCCAGATCTCAACCCCATAGAAAATCTTTGGAGGGAGTTGATAAAGCCAGTTGCCACGAAAGCCCCAAAACATACTGCTCTAGAGGAGATCTGCATGGAGGAATGGACCAAAATACCAGCAACAGTGTGTGAAAACCTTGTTAAGACTTACAGAAAACGTTTGACCTCATTGCCAACAAAGGGTATATAACAAAAATATTGAGATGAAATTTTGTTATTGACAATACTTATTTTCCACCATAATTTGCAAAAAATTCTTTAAAAATCCTACAATGTGATTTTTTCTGGATTTTTTTTTTCTCATTTAGTCTCTCATAGTTGAGGTATACCTATCATGATTTGAACATTCCCATTATTTTTTCAGGCCTCTCTCATCTTTTTAAGTGGAGAACTTGCACAATTGGTGTGCTTGACTAAATACTTTTTTCCCCACTGTACGTATTAATATATATATATATATTATATTAACTTTTTTTTTCATAGACTGACACACATCTAGAAATTCATTCAACTAGAACCAGTGTCCTACGACAAAAAAGAAAACCGCAAACATTTTACAGTTCAAAAGATTTTTGGACAGAAATCAAAATCAAAGTGTAGATTTACGGTTTTAAAATCCTCTTCAGTGTCTTACTCCATAGAGTTCTAAAGTTGTTTTAAACTGATGTATGGGTCAATATTATTTTCTGTTGTAATCAAGCTTTAGTTGAACTGAATTAGGGAAGAAAAAAAAGAAAAAATATCAGTATTATTATCATGATAGATTGAAAAAAAACACCATGTTAATGTTTCTGTAAAAGTGATGCTGGGATCTACTATTACATTCAGTGAAGGATTTACTAAAGTTTATTTGCTTAGACTTTCCTAGTCAGGCATTGCTAATGTGTAACTGATCGTACAAATTATACATCAGGTGTCATGCAATTTCTCTGTGTAAACAAACACACAGGAATAAAGTGGGAAAAGCTGCACACAAGCTATCTTGGAATTCTCACAGTTGAGTTTGGACTCAAACAGGGCTTAATAACACAGCGGGGTTTCAGCAGAGGGGGAGCGTCTCTCCCTCCACAGCCAGAAAAGCATCAAGGCAGAACTCTCTGCAGAACGAGAGGCATGCTGGGTAATTCCCGAGAGGCTTTTGTTGAGCAGCGGTCAGATGAGGTCTATAACAGGTTCCCAGGAGAGGGACACAGAAGAATCGGTTGCCCACAGAGGATGTGGAGAAGCAGAGAATTTGGGAAAAGTCTCCTGCAGATGAGGAGGGAGAAAAATCAGCACCTCTTCACTCATTTGGATTCCTCCTTCACTTGGGCTCAAACTCCAACCTGTCTCACTCAACTCCAGCAAGTCAAAGCAAGAATCTCGCTTCTCTTTCTCACTCTTCACCCCTCCTCTCTCGCTCTCTCCTCTGCAGAGGCAATAAATCAAGCCTATGCTCACTCTCTCTCCCTCTCACTTTAGCAGATAACGCCGCACGGAGCTGCCAGCTCAGTGGAGTTGTCGACAGCATGGCTGTATCAGCAGAAAAGTGTATAATATGGGAAAATTATGTGCCATAATATGGCCCCCACAAATAAACTTTCCTCCCCAGTTCAGTGCTCTCTAGAGTGGGGTGGAACAAGAGGGGTGGGGTGGCTGGGAGTCTTAAGACCTACTCAGAACAGACTATGTAGTTTTGCTTGATGAGGTCAGGTAAATTTGAGTTTCCCAGTCATGAATGGTGATTTTTGTCCTGTTGGGATTTAACTATTGGTCTATTGTCTATTGTTGTTCCAGCCAACTCTCTTCATTTAATTTAATCTTCATTGAATGCCGTAACTAATGCTGTCGGGTGCATCTTCCTCATAGACAATTTTCTGGATAAAATGACAAGAGTTCTGGCATCCCATCCAACATTAAAAAAATACTAATAATAAAAAAGGAGGTTTAGAATGGCCACTGTAGAAGCAATTCCTTCCCTAAATTATATACACAATAATGTCATTTTAGAATTTATCCCACTTAACCTTGATGTGCTCTGGATGAGTGTCGCACATAAATCCAGACAATAAACGCTCACACCTTGGTAACGTATACAGAGATCCCAATGGCATCCAAATCAGTTCATTTAAGACATAGTTCACCCAAAAATAAAAAAAACTGACTCTTAGGCCATTCAAGATATAGATTCATTTGTTTTATCAGCTATTGGGAGTTCAAACAGCTCATAAAAACATCACAATAATCAACATGTAATCCACACGACTCCAGTCCATCAACTAACATCCTGTGAAGTGAAAAGCTGCTGTTTGGACTCTTATTCTGACGGCACCCATTCAATGCAGTGGATCCACTGGTGAGCAAGTGATAAAATACTAAATTTCTACAAACGTTGATGGGGGGGGGGGGGGGGGGGGGGGAGATCTTGGAATCTTTGCCGCAAATGTAATTTTTTGGGCAAACTTTCCTGTAAATTACAGACACCAATCCCATACTTGTGACTCAACTGTTTAGAAATAACATAATCTGAATATCGTTTTAGGGTCTTTTGCATTTAATGTCACATAATTTAATTGCACACTAACCAACTAAACCAACCACCACTGAACCTTCAGCAGTTCACTGGATACCGATCAATACAACGCAAGGCGCAGTCATAATGATACAACCCTCGATCTCTCATAAACCTTATCAAAACGCGTCAGTAGGTTACGGGCAGAAGATCTTTAAACGGGATCAATCAATTTTCCAAAGTGTACAAAGACACGCACTTGCTGCACAATACTATTACAAAAAGTCGTGAGTTTTTAACATTTTTAAAAGAATTCGAGCATATTCATCATTAACAGTCATCTTTGGTAAAGGTGATCTCAAAATTCCCATAAATTTAAACTACTTTACAAAAAAAAAAAATGCCTTCAAAAATGATTTCTCAGCGCTGGATCTCAAAAGATGAAGTGAGAAGCAAAAACACTAGATCCAAAATGCAAAAAGGGGTGAAGCATTTTTATAAAGTTTTAAAAACATCTGTTTATAAGGAGCTTGTTATGCAAATGGTGTGCTTATGCAAATGCTCATTAAAGGAGTTAAGTGGGAGGCACCTGTACTGAAAATCAGTAACCTGTGCTTTTATACAATAAAATAACATAGCCGCGAGACAAACTCGTGAGCATAAAGTCATTATTAAGAAACTTCTGTTGTTTTGTACTTAGTCATTTACCCACATATCTAGTATAATACATACAATAGTACAGTGAGTGGATAACTAGCTTGTACCGTACTTGTGAGTTATAACAGTCGGTAAAGAGACTGGTTTTCTGCTTCGGCTCTGCTTTAAAAAGAATTACATTCATTATGTAAGAGATAATATACTGTCAGCCAACCATTATAATAAACCCAGACAGGGTGATAATGATCTCTTGTATCACATTGAAGTGGTTTATAATAATCATAATCACACTCCTTACATTTCTACTTACCAAATAAACATATAAATGGACATAAAATATAAATTGGTGTACATTTTTTTATTATTGTACTTAAAATGGCCGCAGAGAATACATGCTACTGTATGTTATAGTTGTTATAATCAGTTATACAGTGCTGCTATGAAAAATTTGCAGTAGTTGACCAGTCAGAATCAAGTATGATTAAAATATTTTATTATGGCCTAGTTCATGTAAACTCAGTTTTCACTTGAAAAACTTTCACCATTGCGGTTTCTCAGACACTGTCTTGACACGTCATGGACCAGTTTCTGAGGCTACCTGGGATTTTCAAAAGCTTTCACACAGAATTGAATAGAGCCTTCTAACATCAGATGGTCTGCAGAAGGAAGTCTTTAAAAAAAAGTGAAGACACCTGCTTCAGCTGTGGGCTGGGGGAGGTTGAGAGTCTGTATAATTCTGAGGCGGAACTCGTGGCTTTGCAAATTAAAGCTTGGCAGTGAGCCAACTCACACTGGGAGAGTGGAGGCCCTAATTATGAATTATAAAAATGTTTGCTAATTAGTCATTGCATGGCAATTTGTCTACAGCATGCAGAAATCAATTTGGTGCCATCGCCAAGGGCTTTACCTGGCAGCATGGCGCACAACAAGACTTCAAAGCCAACGTCCATCATAATGCCAGCAATGTTTCGGAAAGGGCCACATCGGCCAAAACTGTAAAGTAAAGAAAATTAGAACAAGATTCCAAATCACACAGGAGAAAAAATGTAATGAGATCGAAAGGCAGAGATGAGCAGCAAGAAAAATGTTTAAGCAAGAGTGTTTTGTAAACAAGAATGTAAGATAAAAAAAAAGCGACAGCAGGAAACACAGAGAAAGAAAAAAGACCAGAGTAAGCACATGTTCACTCCAGAATTAGCAGCGGAGTTGTGTTCATCTTCATGTATTCATTTATGCTAAACACAAAGGGCAGGCAGAAGGGTGGTCAAAAAGCCATTAGAGATAGAGGAGGCACTGAAGCGCTCATTCATGCAGTGGTGACATTAGGTCCAGCTCAAGGGCACATTTCTCTTCACGGGCCACAATATCCATATTATCAGACAGCAGCCGGGCACTTGCAAGTAAGTTGAGAAACTGGCCTTGCTGTGAGGTAAAACAACAGGGGGAAAACAAACATGATTTAGAAAAATAAAAAGTGACCAATTGGAGAGGATTTTATTTTTTCTGAAAATGCTAGTTAATGTTATTGTTGCACTGCACTACAGCTCACTGACTTTGCTCATTAAGGATATAACAACGTCCCAAAAAAACCCACCTTGTTACACTTGTGGTGTTCTTGGTCCAAACGGGACCACAAACAAAAATGCTTCCCATGAATTTCTCATTATGCTCCTATTATAACAATATTGGATTCTTTTTAAATAACTATTTTTTCAATACATAAATGTACCCTTTTTTTTAAGATTGATGTATAGGCCTCAGTGATCTGAGTGATGCACAATCTGAACATTGCCAAATGATCACACAATAAGGCTTTTTTTAACTGAGGTGCATAAGCTCAGATCAGTGAGGCCTACGACCAATCAGTTCCAAAACTGGCAAAAATATAGCAATTTTCAGCACAGCACAAGGCTTTTAACCTCAGCCTGGAATCACAAATAAATACTATATTCATACTGTAAGCTATTATTAATGCATTAACAGCACAACACACAGAGAAGTTAATGTGAACAACAGCGGAGGATTAAAGGCCAGTGTCATCTTTACACATGTAAGCTGACGTTCATAAAGTACACAAATATTTTGAGCTTCTCCAGGTAAGCACTTTATTTGCAAGAGCTCAGCGTCCTTGGCTAATTTAGCATGCTGATCCTAAAACACCGGCAGCCTGTCACGACCTTCCCTTGAACTGCCCTAGATCAGTTCACACACACTTACTATCTCTGTTAGCACTTTGTCTTCACACAGTTGAGATGTCAGTTGACAAAAAAAAAAAAAAACGCTCTCTCTGAAATGTGAGTGATAGCACCTCTTAGCGCAAGACGTTCTTTGAAAAAAAAAACAGCTTATCTAACAGAAACACTATTGAACACTGTCAAGCAATTACCAAACCTCTACAGACAACAAGCAGAAATGGGCCAAGATAATCAGCAAAGAAAGCGGTAAACAAGAAGCTTTTCAGTAGTCAGTGCCAGTGATATGAAAACAGCCTTTCATCTTATAATAGAAATGAAGCGAAAAGGCATTCTTGGCTATGATGCCCTTACAAGGGATGTGCAAAGTTACATATTTTCAGTTGTTGGGTTGCCTGGCTTGACTAGACAAATTGATCTTAAGGAATCCTAGTATAATTAGACTGGTTTCAAGTTCACCGGTCACAAATTGGATGTTTATTAGTGGGTGAGTCATACAGAAAGAGCTAGATAAAGAGCACTGACACGTAGGCCTGTCGCAATAGTCAATATATCGATATATCGCACAGTATATGGAAAAGAGCACGATCATTTTTGGTGCCGCGATATATTGACTGATAATTTTCTTATAATTAAAAACAATGATTATATTAATTTTTACATAAAAATTAATGTCACCAACATTTTAGTCGATCACGCTGCATCTGTCATCTCGTCTGCTCTCTGTGGCAGAGGCGGGGCTCAGGCAGCGTCTTCCCGAACACACACACAGAGCGGACAGCGACAGGTGAAGAGAAGGCGTGAACCCACTGCGTTATAAAGTGTTTAGTGACAACTACAGCCAGTTAGGAAGAACAAGTCCCAATGGACTTGGTTTCAAAGCCGCAATCTTCAGCTCCGGTGTGGGAACATTTTGGCTTTAAGCCGAATGAGAGAGGAGAGCCAATTAACGTGAACGAGCCGGTATGTCGACTTTGTTTAAAAACAGTGGCAACAAAAAGAGGCAACACAACTAACCTAAAATCTCACCTAAAACATAACCATCCCACCCAGTTTTTCAACCTGGAAACAACAACCACAGCTGGAGCTGGAGAGGGGTCTTCCAGACAGTTTTGTTCTTGTTCGTGTTACCTTGCACTTTTTTGTAAAAAGGTTGGTATGAGTATTTATTGTTTATTTATTTGCAGAATCTTTTTCACATTCCGATTCCAATGTCCAAATATCCTTAAGAATAAAATGTTCTTTGTTCTTTAAAAGAGTGTACTTGCATTATTATGCTATTATATTGTCATACTGTCATTATATAATCAGTAGCATAAAATGGTCTAAAATGCAAAGTCATTCGATGCCCCCCCCCCCCCCCAATTAATTTTGGTGCAATATATCGCACAACAAAAAGTAGTTATCGTGACAGCCCTACTGACAGGGAAGAGAATGCATCTTGTGACATGTTCTTGAAACTTGGATTATTTTTTAGAAATGGCATTTACAAACAAACAGTATGAGGGAGGGAGGAAAATTCTATAGATCTATCTACGAACTTATATATACAGGGCTTCCTGAATTAGAATGTCGTGGAAAAGTTCATTTATTTCAGAATTCAACTCAAATTGTGAAACTCATGTATTAAATAAATTCACTGCACACAGACTGAAGTAGTTTAAGTCTTTGGTCTTTTAATTGTGATGATTTTGGCTCAAAAACCCACCAATTCACTATCTCAAAAAAAAGAATACTTCATAAGACCAATAAAAAAACGTTTTTAGTGAATTGTTGGCCTTCTGGAAAGTATGTAAATTTTTTGTACATGTACTCAATACTTGGTAGGGATTTCTTTTGCTTTAAGTACTGCCTCAATTCGGCGTGGCATGGAGATGATCAGTTTGTGGCACTGCTTAGGTGGTATGGAAGCCCAGGTTTTTTGACAGTGGCCTTCAGCTCATCTGCATTTTTTGGTCTCTTGTTTCTCATTTTCCTCTTGACACTTTGATTCTCTATGGGGTTCAGGTCTGGGAGTTTGCTGGCTAGTCAAGCACACCAACACATGGTCATTTAACCAACTTTTGGTGTTTTTGGCAGTGTGGGCAGGTGCCAAATCTGCTGGAAAATGAAATCAGCATCTTCAAAAGGCTGGTCAGCAGAAGGAAGCATGTTTTCTTGGTAAACGGGTGCAGTGACTTGGTTTTCAAAAAACACAATGGACCAAAACCAGCAGATGACACTGCACCCCAAATCATCACAGACTGTGGAAACTTAACATTGGACTTCAAGCAACTTGGGCTGTGAGTTTCTCCACCCTTCCTCCAGACTCCTAGGACCTTGGTTTCCAAATGAAATACAAAACTTGCTCTCATCTGAAAAGAGGACTTGGACCACTGGGCAACAGTCCAGTTATAATTCTCCTTAGCCCAGGTAAGACACCTCTGACGTTTTCTGTGGTTCAGGAGTGGCTAAACAAGAGGAATACGACAACTGTAGCCCAAATTCTTGACAGTCTGTGTGTGGCGTGGCTCTGATGCCTTGACCCCAGCCTCAGTCCATCCCTTGTAAAGTTCACTCAAATTCTTGAATAGATTTTGCTTGACACTCCTCCTAAGGCTGCGTTTCTCTCGGTTGGTTGTGCATCTTTTTCTTTTTCCTTCCACTCAACTTTCTGTAACATGCTTGGATACAGCACTCTGTGAACAGCCAGCTTTTTGGCAATGAATGTTTGTGGCTTACCCTCTTGTGAAGGGTGTCAATGATTGTCAATGATTGTCTTCTGGACAACTGTCAGATAAGCAGTCTTCCCCATGATGTGTAGCCTAGTGAACCAAACTGAGAGATTATTTTGAAGGCTCAGGAAACCTTTGCGGTGTTTTGAGTTGATTAGCTGATTGGCATGTCACCTTATTCTAATTTGTTGAGATAGTGAATTGGTGGGTTTGTTAAATGTGAGCCAAAATCTCACAATGAAAAGAACCAAAGACTTAAACTACTTCCGTCTGTGTGCACAGAATTTATTTAATACACGAGTTTCACAACTTTCGAGTTGAAATGATAGTGTATCTATAGATAACCACACCTGGAGTATTTCTTAAACTTGACAGGCTCTTAAAAACACAACACCATTTCGGGGGCTCAAAACCACGTATAAAGGTCCTAAAGACATTAAATATGTATGGCCTAGACAGTGCTGTCAAGTGGATACATTTAAAGACTCAACTTTTTTGGTGCACACTTAAACAGCATTTTTATTTAAGTTTAAAATATTTAAAATTAAAAAAGGTATCAAATAGTCAACTTCACTAGTCATCCAGTCAGCTGTAGGACAATTAGTCAGCCATTGTGTCCCAACCCCTAGACTTAGATTATCTAATTATGAATACAAGCTTGAAAATGAATTATTCATAATACAATGGAAGTAAAAATGTAGAAAGGACGCAAACATAGAAATCAAATGTTCTTAGAGCAATTCGTCCAAAAGCACGGGTCTCTTGATTTTGCGGTGGGCGGGCACAGATTCCGCATTACCACATAACGGGCTTTGAGCAGCCTGTATTTAATCCACACTGATCTGATGGGATTAACACATCGAGGTCAGGCTGCTGCGATCAGGACTGCCTCCAAGCGCTTTTTCTTACCGGCCCGGGAAAAACTGGCCTGTCAGAACCTCTGCTTTCTGCTCCAAGCAGATCTGGAGACCGCCAAGCCATCTGGCTCATGCTCCCAGAGCCAGAACCCGGGTTCACACAGAGAGCTGGAGGATTTTATAAACTCTGGGCTACTGACCTCCAAACCACAAAGATCACACAACCGCTAACCACATCAGACTATAATATGTGGACCAGCAAACCAACATGAACACTCTTAAGCAAAGGGCTAGACCTATAACAGTCACGGTGTGGCTCTTTAGTCCTCATTGCCAAATATGGAGAACAACATCTTCAAGAACTGACTGTTGGGAAGAACATCTTCATCCAATATCAAGCACTACTTGAGAGCTATTGCTAATTTCTTTGCACCAACAGTGCTTTGTGTTCCACACGTTTGTCTCATTAGATCATCTACTGTGCCATATTAACCACCAGGACTTCCAAACTCTAAAGTACCTTGAAAAAATATGGAGCTGACTGAACCTCACATGATTTACATGCACTAATTTGCTTTGTATTATGAACACTAAATGATCTGATGACATATATTTACAATCTTGTCTGGATCAGGAGAGAAATATGCACAGCTAAAGCATCATTTACAAGTGAAAACAGTCTAAAAAAATATGTTGGTGTATTTTGATGTGAGAAGACAACAAGGGATGGACATTTTCACTGGAGGAAGCGTTATTATGGATTATGCACTCTTATTATGGATTACAGACAAGACTTTGAATTGATGGACTGGAGTCATGTAGATCACTTGTGGATTATTGTGAAGTTTTATCAACTGTTTGGACTCTCATTCTGACGGCACCATTCACAGCAGAAGATCCATTGGTGAGCAAGTGAAGTAATGCTAAATTTCTCCAAATCTGTTTGGATGAAGAAACAAATGCATATACATCTTGGTTGACCTGAAGGCGAGTACATTTTCTGCAAATTTTTGGTGAACTATTCCTTTATTCAACTGGAAAAAATATGCGATCAAGCATACGTGCTCAGCTCTTCTGTTGCGCGAATATTCTTTCTTCACATTCCCTTTTCCAACTGATCAAAATTGTAGCCTGCAGCATAACAGTCCCCTTGCAAAAATCTACAGTGATCCAGTCTGAAGGCATGAGGACCAATCAGAATAATTTCACAGGGAAGCAACTTGCCAGTTGACCATGTTCCATGACACCATGATGGGGGACTGTGGGGGTGTCCTGTACACCAAATATTGTTATTCATAATACAGAAGGCAGTTGTCCATTAGTAGGGCCTGCCATTTTAGAACTTACAGTAAATCTTCCCTGAAAATACATTCCCTCTAATGTTCTAGTCACGCTTGGGGTATACTGTGTGGCCCATATCCATAAAGCCACAGTGTGGAAAATTATCTTTCCTGTTTGATTAGACACTGACACCGCTGAAGGAACAGGAAGAGATGGAGGGAGAAGCGAAAGAGAGAAAGATAGAGGCTGAGTGGGATATATATACGAAATTAAAAGAAAAGACTGACAGCAGTACTGCAGGATTTTTCTGTGCCAGTTTATTGGACTGGGACTCAAAATCTGCTGCAATATCTTTAAATAGACAGGACATGGGGGAAAAAGTGACAGTAGATGCACACGGCCCAGAATCTTCTCTCATCACTCACACACACACATGCACACAAACACACACGGGCACTTTCCCAGGAGAATACATATTTATAGATACACATACAGTGAGGTCCAAAAGTCGGAGGCCACCAATGAAAATGCCTCTATTTAGCATTTTTCTAATTTAATGCATTTGTTTCATTATTGCTAACATGACAGATTAAATGAAAAGCTGAACTGAAAAATTAGGAAAAGTTAAAAAAAATCAACATACACAAGTAGGGCTGGGCGATAAAATGATAACGATAATTATGCCGATATAATTTCCCTCGATAAAACGATAACAAGAGTTTGATAAATGTTTTATATAATAATATAATGTTTATGCACCAAAAGCTGCACGAAACAGCGCTACTTATTTGAACTGCGCCACACGGACCATTTATCCGCTCGGCTCAAAGTTCAAACAGCAGTGCCAGTTTGTGAGTTACTAGCGCAGAATGCGTTTTAATTGCTGATGGAGCTCGCGGCCATGCGACGCAAAACAGGCGTGTGGAGATCCAGTGTGACAGCGGCTTGAATTCAGTGAAGAACACAAATGACTCACTGATTTAAACTAGTTTAAAACCAGAAACAGCGCTGACAAACAGGAGAAACAGTACAGTCAAACGGCTTTTCAATCTACAAATCGCCATCATTTAGCATGGATTTACTGTAGTAACACTAACTGAACCATGGTATTGTGGCAGAAATGTGGGATATTAATATCGATATTTATTATATTATTAATGTAGACATGCATTAAATGTACTAAAGGAGTAATGGAATATAATTACTGTATTTTGTCTAAATAAAGATGTTTTTGTGATTTGTGTGATACTAAATGCATTTAGACTAAGAGAGCATTTCTAGACAAAAAGAATGTTATATATTAATATTGCAGCCTGCAAACTGTGCTGAAGATAAATTTGTTTTGTTAAGGAAAATGTCTGGAAAGGTGTAAAGAATTCAAAAGTGTGAAGTGTTTGTCACGCTCTGACCATAAAGAGTAGTTTAAAAACACAATTAACAGTCTGGTTTCTACAACTTTCAAAAATCTGCCTTTAAACTTGAAAGAAATAAAGAAATAAAGATTGAAATGTATCGTGGTAATTATCGATATCGACTGATATGAAAAAAATGTTATCATGATATTTTTTTTGCCTGTATCACCCAGCCCTATACACAATAAAATACATTATATTACTTTTTAATGTAATATTTTAATTTATTTTTTTTATGCCATAACATCTATTTGTTTTAAATTATGCTAAAACCTTTTTTAAAAAACTTACTTTTTTCTAAATGACATTTTCAGTGTGGTCTAAGACATTTGGACCCCACTCCATTCTAATTTTGCTTAAAATCCATTTGTTTCTATCTATTTTCTCTGATTTAATAATTACAAAGATGTCAGATCTTTCTCTCTCCATGATCTCGAATGCCAGCTCATTGGGGCCTATTACGATAATTTGCAAATTACTCTTTGCAGCTCACAATGGCATGCCAATATAAAGTACATTTCATTTTCCCCCAAAATAATCACAATAAATGTCTAGTATAACAGGAACATGGCGACATGGTCTGGTACCCCATCGGCACCTTGTCATTTCAAGTTAATTGTGTCTGCTTGATCACTGCGCCAGGCCTCCTAACCAGGCTGCCCCCCAACTGGGATTCTATCTTCATCTATGATGGCTAGAAATGAGAAATCACGGCAAATACATTACTTAAAGAGACAATTCAACCATAAATGAGAATTTTGTTATGAAAGCGACAGAATAGCTACATTTCAGTCACTTCCTCACACAGTAATTGTATGGCTATTTAAAAGCAGCACAAGAGTTGCATGGAAAACTTTCATTATTCTTTTTGGAGTCTGACAACCAGTGGTCACCTTCGTTGTTTAAAAAAAGGCAACCTGGATGTTTTGAAAGTCTCGAGAAGAAACTTGAAAATAACTTTTTTAAAAGAGTTGGGGGGGGGGACATACGTTTTAAGTGAGAATGTACAGTATTTTGGCCAATTTTTAATTTAATTTAATGTAATGATATGTATTTAATTTTTCCCATTGATATAGTATGTCATCATACTGTTAATGTAGCCTAATCTTTAGCAAACTCCAAAAGGAATATCCATTTTTCAACCTGACATTATACTGTGCTAGGATGTCGAAACAATTGTTCTTTAAGGGTTTTATTGTGGATTTATTTAAACAAACGTTATGAATTAAACTCAGTGGATCAGTTCTAACATGAAAATAATTATCAGCTTATCATTATCTTTTGTAGGCTTTTTTTAAAGCCTGCAGCCAGTGGCCAACACCCTCTTTGTTTAAAAGAGTTTAAAAAGCATATGTGGATGTACAATATACTGGCCAATTTGAATCATTCATTTATTTTTAAAAAATCACTTTAAAATTGTTAAATGTTCTATAAATTCACCTGTAGCTTGATTTCAAGATTTTTGTTATTTTTATTTAATTAGACAAAAATAGTATGAATTCTAAAACCAGTGACGCCTAAATGAAACAATTACAGCTTACTATCTCAGATCTTTACCCCATCCCTAGTTTGAGCAACGGAGGGCAGGAGATGTGCATTTTCTTTATGGGGCGCAAAAACAGACAGCGGCCCTTCTACTGATTTTGCTGAGCAATCGGCAAAGAGCAGACCAGACCCTTCTTTAAACAGATTACATGTTGTTAGGAGCAGTGGGGCAAAGACTGGGTAATCCAACGTTGGGGTGGGTGGGTGGGTAAAAAACCAACGTGGTGGTGATTGCACAGACTCGATGTGGGAAACATTCTCATACCTTACACCCACACAAGACGTCACTCTCCTCTGGTCACCATTCACTGGTCTATCAGAAACCCCTGTGCTTCATGCCTGAGAGCAACACACTACTCGCCAGATGGCTTCCTGTCTGAAACCGGTGCCTCAATGAGAATGTGATGATACACATCTCGTTAAGCAATTAAAATGCCCCCATTGCTCTCACGTCCACAAGGTCCCTGAGGGAGCGGCACGGCGAGAATGCGATTTGGAAAATGTGACTCTAGAAATCCCAACAATTCAAATAAGACCTACATGTAATTAAAAGCTTGTCCTTCGCCACGTTAATGGCCACGAAGAGGAGTGCAAGCGAGGCTTCCAAAGTCTCAGGAGCCGAGAGAGATTTAAATGTAAACAAGCCTGTTAAACACGTCTAACAAGCATGCAGATTGGCAGAGCTGTCAGATGGCTTCCTGCCTGTTGGTGGGAATGGCGTTGGCCTCCGTGAACTGAAACTCACTGGACAAACAACAGGTGTTAAACCCTTTGCTGTGGCCGCCCAACATGCTCCTAATCTCTTGCATTAGCAGTTAAAACTGAAGCCCTGTTTACACTAGCGTGTTTTCGTTTTAAAACTGCGTTTTAAAATGAAAACGATTCTTGTCATACTGACGTTTCCACTGCGTTTCAAGAAACTTTCTCACAATAGCACAATGAAAAGCAGTCACATGACCATTCATGCAGGTACAACAATGAGCATGATGTTATTGTTTACACGGTCTTCAAGGATGCACAGAGCAAATGTGGGCAGCCATGCCATCGTTTTCAAAAGTCTCCATTTTGGTCCGTTTACACTGAAACGCAACGAGGAAGATGAGGGTCGAAAACACCAGAGTAGTGTAAACAACAGGCGGAACCGTGGCAAAGGTTATGCTTTTTAAAACAAAAATGCACTTGTTTACGTTACTTGTGTAAACGTAGCATGAAGAGGGTAAGGCTGAAGTACACATCTCAGAATATTTTAGAAAATAAAAAATGACATTTTTGATGGTCAATGCTGATATCTTAGAGAGCAGGGTGGCTGATGGTCGTTATAAAGCCGATATATATGATATCACACTATTTAATTTAAAGGCAGTAAAAGCATTCAGCACTGACACGTTCGCCAAACAGAAATACTGATCAGCCAATTGCCAAATATCATACCATATATAGCAGTCCTGGCGATGTATCGGTCTACCACTAAAAAAAGGCATTTCACTGCCTTCCTAAATATGACAAGTAAACTTTATTTAAATTTAATTGTCAACATCATGACAGCACCAACATTAATTAGGGCTCCAGACTGCAAGTAAAATGATAGCAGATGCAACCAATCAACAAAGTGTGATTCACAAACAAATGACCCTTATGAACTGTTCTTTATCTAATGAATTTCTCACAAAAATGTGAATTAAGAAGTTCCACATACTTGCTGATCTTCTAATGATAACAAAGCACAAAATTACCATTAAAATGAACGCACATCCCTGTGAAATCTGCCATTACTGGAACAGAACTCGTTACTTATGAAAAACATTACAATGACAAATTGTGGAATCTTGGAAAACTTTTTTTTAACTTTAAGGCCATATGTGAGCAATAAAAAACAGGATAGTTCCCATTAATATTTTGGTTTAAAAACACAAATCTAAAAACACAACCATATCAAGACAAACAGCCCAGCAGTCCTCAGCTGCTCAAAATCTCCGCGAGAGATTTCACGGGTCATAAACAGTGCCGCTTTTCTCAGTCTACTATGTGACCACCATCACGACTCAATTGCCATTGATTACATAAAAACTAAATTTTTATTCAGCCTTTTAATTTTTCTAAAGCACCCAAATTCAAGTTCTGAGCATTTTTTACAGATTAAAAAATCTCCCTTTTTAATTTAGTTTTATAGCTTCAAGAAATAGCAATGAACAAAGTTTCAATTCACCCTACACTGGCCCTTTGAGTTTGCAATCACTGTAGCTAATTTAAAAAGAGCACTTAGATCTGTGCAACAAAGCAGTATATCAAATCCGAATTATCTACGCACAGTATTTTCCATCTAATTATCAGAATAATGCAGATAGTAAAAACGCAGAGATACAAAGAGACAAAACTCCTCTCACCTCTTTTACCGCTGACCCTGTGCTAATTTCACAGACAAAACGAACATGTACACATGCGTGATGAATTAGGGGAGAATAACACTGGTGTGGTATGTCTGCCTTTATCACCGGAGAGATTAATCAAGGAGAGGAATGTGCATCCATAATCAGTGCTGCATTCCTAAGGTTGCCAAAAGCAAAAAGAGTAATGGCATCACTGTGATACGAGGGATGTTGTACACTCGAGGGGATGTTGGATCTAGACTGTGTTCTTTCAGGAAGAGGAGTCAGCTGGTGATTATTTGCTAAATCTGATCTGATGTATTTGACTTTTCAGAGCTTAAATAATTTAATCTACAAAATCCTATTAAAAACTAAAACAGTCTACGTACATGGTTCTGAGATGGATTTCATGCCATTGCAAAACTAAACGTAATGCAAACAGTAACCTACTCCAATGCCCACTTGGGTCTATATGCATTTGTGAGGCCATCACATGTGATTGGGGAAAGATAATTAAGTCAAATGTACAATTCTTACCCAGAACACAACAAGATGACACTAACTACCAGTGGCTGGTTATTCCTGACATGACTGCAATGGAGCTTCCTGATGTGGTGAGTCCTGTAACCACTATCCTGGCAGTCAGTGCTCACTACAGTGTTTACAAGGGGCTGTTTTATAACACAGTAATTTTCCACCTCCATCACTGGAAAAAAACATAAACATGCAGAAATCGAAAATGACACAAACATCTAACACAGCCAGTTCTGTTTCCACCTGAAATAGTAGGATAGGCACCATGAGAGCTTTACCTTCCAAAACGTTAACATGGTGAACATAGTTTTGTCCAAAATGAATTACATTATAACTAGGTAACTACGAGCCAAGATAGAACTAAAAACGAAATCACAGAGAGATTTTGATGCTTCTTACATTGTTTGAATTAAGTTAACTACAGTAAGTTTCTTTTCAGAATTTTTACATTTAGTAAAATACTGATATAGCTACTATGGTTTCCATGTTTGCATTTTTTGAAAGGTTGCCATCCAGTTTTATATAACCACGGAAATCCAACTGACCATCATTCGGTTTTTAACCCTGTGTCACTGTTAACCCCAAGTAAACTTAATCCTGGGTTATTTTGTTTCACCTTTCACATTACTTTACCCTACTGAGTGGTCAAGTTTCCGATAGCTCACACTGTACATGTACAAACTTTGGTTGAACGCTCTTATTTGCATATGTATGATGTCAATAATATGTTTGAGGGAGGAAAATAGCGCGACCTGTTTCAAAAACCGCTTGTCCACCGTTCAAACATCACCACTGAGCTTGTAAAGTCTGCTGAAATAGGAAACTTTCTCAATAATCCCGCTAGTTAACACATTTACGTCACTGTTCGGCATTTTAATCATTTTACTTAAAACGCTTAAACAGCGGTTGAAAGTTTACGCGGAATACAAGTAAGTGCGTGAAAATGTACTGAGGTAAACACTAGGACGGTTTATGATTGGTTGTCTGTTGCCGAACACTCGCTGTTTACGTTGTGGCATTGCATTTCAGGGTTAACCTAGGGTTAAAAGCAGTGCTAACATTCTATACAAGTGTGAAAGGTTGCTTAACCCAGGGTTAAAACTGGCCTTTACCTGGGGTTTAGAAAGAGGTTAACCCAAGTGTAGTATTAATAGTCAATGAGTAGCCTATACTCTATAGTCTTGTATTTCGCAGATGAGGGAGGGCAAGTGGTATTATTTACTCGCTAAAGTTCTTCTACACACGGGCTGTGTCTCAAATTCCTAGTATAGATATAGTATTGTGTGGCTCCACACGCCTATGATGCCCCGAACATTTTGGTAGAGCTCACTGGGTTTTGAGTCACAACCAACACTTCAGATAAAACAATTCTGTACAAGCATCACCTTTGGTTTTTCATCCTGTTCTCCTTTTTGTTCAAAACCCCCGGTACGCAGTTGGTCAGTTCGGTCCAGTCCGCGTGTAAGCCACAACTCCAACCGGTGGAGAACCTAGAGAAGAGCCATGTCTCTTTCCTGTTGGGTCGGTAACAGGTGCACTTCTTCTGTCCCGGTCTACAGTCGCACGGAACCTCCAGCCTGACATTCTGGACCAGGTGCCTCCCGAACGTGGTGCCGCCGGTCTTCTGGATGTGGAGGAACACGATCACATCATCCCCTTTGATTTCAAAATCCACAGTCCGCTCCAGATCCCTGATGGGGAAATAGAATTTCTTCACGTAATGTGGATCAGGAGTCGGGAAGAGATCCGCATCGTCTTCCAGCATGTACCCGTGCGGAGAGCCGAAGTTCATCATCCCCGGAGCCACGTACTGATACAAAATCAGCATGAACAGAACCGAGCCGACAACGATGAACAGAAATTTACTGCTCCTCTCAACCATGTTCCTTCCAGTGAGGAGGTTCATGTGTTACCATTTCCCGGTTGACTGTTTTTTAGGGTGTCTCCATATAAACACACGGCAGTCAGAGCATCGCGCGTGGAAACTGAATCGTCAGACACATTGGATCAGAATGAAAACGGTCGGACTCATTGC
>JADLZN010007267.1:0-40289 GCA_018155175.1 Sinocyclocheilus anophthalmus | reverse complement strand
TATTCAATAGTTATTAAAAATACATACACGATAAATGATTAAGACCTGGTAAGTCACATGTGGGTTACATACATGATATTGGGTTATATATAGCAGCAATGATTAGTTGCTCGAGTCCTTTTAGTGTCATTTAGGTGCATGGAAAGGCAGTTTACGTGCCATTCTGTGAATGCATGAAGACCAGATATTAAGAGGTCTGTAAGGAATCTCTGAAAATCTGTTCTTTGTCTCCTAGGTGGGGGAAGTCAATCCAAAGAACTCGTGATCGTCATTGGTTTACATGTGATGGTCATGCTGTGCATCTCTTTTGACCATTATTCTTGATAAATTGCCCCAAAATTGACAATCTCCTTGGAATTGTCAATATGTGTTCTTTTGTTTTAATGTTGAAAACTGTTCTGTGAAGAGTGGTTTAGGCTTGCTTCAGACTGGCTAATGTTCGGGTCTGATTTATGACATCCTGTTTGTCTTGGGCCTCTGTGGAATTTTTTGACTCCTCGTGCCTCAACCATGTTTGACCAAATCTTAGATTGTCTGATACGGTCTGATATCCTGAGTAACCAAAAATATAATATACACGATGTTTAGATAAATCAGAAGGCGGATTCATAGAGACTTAAACACCCCCACCCCCCCCCTGGTGCACATGAGTGTTTCGATTATAAGCCTGCATAAAACAGTATAAAATCTTAAAGACAACATACACAATGACCTGAATGGTATGTGTGTTCATTCAAAGAAAGGTCTTCCTATTAATTAATTAGCAAAGGCCATTCTACTGTGCCTTTGCTATTGCTATGGAATCAGGCAGTGATTTTCCCTGCTCACATGCCATAGGTCGTAAAATGTATTGGTGTCAGGGTTGCCATGGTAACCTAGGGGGGCCCTGGGTCGGTGCAGACATCCGTGTATTGGGTGAGGAGACTGTGAACGATTTGTTAATATAATGTAATAAACTGATTGTTAAATCAATGAAAAAATTGGGTTGATTGTCCAGAGTACAATTAATAAAAATGAAACAAACCAAAACAAAACCACCCGAGGGGGAAAAACAGAAGGCAGGCCGAACGCTGCACACTTGCAGACATGAAACCCCACAATGAGAAATGACGGATCAACACAGGATGACAGACACCAGGAGAATAAATAGGAACCAAATGAGGAGGCTAACGAGGGAGACACAGGTGGAGCAACTTAAACAATAACGAGGTAACAAGATGGGCGGGGCAAGACAATAGACAGGAGAGAGAGCACATGGCAACAGACAAACAACACAAGCCATGTGCTCCCAGAACACAGTCATCTGGTGGCCCTCCTGGGCACACCCGCTGAAGACTGTGAGAAAATGTTTTTTAAAAAAATTTGTTTTTAAAAGAATGATTTCTGAAGGCTCATGTGACTGGTAAAACTTTGCCATTCACAGGAAACATTACATTTTTAAATATATGTGTCAAAAAGAAAAATGTTAAAGAATGTTTGAACAAATTCTGTTTACTGTATTTTTGATTAAACAAATGAAGTGGTGAGCATAAGTGACTTAAATATTAAAAAATCTTACTAATCCCAAACTTTTACATGGAAGTGTCTAGATTATTTGAACAATAACTAATGTCACTGCCATATTTTAATCTGAGGCCAAGGGACCACATTTCCAAGGCTGTTCTCTATAACACATACTGTACAATAAAGGTGAAGATTGTGCTATTTTGAACCCCCATGCTGTCAGTCTCATTTAAAATGGTTTCCTTAATTGCTTTGTTCTTTTATGGCCTTTTATTGGCAATCAACCCCAATCCCTTGCCTATGCCTCTGTCTGACTCTCTCTCCTCCCACAGTTGCAGCTGGAGAAGCAGAAGGGGGAGATTCTGGGCATAGTTATTGTGGAGTCTGGCTGGGGCTCCATTCTGCCCACCGTCATCCTGGCCAACATGATGAATGGAGGCCCTGCCGCCCGTTCTGGGAAGCTCAGCATCGGTGACCAGATCATGTCAATCAACAACACCAGCCTGGTGGGGCTTCCTCTCGCCACCTGTCAGGGAATCATCAAGGTGTGCAGAGGGGTTGGGCTGTCACAGTGCGCGGTGGGCCGAATCTATGAATCCATCTGTGTTATTCTGAGTAGCTGGTTATTAAGGGTCTGTGGTTTAGGGCTGCTGAACCACCACAGGGAAATCGATAAAGTGCTTGCAAAGGCAATGCAATCTTCATCTCCTATTGTTACGATCCCCATGTAATAATACAGTGCAGGTGAGATCGCATTGAGTAATATAATCACATGTATGTTTTGTATATCTCCATCAGGGCCTGAAAAATCAGGTGCAGGTGAAGCTAAACATCGTGAGCTGCCCTCCTGTAACCACAGTTCTCATTAAGAGACCAGACCTCAAATACCAGCTGGGTTTTAGTGTGCAGAATGGCATTGTGAGTATGGAGAAACAGGAAGTCTGAAATAAAGTATCGACACCTCTTTGTTACTATTAAGTCCAACTTTTGTTTTTTGCTCCTCAGATCTGTAGTCTAATGCGAGGAGGGATTGCAGAGAGAGGAGGCGTGCGGGTTGGTCATCGTATTATTGAGATAAACAGCCAAAGTGTTGTGGCCACGGCACATGAGAAAATCGTCCAAGCTCTCTCCAATTCTGTTGGCGAGGTGAGCACTATACATACAGTATATTAACCATTCGAAACGTTGTTTTTTAGTTTTGAAGAAGTCATTATGCTCATCAAGGCGCATTATTTGAAAAAAATAAAGTCAAATAGTATATTATCAATCTTATTAATTTTTATAATCGTTTTCTATTGACTGATAGTTATTATTTACATGGTCGTTGTATTCCTGAATGCAAAGTGATTTGTACTAGCCATTATCCAGTTTTGAGCGTAAAATGAGCCTTCGAACTCATTTTAATGTGCCGATTTGGTGTTAAAAAACATATCTTATTATTATCAATGGTGAAAGCAAGTGGTGCTACTTAATACTTTTGGTGAAACATGATTTGGGATCTTCACTGGGATAAAATAAAAAAGAACCAGTTCTATTGACATCAAATTTATGGGTAAACATTGAGGTCTAATTTGTAGTGTGTTAGGTTAGGTATTGGGTAGGCATAGGGTTGTAGAAAATGGTCACCACGAATATGTGCTTTAGAGTACTAATAAAAGCCAGTATGTGACTAATAGAGTGGTCCCTATAGTAAAGGGTACCATTATGAAAGTCTTTACGGTCACTTTTGATCAATTTATTGCATCCTTGCTAAATAAAAGTATTAAAAGATCCTACTCACCCCAATATTTCAAACAGTAGATTATATTAAAAGATATAATAAATAATGTTAGTAGAATAATATATTGGAGATCCTCCAATTTGTTGGTATCGACGTGATGTCTCTGTTCCCTCCTTCAGGGAACGAGGGTTACATACATGCACGTAACCGAGATGTTTAGTGGAATAATACATAGTATATTAATGCTATTAATGCTTTTTAGTAAAAAAAGATCTTTCTTTGTTCTGCAACAGATACACATGAAGACTATGCCAGCTGCCATGTTTAGACTCTTAACTGGTCAGGAGACTCCTATGTATATATGATCTGAGGTGGACTTCAGCTGAGATACACAAATCTGGGCACTGGGAAATGTCTGAATGCAGCAGTCACCTTTCTCCTTTTATCTTCACCAAAAATAACTCCCATCACTCTTGCTGTCTGCTAACGTTACTTAAGAGATATGGTGTGTCATTACTGCATAGTGTGGATTATTTTTGATTTGCCACGTCTGCTCTTGGGTGTGTGCATAGTCAGATGAAAATGGAGTCGATGCATCTCAAGTCCTTTCTACGTAATGAAAGGGGGGCTTTGTACTCTTGATTTTGATGCCACACTTTGTTTAATTTATTTACAATTGCATACATGTGGACATTGTTGGAGAGATGCAAATTTGTTTTGTAAATATGTAATCGTTATATCAATATCAGAAAGGAATGGAAAAGCCAGAGTGAGAAGTCCAGACAGAAGCCCAAAACATCAAGCGACCATTCCAGAATGTTTGTTTATGTTATGACTTTTTTTTTTATAAATGTAATATATTGGATAATATACTTAATCCAGTTATCATTGAATTTTACATTTATTCAAATCAAATGCACACTGAATCAGTACACGTCCCTTACATATAAATAACTGGACTTACTGCAGTAAATGTGGCAAATAATTATGTGGCATGACACTTTTTTTTCCCTTTTTTAAAAAAAAAATATGCTCAATAAGTACATACATATAATACCTACTCCAGACTCATCGTACAGTGAACTTTGCAAGACTGACTAGTATCAGCAGGGATTTATCAACAAAGAGAATCTTTTGACAGGCGCCAGCCTTCATTAATGGAAAAAGTCATCTAGTGGGCATTAAAGAATGAGCAAATTTTGAGAATAGTTTGACATACAAGCAAGCGAATCTTTTGTAAAATGCTATATGTAAACAATTTCTGGACTTCTCCCATGCTGTAATAATCAAAACATTCTCTTGCCATGCTGTAAATGAAGTTTGTTTCAAACACAAAAGTTTATTTTTTACGTGTGCTTTTTTGTGTATGCCCAGCTGCAACTCATTCGAGTCAGTGGTGAATGTAATAGTGTTGTTAATAGTGCGTCTACTTCCTTAAGCAGTATTAGAATGTCTGTACATAAACGTTTACCTTGTTTAGTACTTGTGTCCATGTAGGAATCACTGTTAGTCCCATTGTATCTTTGTGAGGCTTTGGCCTTGGGATAATAAGACACTGTGACCAAAAGCCTTACCGCCGCGTAAGAAAGCTTTTGAAAATTGTAATAAAAAAAAGACATGAAACAGCTAATAATACATGAACATGAATACCTGTCTGCATGCATCTTAAAATGACACAATGGCAAAATGACAATAAAGTGTCCTATACGACTTCATGTTGTTCCTGTGATTCCCTGGCGATTCTTTGCGATCTAAAGAATTGCTTGAAGCTTGAGTGGGTCATATACATCCTGGAAGCTTGAGTCAAAGTCCATGCCAGCTACTTCTAACAGTGGCCAGCTTCCAAACCTTAAAGGGGTCATATGATGCGATTTCAAATTTTCCTTTCTCTTCGGAGTGTTACAAGATCTTGGTGCATAAAGCAGATCTGTAAAGTCGCAAAGACTAAAATCTCTAATCCAAAGAGAAATTCTTTATAAAAAGTTAAGAGTCAGCCACACCTACCTAAAACGCCTCGTTCTAACACGCCCCCACATATCTACCTCACTATGTGGAAATATTAGCATAATGCCGCCCAAATGTGCACGCAAAGAAAGAAGGCGTGGTTTCAGGAACAGCAGTCATGTTGATGCAGCCATGTCAGGGAGACGCTGTGTTTCAGTGGGAAAGCAAAAGCACTGAAAAAGTCGCAAGAAATCCAGAACCTGGCAGACTGCAATAACACTCAAGGCTTTTACGATGCCTTAAAAGCCCTGTATTGGGTTTTTTTTTTGGGCCCCAGGAAATGGGCGATCGCCCCAGTTCGATCAGCTGATGGGTCCACGCTTTTTAAGAACCGCCACGAGATTCTTGCACATTGGGCAAATTATTTTGAGAGTCTCTTCAACCACACCAACCCTGCTGATCCACATATCCTGGATAATCTGCCAGACCTGCCACCAACCATGCACCTGAACTCCGGCAAGCCATTGCAGGGCTGAAGAACAACAAATGCACTGGACCCGATGGAATCCCTGCAGAGGTTTTCAAACACGGAGGATACATCCTCACACGCCGTCTCCATTTCCTGATCCAAAACATCTGGGAACATGGGTCCCTCCCACAGGACTGGAAGGATGCTAACATCGTGGTAATTTTCAAGCAGAAAGGAGACAGAGCAGTCTGCGGTAAAAGCCGCGGGATATCTCTCTTATCCATCGCAGGGAAAGTACTGGCCAAGATCATGCTCAGCAGATTGGTCGAGCACATCTCGGAGGCTGTGCTTCCGGAAACTCAGTGGGGCTTCCGGAAGTCCAGATCCACGACAGACATGGTTTTTGTCTTGCGGCAGCTGCTGGAGAAGAGTCGAGAACAGCACAAAGACCTTCACGTAGCATTCATCGACCTCAGCAAAGCTTTTGACACCATCAACCGTGAACTGCTCTGGAGAAACCTCTCCAAACTTTGGGTACCACCCAAGTTTCTTAGCATCCTACAGCAGCTGCATGATGGGATGCAAGCCAGAGTACTCACGGGAGAACTCCAGTCTGAGTCTTTCGAGGTAAACGTTGGGGTGAAGCAAGGCTGTGTCTTGGCTCCGGTGCTCTTTAACATCCTCCTCTCTGCCATCACCTGCCTCTTCCATCGTGTCATGGGGCATGAAGACGGTGTCCATGTGGAATATCGACTTGACGGTAGCCTCTTTAACATCCGTTGACTCCAGGCCCGCACAAAGACAAAGTCCTGCCAAATCTGTGAGCTTCAGTATGCTGATGACTGTGCCATTTTGGCCCACAGCCCGGACTCTATGCAGCACGCTCTAAATACAATATCTAGTCTGTACCAATCTTTTGGTCTACAGGTTAACACTCAAAAAAACCGAGGTTATGTCCTATCTCTCTACCCCCGCCCCCATACCCCCCAGTTTTCACATAAATGGTGTTCCACTTAAAACAGTGGACCACTTCACCTACCTCGGCTCCACCTTGTCCTCATGTTGCTCCCTTGACACTGAAATACACACCCGAATAAATAAAGCCTCATCATCTTTTGGACACCTACGCAGCAGGGTTTTTGAAAACCATAACCTGAAGATCAGTACCAAGGTCGCTGTTTACAATGCGGTATGTCTCTCCACTCTGCTTTATGGGGCAGAGTCATGGACCCCATACCGCCAGCACATTATTAACCTAGAGGCCTTCCATATCTGCTGTCTACAGAAGATCCTCAATTTGTCCTGGGAAGCTCGAATTCCCCACACAGTCATCCTCAGCAATACTGACTCAATCTGCATGGAAGCAGCAGTGGCCCAAAAACATCTGCGTTGGCTAGGGCACACCATACGCATGCCTGAACATCGCATGCCCCGCCAAGTCCTCTACAGTCAACTAATGGGTGCAAAGTGTTCTGCTGGAGGGCAAAAGCGGCGCTTTAAGGATTACACTAGGGACCTCCTAAAGCGAGCGAACATTCCCCTCACGCAGCTTGAATCTCTGGCACTTGACAGGTCAGCCTGGCAGGTCACCTGTGCCACTGCAGTCTCTCAAATACATCAAACCAACCAAGACCGACGATCCGAGTGACGCACTAAGAGACACCAGAGGCGGCTGGTACCCCCCGGTAATCTGGTTTCCTGGCTCCATCTGCGGAAGGGTGTGTGTGGGTGGGGGTGGGGGGGTGGGGGGGGGGGGGGGGGGGGGGGGACTCCAGGATCGGACTCGACGCCCACGAGAAGTGGCACCAGCGGCAACATCGCTGAACCCACCCCCATCCCACTCCCATCTCTGGAGCAAGCGTCATCATCGAATACGATGGACAGCGTGTGAGGGTGTGTGTGTGTGAGGGGAACAGGGTCACATCACAGGAGAGTGAACTGCTGTCAGAAATCATAGCACATCAGCTCTCTTAACCGTGGCTTGTGTACTGCAAAAACATATTCATCACTGTGTCTGTCACACAACTCTGTTGCCCTTTCGGGCTTGAACTGATGGTTAAAACTAACGACATTATTAACTGTCTTGATATTACTTTGAACGTGAAGCTGCGATTATGGTAAGGGCGTTACATTTCCAACGAGTGCTTACGGTGTTCGACCAATCACAATGCACTAGGCCAGCTCGCCAATCAGAGCAGACTGCGCTTGTCAAAAAAGGGGGCTTTGTTGAAAACGACGTGTATGAGAGGCGGGGCATAGAGGACCTACAATAATGTACAGTATTTGAAAAAAGAATGTGTTTTTTGAACATTAAAACATATCAACATATTCTGTTACACCAAATACCAAATTTTAATTTCTCTAGTGGAGAGATAGAGGGAAACATGCCAAGCTTTCTACCAAGAAGAGGCTATGCTTATGAGTGTGTGTGAGACCGACAATCATTCTCCAATTTTGAAGGTCACTGCTCCCCCTAGAGTTTATTCAAATACACTACAATATTTTTCATAAACATTGAAGAATCAAATAAGGGAACAAAAACACAATAAGCATAATTAAAACATAATCAAAGAGTTATATACTGTGCTTAAAGGTTACTTCAAGTATGAGATATCGTTTGTAAAGATTAGCTGTTTATAAACAAGATTAACATTAGTAAACTCTAATCATGACCAGCTATTATTAGAGGATAATATTAAAAACTCAAAAGTGTTTCATTTTAATACTGTTAATGATTCTATAAGACAAAAGGTTTAATTTGGACTATATTTTAATCATGTAAAATTCTAAGATGCTCAATTTCATCCATTGTAAACAGAATTGCTGTATTTCTGAGACACATCTCATGGGTTCTGGTCATTCTTGTCACATTTTAATATGACCTTAACCCCAAGCCTTTGGCGTGACATCTCAAAGGCCTGCATAGCCTGCTCCAGCGGGAAACGGTGGGTGACCAGGGGCTTGACGTTCACCTTCTTAGACGCCAACATAGAAATGGCCACAGGCCAGCTGGAGTAACCATGAGGGATCATGGGCAAAAGTGTAAATAGTATTATGCATACATTTTTTTCATCTTTTGATCTACTCAAATCAGTTGTATGTGAATTCCCAGACTTACATGTTACAGTAGCGGAATACACCTCTGATGTCAACTTCTCTGACAGCTGCATTGAGAAGAGGTACGGTGGTCATCTCAGCACCAAGCCCAACCAGCACCACCACTCCTCCAGAACGAGCAGCCTAGACAAAAACACCATCATCAGCACAAAATAAGGCTAGCAGTATGACTTTATTTTTGTCTTAAACTTACATAGATGGCTGTTTGAATGCTGCTCTGCACTCCAGTGCATTCTATGCTGATTTGAGGCATGCAACCCAGCATTTCCTCCACTTTTTTGGCCATCTCCTTTGGTTCATCCTCTATCTTCACAGGAAGCAGGAAGTCTGCCCCCATCTCTTTAGCCTTGGCAAGCCGATCAGAGTATAGTCTAAAATAAATAGATACATTATAAGTCCAATTTATACATATACTGTATAATTCCCTTTCACATAACACAGGATGCATGACTTACCGCTTATTATTACTTGTGAAGCACCCATGGCTTTGGCCGCCAACAAAGACACCAGCCCAATTGGTCCTATGTTGATAAAAACAAACACATATATAGTCAAAAATATATTTTTGCTATAACCAGTCACACTTCCCAAAAGCCATGTTATCCAGATGTGATATTAGCTGACCAAGCAACAACTGTTTTGCAGTCCTGACACGCTATAGAAAATTGGCAGTGGCCAAGAAGTATTTTTTGCTATAACCAGTCACACATCCCAAAAGTTATGTAACAGAGATGACGTTCTGAAAATAATGCATACTATCAGTGATTTTAAATTAACAAGCACCAACTGTTTTACCATCCTGACGCACTAGGTAGCCAATCAGTGTAATGATCTCTGACTTCATGGCCATTGTGGCCATGAAGTCAGAAATCATTATACTGATTGGCTAGTTAATGTGTAACAGTTGCACAAACATGTGTAATCATTATACAAGACTGACCTGCACCGCAGACAAACACTGAGCTTCCAAGAGTGACTCCTGCCCTCCTGCAGGCATGAATGCCCACTGACAAGGGTTCGATCAGGGCTCCCTCCTCATAGGTTAAGTTATCAGGAAGCCTGCACACACACACAGTCACATATATGATTAAAATGCACAGAATTAAAGTCCCATGGACTCCCTCCTTATATCATTTATCCAGTAATAGTGATCTGACTTGTAGCAGAAGTTTGCATCGTGTTTGTAGTATCTGCAGAGGGTTCCATCGTCTGGAGGGCAGGAACAGAAGAATATGCTGGGAGACAGATTGTAGTGTCCAGATTTAAAGAAAACCTTCCCATTCATAACCTTTGTTCACGGAAGGAAAAAAACTCCAGGCTCAACGGCAACTCTGTCTCCTGTTGAATACAAAAACTACAGCAGAAACAGTACATTTATTCTAAGCATAATTGTTTATACAACAGAGAGAACTAACCTGCTTTGAGGTGCGTCACAGCAGAGCCCACTTTCACCACACGACCAGAGGCTTCATGTCCCAAAACCATGGGCTGTTTCAGCACAAAGTCCCCAATGCGGCCGTTCTGCCACATGTGCACATCTGACCCACAGAATGCATCTGAAGTAACACCTCTTTCAATAAAGATCCAGCAAATTAATAAATTAACATGAACGTTTACATGCTCATCATTACACTGTATTCGAAAATATATAGTGACTACATACCATTTGGTCCTGGTTCCGGAATGGGACGCTGTTCCTATTCAAATGAAAGCAAATCTGCAATTAGCAACTGCAATCAGAGTTCACATTTTCAGCTAAAATTCATTCAAAATCATACCAGTCTGAGCTCTCCTTTAGAGTGCACGACCACAGAGAGGTTATCTTTTTCCATTTGATTCACTCATACACGTCCGTTCGTTATTTGCTTCCGTACGGATCATGAGTGCGTTCCCTCACGCGCACTGACGGTAAGGTCTGCTATCGCATATCTTGCTGATTTGTGATTTCTCAGCAGGTCATTCAAGTCGCTCAAAACGCTGGACAAAACGCAGTTTGTACAAAAATATGACAAATGCTGTGCATTTCACCAGTGCCCTTAACCAAATGATAATCAAAATAAAATAAAACAAACTTCAGTGATGCGTAAATGAAAGTTATTCTTTGATTTAGATGACCAGTTTTGCATGTAACATTTACATTATTTTATGTAAAAGGATATAATGGACTACTTGCACAACTACTTCCGAGTTCTACTTATTATGGTTCAATTTACATGGTTAGCAAATACAGGAAAAATATACATAATGAAAATGATTAAAAATATAAGCAAAACTTATATTGTACTTAAAGCAACCACTCAGACCAACTCAAGTATCCTTGCATCATAAATCTATGGTAAAGCTTCATTGTTTGTAAGCACGTTTAAGGTAAGTAAACTGTAAAAAAAAATGACCAGCTATTAGTATAGCATTATATTAAAAACTGCACTCTTGACAATGTTACATGAAATTCCATTTTAATACTCTTCATGATTATATAATAACAAACGGTTGGTTTATAAACACTTTACTAATGTAAAACGCTACATATTCATTCAATTATAATGCAACTGGAATTATAAATAATTCGATCCACTGTGAAGAAGTATCACTTAATTCCTATGACTGTTGTACCTGAGGTTACTCGCAAAATTAACTGGATCAAACAGATTTATTCAAGCCACTGTAGCTAGGCAATAATAATCAGGTGTGGGTCTAAGAGTTGATCTCATGGGTTTTGATCATTCTTGTCACATTTTAACATGACTTTAACCCCTAGTCCCTGGCGGGTGGTTTCAAAGGCCTCCACAGCCTGCTCCAGTGAGAAACGGTGGGTGACCAGGGGCTTGACGTTCACCTTCTTAGACGCCAACATAGAAATGGCCACCGGCCAGCTGGAGAAACAATGAGGGAACATGGGTAAAAGTGTGCCGGCAGAGAGGCCGCGATCGTGACAATCACCAAGAGCCAGTAACGACCGCTTCCAAAAAAACAAGCCAGGGTAGTGATACGTTGTCTATAGCAAGACACACATCGTCTTTACAAAGACGTAACGTCAAGTTTACCACGCAAATTCGTCTTTAAAAAGATGCACCCGAAATTGATCTTTTAGGGGAAAAAGCTATTTTAGTGTGCTGAGGCGCACAGGGGAGATGATCATATGCAACACAAACAGGGGGTAGCGCAGCCTGATGTGTGCAACCCACTTGACACGGGAAACCACCACCGCTGAAGCGCCGTCCGCCAACACGAAGAGCTCTCCAAGAGCACGCTGAACTTTTTTCGTTCAGTCTTCTTCTCTCAGTAGACTAGTCAGGAGCAGAACGATGTGATCGCTCGGCTCCGAAGCGAAAAACTGAATATGCGCTGCATCTGCTGCCTACTTATACTCACGCTGTGATCAGCAGCAGCTGGAGCATTAATTGCATGCCAATGTGCATTGGCTCTTTTAGTTTACACTCGAAGTAGATTGGTCCCTCTAAGCGAGATCCCAATTTCTTCGGTCATCCGACGTGACATCGAGAGTGACCGACTGAAAGGGAACTGAGATCTTCTATTCTCTATTTGTCAGCAAATATTATATAAATTACAAATCGTCAGTTGCTTTGGAAAAATGCATCTGCTAAACTGATTTCCACAAAGAAACAGCAAGCAATAATGAATTAAATACAAATATTTTGAAGTAGAAAGACTGAAATAGTATTTTCTTGTAAAACCTACTCCTGTCACATTTTAAGCAGATGAAGATAAAGATTTCTTTTAAATTAAATTCCAACAACAAATATGATGTAGATAAGCCAAAGGCATGAGACAGAGCGCGATGCACAAACAATACCGGACAAATGAAAAGTGAACAAAAAGGAACTTAAATACACAGTGATAGCAAACTAAAGGGTGAACAGGTGTGCTGATCGATGAGTGTTCAAGGTAACTGATAGCTGGCGGGAAAACTAGAACAAAGGAGACAGGAAAGTGATGAGAAACAAACTAAAAGTCCATGGTAATGAAACTAAAAAAACAAATGTTACAACAAAAATCTTTTCTTTCTTTCTTTTTTAAATTTACAAGCTCAATTTTTTTTAATAGTGCAAATGAATAAATGTAAATGTCAGCAGTTCAAAGAATGAACATTTACAAGCTCAATTTTTTTTAATAGTGCAAATGAATAAATGTAAATGTCAGCAGTTCAAAGAATGAAAAAAAAAAGCGAAAACAAACCAAGTTTTTTCAAGAACATCATTGAAAATGATAACAAAAGTCCTTACACTTGACCTTGGTTGATACTGTGGTGAGATGTAATCTATCAAACATCAGTCAAAACTATTCTTACACTTCTGACAAATTAGATACGGTGAAAGCTGAATGTGTGTGGGTTTAATGAGGTCGCTGACCAAAGCACAGCGTGCTCTCTTTTTATAAATAACATTATTATCCTTTTATTTAGTTCGAACTGTTCTACCATTTGGGGAAAGGAGGATGCGGAACACTGGAGCTGCAACACAAACAAAAAAGGTTTTAATTCATTGTTTGTCATTGAAAACAACTGCATATATCCACAAGTACCCACAGAATGGAAAACATTTTTGAGAATGAGATCCACACCTGCACTTCTATTTTACATGAGCAACTAACAACGCAGCATGCTCATCTCAGCTTGTTTTTACTTTTGATATCAAACAGAAAGCGGCATCTTTTCAGTCCCTGTGAGCTATGTATGTGTGCACTGTCAGATCAGTGCAAGGCGCACTTGGATCCCTGTGAGTGCAGAGTGAAAAAAAGGGGGAACGTAAGAGCGTATATGTGTACAGAGGAACAAGGGATCTCTTGTGTTCGGAGCATTGAGGGAAGGAATGCCCTCTCCTTGCACTGTGAAATACATAGGCTTTTCCTTTTGGTGTCCCCATCCACTGTAGGGGATTTTCCCAACTGTAAATCTAGTCCATTCATAGTGCCCACAAACTCTGGCTGACAACATTCCCTCCATTGCCACACTCCTCATTACAACCGACCAACACTTCTCCAGTTGTTAAGTGTGCGTGTGTATCTGTGTCTTCAAAATGTTTTCATTGCCCTCAGCCATCCCTGAATTGTTTCCAGGGAAAACAAACAAAACACTGCAAAACAAAAATCTTTCGTGAAAAAATACTGTTCCTTTTTTCTTTAAGTTTCAACAACAACAGTACAGCTCAAAGACAAAAGTGAACATTTCATCAAAACTGAGTTGTAACTGAGTTTTCAAACATTTTGATGCTAAGAACCTAGTTATCGTAGTTAACTAAAACTTAAACCATGAAAAGAAAGAAAGAAAGAATAATAATAAAATAAACATTAACTGAATTTAAATATTAAAAAACCCCACATCTTTAAAAATCTAATTGCCAAAGCAACAATTCTCATTTTCATCAAGTTTAACTGAAATAAAACTGAAACAAATGAATAAAAACTATACAAACTATACAGAAAATGATATGAAAATAAAAATATACAAATTAAAACTAATAACTAAAAACTATTATAGTACATCAATGATAATAAAAACGCTGCAAAGAAAAAAGGAGCTAATTTAAAAGACATTATAATTATTCATCACTATGAGTGATGAATATTCAGCACAATATTACAGAGAATTTTTTTTATTTTTTTTTGCAAAAACTTACATATTGTTATTGTACCAAAGCCAAAATGAGTGATTAAAATAATAACATTCATTATTATTTTATGAAATTATAGATTTTACACTATTTGTTACTTCCAAAATGGAAATATTAAGCTAGAATTATATTAAGTCCAACTATCTGTAGCAAACAGTGCAGGATGAGTTATCCACTCAAGGTATTAAGAGTATGAATTTGACCAGCTACCATTAATACGCTGTTTGCTTCCAAATAAACGACTTCTAAACTGACGTTAGGTGACGCCAATGCAAGCAAACTTACTTTTAATGTTCAGTTCATGCCCCTGAGACCATGACATCTGGATAGTATAAATATCAGCATTTCACGAGAGTCAGACAAACTGTGACATAAGCTTGAAAGAAGTGAAGTTGAGAAGTCTGCAGGAAGCTTTTGACAGTAAGCTGAGCTGTCAGTGCTCTTTTCCTTCAGCAAACCTTGCAACCGCTGAATGTTCTCACAACATCTGACCTTTTCTGTGTTGATGTCATTGGGACAGTGGTAGAGGAACTGAGATTCCAGTAGCCTCCGTATTAAATAAAAGAAGATTTGAACAATTGCCTACAACAATGTAATGAAGCTCTTTCAAAAATAACTTGATATTGTTTGTTTTTGTCACGTAAAAAAAAGTTTAGTGGTTTTCGACTGGTTTTGCTTCAAAACTCAAATTTTACAAGGAACATCAAGTGCCAGCCCAACACAGTTTGAGACACAAAAGGAAACAGAAAATGTCCTCTAAAATATACTCATATACAGCTGCACATTGTCTTTATACTGTAGTTTGACTACTTGGTTTGTAAATGTCTCTTGAAATTTGACTATAGCCTATAATTCAATGCACAAACAAAGCATTTTAGTGAGTTAATGTACTTTGCATTTGGGTTGGATGCACCAGTTGAGATCCTAAAACTGACCTACAACAATTTTCCCAAAATCCCATTTCCATAAAACTCCTCTGTGCTTTTTACACAATGTAAGGTAATGTAGTTTCATATATAGGGTGCAATTCCACGTTTCATAAGCTAAGGATTTATATTGGGGCACATTTTAGATCTGCGTTCAACAGAAATCTGGAGGTCTTTGGTAGAAAATTGTTTAGCGGCACCACTAAACATCAACTGGAAGCAAATTTAGTTCTCCCGTCATGACCTCACCTCTAAAATGGAAGACCTCATCATTACAAGGCATGGATTCAAATTCTGGTCATCCTCAAGTCCAACAAACTAATAGGATGCTTTGTGTCAATGTTGCTTTTCTGTCTGCTCGTAGCACGTCAGAGGCCCCGGTTAGTTTTTCCTAATTGCTCTGTGGGGCTTGTGAGGGCAGTTATTCGCTATTGATGGTGCATTTGGGAGGAAGAGACCTTGGCTGACAAGTGCTCTGACAAATACAAGCAAAGTATACTGTGAGTTATTGGAACACTAGATTGAAGAACACACAGTCCTTCTAAAGAAACAATGAAAACAGCCCACCAAAGATCCCAAAGACCACTGAAAACGACACAGCGATCCAGTGGAAGCCACCTAATTTTGTGTTTACTAAATCCAATACACCAACCAAATCAAATGGGGAAGGAATCGAAACATCGTTTCAGTGCTGTCTGTTATAACCTGATATGACCCTGACCTACAGTAAGTGTCCTCTTTTAGGTCATTGTGGAAGATGATATCTTTGCGGCTCCCACACATAATAAAATCAAAATACAGGTATCTGCCAAAGAAGAAACAAGTCATAAGAATATGACAACTTTAGCACACAATAAACATGCCATAAACAAGCATATGTCTGTTGGGAGGTTCAGATGTTATCTCTAAAAATGCTACTGACAAGTCATACCTTGGCAACTATAACTAACTTGTTAGTAAGCCTAACTTGGCTCTTTCCTAACGTACACAACTGTAATTGTTTTAAAATGTTTTTTGATAGAAGTCTCATCTTCACCAAGGCTGCATGTATTTGATCAAAAATACTGTAAGAATAGTAATATTGTGAAATTTAATACATTTTAACAAAATTGAAAACATCATTTATTCCTATGATAGAAATGCTGAATTTCCAACAGCCATATTCTCCAGTCTTCAGTGTCACACGATCCTTCAGAAATCAAAGTAAAAAAACAGCATTATTGATATAGAATCCTTTGTAATATGTGACCCTGGACCACAAAAGCAGTCATAAGGGTACATTTTTCGAAATTGAGATTTATACATCATCTGAACGCTGAATAAATAAGCTTTCGTATATTTGATATATTTGTTTGGATAGGACAATATTTGTCCGAGATACAACTATTTGAAAATCTGGAATCTGAGGGTGCAAAAAAATCTAAATATTGAGAAAATCACCTTTAAAGTGGTCCAAATGAAGTTCTTAGCAATGCAAATTACTAATCAAAAAATAAAGTTTTAATATATTTACGGTAGAAAATTTACAAAATACCTTCATGGGAAAATGAGGCTTACTACATCAAAGGATTTGGCATAAAAGAAAAATCAATATTTTGACCCTTACAATGTATTTTTGGCTATTGCTACAAATATACCCCAGCGACTTAAGACTGGTTTTGTGCTCCAGGGTAACATATCATAAAAGTATTTTTTCTGTCACTTTTGATCAAGTAAGGATCGTGGCGCAGCTTAATCTTGTATTTAAAAATCGACTGGTGTTTGGTAGTTTTACCCGCTCAATCAATCAAAGTCATTTGAGTGCCAAATAACACATAAACATAATAAATAAAATAAAAAAATAAAATAAAGAAAAATAAAGAAATGAATGAAAAACACTTCCGAAGGCGATGCTTGTGGTTTAGTACTTTTTATGATGTCCCTTTTTAATCCCTTGCTATACATTATGAACACTTAAAGAATTGGGATCACTTGCAGATGAGATGGTACCTTTTCTGGTTCATTTGAAGTGAAAGCATCATTTAGCACAATTTTACAGAAACTATACCCATTACTGTTTTGCTTTTTAAATCTTAATCTTAAATTGGTGCTAATTAACTATGTGTCACCCTCATTGCCAAATTAAGAATATCAGTGCAAACTTACTAGTTATTATTAGTTTTTTCAAGGGAAACGTCAACATGTTTTCGTTTATGTAACGCTCAAGATCATTGTAGTGTGGATAGTAATTAGTTCACAGTGCCGTATTGAATGTATTGTAGAAATGTTAGGAACAGTTCTGTTTACTTAGAGTAATCACTTTCAAATGAGTCCTTTCTCTTTTCAGTTAACTGTGAGATGTGTTTGCCTCAATTCGGATTGGAAATCGCTACAGTTTAAACTTAAAAAAAAAGTTTTAATACGGTTTCTTTAAAAAAGTCAGATAAAAATGCTTGCAATGTCACAAATCATTCCTGTACACATAAAAAATAATAATTTGTACCATTTCAATAGTACATTTTACTGAAAATCATGCTCTTCACAGAAATCTCTAAAAAGCTTGTCTGAGGTCGAGAACGCAGCCAAGAGAGGTGGAGCTCAGCACAGGGTCAACTGTGGACGCAATAGCCATTACATAATGAAAGCATTTACATTATTACTCCCTAGAACTCCTTAAAATGATATGACAAAGATGAAAATTAAGCATTTATTGGCTTCTCTAAATACAAAAATTACACTGGGCAGACGCACTTACCCTGTGGCGAAGCAATTTACTCAATTATTTGCTTTTGGCAGCAACCTTTCAGAATTCCTACAAGAATACTGTCAAATTTCTTTTGTTCTAAACTTACAAAGAAAGTCAAACTCCTTGTTTACAGCCACTTATTAGCACAATTCAGGCCTGATAATGAATCGGTCAGCAGCTCAGCTTCTGAGAGGAGGAGGATGTGCAGTTAGTTTTATTATTTGCTTGGGTAATCCTCTGGCGTGACAAAGCAAACGGCCCCCTGAGTTTACACGTTTCTATATGATTTACAGCCGTATTTAAATGTTAAGAGTCCAGCTCCAACTGCCGTTTCTAGACCTTTCACAACAAGTTGTGTACTCTGCCGGGAAATGCGTCATCACACATGCCAACTTTTTTTGTTTTGGCACCACGCGTGGGTAGAGCGATCCAGTGTGCTTCCAGAGTTCGCTGTTGCAACTTTGGAGAAGTTACTTCATTCTTTGTCTGTCAAAAGAGAAGTTCACTTTCTCTGGCAGCCAGGAAAACTTGCTCAAGGAAAAAGCAAGGGAGGATCAAGTGAGAGGATGACAAGTCCACTGGAAAAAGAACAGTACACAAGCGTGCAGAAAAAGCCTTTCTAGGGCTATTTACCACCCTCGGGATTAAACTCACGGATCTTTCTCTTTGTTGGAAAGTGAGGTGAACGTCCATATGGAAATGCTATATGCAACCGTTTGTTGCCATGGCTTTGGAAAAACACCCAAACATACATGTGCGTGTTTCATCTACAGTGTCTACAATGCATTGTGGGTAGGGTTCAGAGAGTTTTCCCCACTTCTGTGGGTATCCTCTCCAAGGAGATAATTATTACAATGTAAGACGTATTACCCTGTCTGAATCTGTAGTAACAATGCAGATTATGCAGCTTTTTACTCTGCTTATTTACCAGTTATTGAAGCGTAATCGACTAATTAAACGTCTAAAGAATAAAAAACATACCTTTTTGGTTTTAACAGTAGAATGGCAGCAGTCTCCACCATCGTAGTTGCAGAACGCTCGGTTGTTGATGGCGTCGCAGTAATTATCACCCATAAACGGCTGGTGAAAAACAGATAAAATGGCTCTGTAATATGAAATTACTGAATATATAAACACACAAACAACATCAGCAATATAACGCTATAGAAATGAACTCTTCTTGTGGTTCTTCTTGCGGTTCATTGTCAAATAATAATGAGTTCCCCCATAAACTCCATCAATACATTCATGTAAAACGAGAAAGCAAGAAATAAAGAGACAGCCACTCACACTTGCATGCATCCACAACTGTGTAAAAATAGACACACAGGCTTGAGTCTGTTGCAATTATGTTGCCCTGGAAAAATTGAGTTAGTATTCCCGGGCTTGTGGATGGTGGAGGCCGCTTTTAATGGGGAAACCAAAGCCCTATTAAACTTATATGTGTCTCCCTTGGGAGTTACTACACATTTCCATCTTGACAGGCACAAAAGGTTGCCCAACACACCTGTGACCTTTTCCAGTTTGAAATCATCTCTCTGGCCCGACCCAAAAGCTTTCAGAGGGCTGCTAATTACCACCCAATGAAACTGGGTCAGGATGAGCTGGGTTCAAAAGTCTGCAGCTCTGGCCCGAATAAAAAATGGACTGGTCATCTTTCTGCCACAGCAAGACTTGTTATAAATGAGAGAGAGGTGCAGATTAATCGCACTTTCAGAACAGCAGCGCAGAAGAGTCACATGTGCTTTGAAGAAATTATGCTTCTTCAAAGAGCAATATACAGTACATGTCAAAATGTCAGTTCAGTCTTTGCAGTGGCAAATGATTTTTCAACAGCTCTTTCTGCAAGAAGGCACAGTAGCTGTTTTTTTATTCTCATTCGGTGATTTGAGGAAGTTGGGAACATGATACCCTCTAAATGAGGTTTCCAGGTTCGTCTATAACGCAAAAAGAAAACAAACCGCCCTTAAAAACAAAGGTGGTAACAAATCCCACTTGTCTGCTGTTGTTGGCCCTGTTAAACCTGACTCAGATTAGGCTAGACTGGCCCGAAGAGCAAAAGGAGAGGAAGACACTAAGCACAGCATGTTTATTTATGTATTTGACTTCAAAGAGCGTGAGAAGATGGCAGAAACAACTGTTCAAGGTCAGGCTACAGAGAACAGACCTCCATGACTGCATAGAGCTTAAAGCTATGGCTGGGAGATTACCTTGAAACAACTATCAGCGGAATAATGTTGTTATCATGCAAACATACAGTGAGAGTAGCATATGGGAACAGAAAATACTAATATTTCAAATTATTTTAAAAACAAAAATAAATAAATGAAGTTAAATAATAGATGAATGTGAATGACATAATAAAAATAATAAAGAAATGATTTTCAAAAATAAAATAGGCAGAAAAAAATGAATTAAAAATTACTATACTAAAATGTTTATTTAAAGTAAATGAACAATTAAAATGTTATTATTATATATATATATATATATATAAATATATATATATTTATATATATATACACACACACACAAAAAAAAAAAAACACACACACACACACACATACAATATATATATATATATATATATAAATGAGTAAAAATGTTTTTTGTGAGGTAGGGCTTACCTCGCATCCCTTAATACAGTGGAGGGCCTCTGGGTTAGGATACCACTTTAGTCCCATGGTGCACACAATATTCTGTGTGAGAGAAAATTACAGATTAACAAAGTTAAAATTCAAAGTTAACAATGTTTAATGGTTTCAGACAATACAGTTCCATTAGAGTGAATTAACAAAACAAATAGCAGCCACTGTAAGGGTTTTTCAACAACACTGTAAAAAAGATTTTAGTTAAAATAAAACAGATTCTTGGAGTATGTCTTACAAGAAAATACTACTTCAGTCTTTCCTTCATGTTTAATTCTATGTGGTGCTTGCCATTGATTTGTAATTAATTGTGAAATGTACTTATTTAAGAGGGAAATTGATTCTACACCATTTTCATTCAGTTAAATTGACAAGAAAATGTATGTGAAGCTTGTCTAAACAAAACTCAATAAATGGTTAGTTGCTATACAGTTGTAGAGGTGTTCTGAGCATTTTTAGCATGTTTCTATGGTGTTCTGTGTGGTTGCTTACATGTCAGACCTCAAAGTCTCTGTAATATTCTGATTTCTACAAGTAAGTTTAAGGGATTTATTTGAACCCTTTTATTATCCAGCAAACCAAAATTTGGAGTTTGTTTACCTAAAAAAAAAACAAAAAAACCTTAGCCTCCCTCAAAAAGACTCATGATTTGAGGTATCACGGTGCAGGACGAGTTACACGCTAAGCACACAGGGTCAGGGGTTTGTTCAAATCCTTAGCAAGAATCGCTAATAAGCCTTCAGGCTGGCAGGGATTTCAGTTTGAATGTGGAGAACCTTTGCTCTGTTTGTTGACAGATTTCTTTGACTAACACACAGAACACAAACAAATCAAATCCTCCATGAGCCCAGTGTTCCGGTGGTGATGCTTAAATCAGCTAGGAATCAATGAAAGAGCTCGGCTTGAAGGATTACAGTCTTAAGAGCTTGGCTAAGTAGGGGACTCATTAAACTCCAGGAGTGCTACCCAGCTCCCACCCCTGCTGAGGAGAGCAAAAGGGGGGCGGCGGACCTCGGTGGCTCGGCCTCCTGGGTTAGCACAGGTAGAGAGGATGTTTGGAGAGGTGAAATGACGCGGTCTGGGGGAACTCCAAATGCAATGAGGAATGGAAAGGCTGAGCATAAACAGAACATTTCCAAGAAAGCAGGCCTTTACCCTGCTGGCCAACTGTGGCCATCCACACACATACACACACGCTTAGTATTCAGTGTCACACCAAGGACCCAAGCGGCTTCAAGGCCTAATTTAAACCGTGTGCTCCTGAACTTGTGCTTGTTTTTATAGTTTCTCCGCAGGCCTGAGCTGCACGAGTGCTACCTGCCTTCTATTAAATAAACTTTTATACTATCTGTATCAGAGACTGTTTCAAGGCAGGCTTTCATATTTTCCGTCCTATACGGTCAAGACACGACATTTCCTGTTGGCTTCCAGGCTTGTACGCACCACACGTCGGCTGATTTATGGAAAACCAGATGCATACAGACAGCAGGATGTTTTCTTCCAAGTCTCGCCATTTGAATGCTATCAATAAAATTGACAGAAATAAACGGCGCTCCAACAAATTCCATGAAGAAACTCCAAGGACCATGTTGGGTCAATCCCCTTGCAAGGCTGATTTATCCTGGAGAAATCCTATGATATGGAGAATTAGGCCTGGAGGAAACTATAGCAGCGCTCTCGGATGCGGGCGGTAAATTTGTTTGTGCTTCCTAAAGCTCCACTGCAGCTTTAACAATCAAGTAAAGAACCACATGGCACAGACCAAAACGAAAAAGCATGAAAGGCACCACCACACCAAAGGACGTCCACAATAGTACAGAGGAGGAAATGCAAATATGGAATGAATAATCCAGACAACCTCATAACCACTGGCGGGCATGACGTCACCCAAAAATGTCATTCAGTAGTCCATATATAAATGAATGACACAGTGAATGCGGAAATGGATATTCCTTGAGACCTGTCTGGCCTCTGTGACCCTAGCCGCAGCTATTGATATACTGTCGTATGAAATCACTAGTTTCCACAAAGATACAGAAGAATAAGCCACACTTTTGACTCTTTCCATGAGTTTTAAAGAGTCACAGGCTGTTTTGTGGTTGCCATCTGTCAGTAGGACACAAAGCAAAGACCTTACTGTTGAGATAAAATCACTTGTTTCTCATCTTGCAGACTCAAAGGACTGTGAAAGTAAGTGCTGGTGAGAGAAAAGACATTCAAATGCTACAACCCATCTGGAATATGACAATGGTTTAAACAGTCACCATGTTGTCATGGCAAAGGTTTAGCATTCTTTGGTCATCCCTGACCACAGTTTTGAGGTGAGGAGAATAACAATCGGTTTGCCTGTTCATCATACACATTGTTTCTGAAGTATTCCCGTTCTAGTCTGTGACTCTCTCAGGAAATATGAAAAGGAAATATGCGTTATTACTGTCTCAAGCTTTTTGTTTGTGTCTACTACATATTTTGTGACAAAAGCTTCTTGAGGGGAAGTGCTCGAGTATTGGTGATGTCCAAACATTAATGCAGCCACATCGTCATGCTGTTATCGTACAGATGAAATGCTTGTTTGTGGGTCTGACAATTATTTGCTTTGGAGCAGAACCTCCATCTTGTGTTTCTTTCAACTTCCTCTAGTCATGCTCCTCTGGGGTATTCCAGAAAGCAGGTTATGTGACATACCCGGATAAGTTTAGGGATAAGGAAAAGGATAACCTCAACCTGCATATCCAAAACCTGGTAAAAGGTAAGAGTTAAAAAAAAAAATTACCCCCACATGCATTTTTGGAACCAATAACCATGACTAAGAAACGTTTGGGTTAATAAACGGAGAGTTTGGGGTTTTATGTGATGGTAAGTTAACCCTGCTTTCTAAGGCACAGGGGAAAGGGCAAATGTCATCAATGTGAATGACTGTGTGTGTGTGTGGTCCAGTGTATTTCAGTCAGGTAAACATAATGAAACACTGGACATTATAACAGCCTAGAGCAAAAATTTATCATTCCCATTTTTGTTGTTAATGATCAATCTGATCATTAATCGTTAAGTAACAACTGCCGACTTCTCTGGTGTGTTTACATCTTATTTTGGGTGTTTATTTGGACTACTTTTAGTGCTTAGGTTACAACCTTTTGCTGAATTATTACACAGAAGATTATTTCTGAGATGTTATGTCATAATCATGTGTTAAAAAGCACTGCATGGTGTTAAATATAGGTACTCAATGTTTGAAGGTTCAGCTTGTACTATGAACAGGTCTCAAACATTTACTAAACAAATCCAGTGTAACATTCATCAAAAATATGGAAAAGTTTAGAATATGAGATCAAACTAAGAAGACAAACCATTTATGATAGTAAAGTGAGCCCACCCAAATCTTCCCATGTTTGGGCTCTCACCTTAACTTTGGGTGGGTTCCACCAGTGGTCTTTCATCACAGCTCCAACGCTCGTGTTGCTGGGCAGGAGGACCACACTGCTGCTAGCATCTCTACACGCCACCTCACACTCCTTTCCTGTTGGGCATCACAGACAGGTGTTATTTATGACAATGGTACATTGATATCTGCTTCAGGGCAAATAAAATGGACCTTTATGATCATTAAGAATGAATAAGCATTTTTAATTTTAAAACTAAAATAAATGACTTGAATACAAAATTGTATTCATTAATACATGTATTCAAAGTACATTAATCAAACATAAAGAAGTTTACACTGTAAGGCATAAAACATGCTTAACAAGTTTTAAGTGTGGAAAGGAAATTAAGTTAATTCATTAAATTAACATGATTCAGGTAAACTAATGTTTTAAAATCAAAAATACAGTAAAAACCATAAAGATTGTTGAACTTATTGTGATTATCGCAGTTTTAAATAACATTACTCAGTCTCACTGTCACAGGTCCTTCAGAAAAGCATTCTAATATTGATGATTTGGTGGCTCAGAAAACATTTATGACTTGTTGAAACCACTTGTGCTGATTAAGATTTATGTGAAAACAAGTACCTTTTTCAGGATTCTTTGATTACAAAACAGCATTCATTTGAAAAAGAAATATTTTCTAACATTATTAAATTGTCTTTCATTTTCGATCCATTGTAATGACTCCTTTTATTAAAAAAAAGAAAACATACTAACCCTAAATTTTTAAATGATAGTGTAGCTACAAACATGAGGACAGTTTAAATAACTTGCACAGATTCTCTACAAACTGCTTCACCAAGACTGTAATTAACCTGACAGATAAAACCAAGTGAGATAGTTGTTTTAATAGCTACTATACTGCCCCACAAAAACAAGACACATTAACTATATATTTAGTCACAATTGAGTTATTACCAAAAATCAGCTCTTCAATACAATGTGACAGATGCTTTGGACTCAAAAAATCTCTGATTAAGAGAGAATTTGAAATCGAATTAAAAACATGTTGTTGTAGTTGCACCGGCCCTTGTGGCAATGTTGAGAATGCAGTGCATACTTGTGTGTGCAGTGTGCTTTGGGCCTAAGAATTGAAAAGCAGATAGGCAGAGACCTATGCCGTGTCCGTCCTTGCAGTTGAGATGGATAGTTGGGCTGAGATTTTGTGGAAGGGAACACTGGCCTGTCAGGTTGGGGCAAAGACGGAAAGAACCGGTCCAGTTCCCGTCCTTTCTGCAGCGGATCACGTTGGTGGAAGGACCCTGGAGAAAAGGCCAACATTTCTATTAATCATCATAAAGGAAGCTCACTAACCATCACCACTTGGCAAAAAAATGTATGTGGTTGAATGTAAGGGTGGAGGCCAAGAATGGGCATGACCTTATGGTCAAGCTGTCCATATTATGCATTAGAAGCTGTGTAACTGACAAATGAAACAAAGCACATGTAAAATGCAAGATCAGTCTACCAGTCAAGCTGCTGACGCAGAGCAATCGTGATGCTTAAAAGTGAGTGATAGGGTGCGCATGATGAATGGAAAGCGCTGTAGACAGTAATGGGAGGTGACTGAGATGCTGATGGTGGAAAAAAGAAAACAAGGAGAGGAGAGAGAAGAACACGACAGACCTGCTTGCAGCGGCTGAGCTGTCTCACCGTGTGGTTAGCCCTGTTGCAGTCGATCCAGCAGTCGCTGTTGAACTGAAAGCCATTTGTGCACTTGTAGGTACCGTGGAAAATGGGAGGAGGCGGCTCACATGTGACTGCCACACACTCACCCGACTGCCAGGTTCCATCCTCCGTACACTGCCGCTTAAACGCACGCCTGTGGTACATCACAGGCACTGCCCTGCAACACGTTCATTAAGACAATGAGAGATATAGAAGATCGAGCAGAATCGTAGTATTTGAATACCTGGAAGGCTGGAGTACACTGCACCAGTTTTGCCCAGCTTTTTGCACTGATTTCCAGGATGAAAGAATCACAGTCTGCAGATTTTGGGTAGTCGGATTTGATAGATTTCACAGAAAATGATTTAATGTATCATGGGGCCAGATTTTTATACTTCAGTCTATGATTCCATCCAGTGTGTTTGTGAGTTTGTTGTATTTGGAGTGACTTCAACGTCTGGTATTCGTGATCTTCAGTCGTTTAGTGTATGATGCCCAGTGTTTTAAAATCTGTTCAGATTTTAAATGTTGTGTAGTGTATTCCAGCCTTAAACCGCTTTAATAATTGACTGTTCTCAGAATGAAAGGTTCATGGACCATCCATTGTAAGTTCATGGACCATCTGATGAATACTGCACTCAAAACTGGCAAGCACTGTCCAAAATGACAAGCTCTAATCTGATTGGCTGCCTTTCCACAACTTCTGGGAGTCAGGGTGAGTCAAATTAACACCAAATAAATATCCATTCATCCATCTTCCAAACCACTTGTCATACATAGGTCACAGGCCAAGTAAATATCCCAAGTAGAATATAAAAAGACTGTATATTGCACTTTTCGGAATTACATGACATAATTGGAATTAATTACATTTAAACGCACAGAAATTCTGATCAAAGTCCCATTTCCGTTCACTTTGAGTTAAATGACATATAAAAACCAAACTAACTGTAGATGGTTTCTTTACATGTTGGTAACAAAGTCGCTTCCTGTATAAATGGGTTGTTTTTGGCCAGAATAATCTAAATTTGACATTTAAAGTGGATCAGATTTACGACTATAGTCAAATGTCTGGTTACGCGTGGCTACGTGAGTAATTAACCAACAGGGTAAATAATGTCTACGAAATTATCCAAGATTTCAAACAACTGATACAGCCCTGAGTATTCAATTGCCAAAACATCATTAACTAAATCTGCAATGCAGTAAACAAGAGGACGATACAGTTCGAATACGGGACTCATTAAAGTTAAGTAATGTAAGTCATAATTATGCATTTAGGTCCGTTTAGTGGTGTCTCACCTCTTGGGCTTGTTTATGTGGGGCACATGGTAGCCAGGCTTGCACTTGTACTTGCAGAAAGACCCAACTTTGAGGCCTGTGGCATTGCAGCGTTTGGTCTGCAGGACAGCGTTGGGTACAGGAGGAGGGACCGGACAGCGCAGCTCACACAGAGCCTCGGGGAAGGACCACATGCCATCCTCCATACACGTCAGCATGTTATTACTTCCTGTGGCGACAAGAGAGGACAAAGAAACAGGACAAGCTGACTTCAGATCTAAAGTGAACCTACTTCAATTTGATGTAAAACACAGGACTGTTTTCTCAGTGTGCATTGTTTTTTGTAGTTGGGGTCAATACTACATTTGGCATTTTACAGAGCTGACCTCTCAATCCCAAGGGCCTTTAGTTTTAGGATGTGTCAGGGTCTACCCACCCACTAACTGAGCCGGCTCCCGGCACTGAAAAGTGCACTTCTTGCCGTAGGTGGTTCCTTCAGAGAACTCAAAGATAGCCGGGTGCACGTGGTACTTGTCAGGCCGCCCGCAGTCCACAGGTTCACAGGTCACCTGCTTGTTCCATTTCCCATCTGCACAGGTGAGGATCACCGTGGATTCAGACTGTTGCGAAGGAAAAAACAAAGGCAATAGTTCAAAACATGGGAAAAGAACATTTTGTTTTCTCTAGATCAATTCACTGCAACTGCAACAATCCGTCCAACCAGACCATATCAAATAATACACTGTTTCAATAACACTATATAGACAAAAAATACAACTAAATGAAATGAAATGTATTTATGTATCTCTTGGTGAAAGGAAGTAGTGGGAAGCTAATAGTCTGAGTGGGTGATAATAAAGGGCTTGGGTACAGCATATAAAGCTGTCAGAACTGAAGGCAGAGTGAGTCAGAGGTCATTTCTGCTGTTTTACAAGTCAAGTCTGACCTGTGTGATGTCTCCAAAGACATCTGTGCTAATAGCAGAGCCACAAACCACACACATGCCCGACCCCCCATAAGAACAAAACAATGAAACTTTCTGTCGAATCACTGCCATGACATAACGTGACTTGTGTTTCATTAGTGATTTGAAACTGATTTTCTGTTGGAAAACCCTGAACGAGTCCAAGTGCACCAAGCCCAGTTCCGTGAAAATGAGACTGACGAAGCAGATCCTCATTTTCACATGAGAGTAAAGTTACAAATTGTCACGAATTCATGATTGTTCATACACTTACGGTAAATTACAATAACCTTGGTGCTGAACACTAACATTTATAACGAACTAGCTGGTGTTTTTAAGGCAATGTTGACAGTAATGGCAGTATTTCCCGCTCCTGTTGAACATCCATAGGTAATTTTGCTTGATTTATTACAAAAAGGACAAATTCATTTATTCCAGCATGAGAACGATCCCGGTCATAGAAAGTATGAGTCCTTCCTCTAACCAAGGAAGGCACTGCATATTTCAAAAGGTGCATGAGAACATGCTAAAAAGTAGTAAAAAAGTGAGAGTCCTTACTCTCTCTTTCTCTCTCTCTCCTCACTCTGTCAAAATCCAGTCCAACAATGAAGACTAGTTGGCCTATAGTTTATTTGGACTATTTAGTTGTCCTTGTCTCTTGAGTAATATGCAGGGGCATTTAATGACCTCTTATCAACTCAATACATAAATCACTGCTTTTATTAACACAAATCCCTTACTGTGCCTGCAAACAACCAACGAATCAAACTGTACTGTGTACAAAGCAAGAATAACCGTCATGAATTTGTCACCAGCAGCACAACACTGCATTCTTCTACTAGTTCCTCAATGTATCTTCAAATGTGTGAACCATGTAGAAAGTTTGTGCTTTTATTGCACGACAGCAAATTTAAGACTTTTCTTAGCCAAACAAATGATTGTGATCTAACATGGTATGGGTTATGAAACTGTTGTAATTTTTGTGTGTGGTATTAAGCATTAAGTAAAAAGTGATGTTTAACATAAACCATACCCAGTGGCTTGGACACGGGCCATAGGTGGGCTTAGAGTCCAGACTGTTTTAATGAAGCACAGAGTAAAACATGCACTTCTCCACAGATTTCTCCTTTTGTTTATGACAAGTGATGAAAGCTGGTTGGTTCCAAAAAAAAAAGAAGAAAAAAAAAGACGTTAGCTATGTTTATTGAAACAATTTTTGTAAAGCCAAAAGTTTTTGCTGGCAAGGCACAGATTATTGTGGCAAATGTGCTTTAATGTGCATCCACAAAACAAAACATCAAGATGTACGAACAGCTTTTTTGTTGCTGCTTTACTGTGACCCAGGCCATCTTTTTTTCTTTCTCTCGTCTCTTTTTGCTTTATTTGAAATTGCAGATTTAAATGGGCTGGAATGTGGTGAGCTAATCTAATGTTCTGTACCCTCTCAGGAAATGTACCAGCACCTAAAACTGAGCAAAGCAGCGGGAAGCATTTGAAATGCAATCCAGACACAGTTACAAAACACTTTTTGCCCCCTTCTTTCCCTCTTCCTTTTCTTGCGCTGAAGCTCTTATTGAAAACAGCTCACCATGGAAGTGTGAGCCTTGAATATTTGAGGTGAATATATATATAAACAATGAGAAAAAAAGCAAAATACATAAAACCAAAGTAAGCACAACAATAAACTAAGCAAAGCTAAACAAACAAAGAAAAGCAAACAAAAACTAAGCAGAGCCAAAAGTTAAACTAAGCAAAACAAAATGAAAACAGAGCAAAAATGTAAAAACAAAAATAACAGACAAAAACCAAACTACGTTAAAACAAACTAAGCAAAATAAATTAGGCAAAAAAAAAATAAACTAAGTGAAGCAAAAGCTAAAACTGAATAAAGAAAAACAAACAAAAATAACAAAACAATAAAATGAAGCACAATTAAAGACAAAAATAAAAACAGACAAAAAAGCAAAGCAAAAGCTAAACTGACCATAAAACAATATGACAAAAATAGCAAACAAAAATAAATGAAGCAGAAGCTAAAAGTAAAAAACTAAGCAAAACAAAACAAAATGAAGCAGAACTCATACAAAACAGAACAGAACAAAAACAACAACAACAACAACAAAGCACAGACTAAACTGATCACAGACAAAAACAAAAAGGGATAAACTAATTAGGCAAGCAAAGCAAAGTAAAACTAAACAAAATGAAAAAGCAACTTAACTGTTTATTAAAAGTCTCATTTGACTTCATGTTAGGGCAGCAATGTAATAAAAGATTTCATATCACTGGCTCAATAAAATCCCAAACAGAACGGTAGTCACAATCTACTCAACATCTCCCCCTAGGGTCAGAGAGACCGCCGTCTGTGTCATAACAATGCCAAAGAGCGTGCTAGTCCACATACCTGGCTTCTTTATAAAACTTGCGAGAGGCTACAGAAGTACATAAAAGTGTCATCTCGCTTTCCCTGCCCAGACATCTCTGGCTCTCTCAAAGCCATTTCAAAGCTCAATGGCAGCTTAGACACGAGGTTTATTAGCCGGCACTGGCTGCATTACAGGAGCAGTAAAAGAAATGACCACAGTCACATGGGCTGTGTGGGACGAAAAAGAAAACATAAACTGTTGTGGTTGAACAGAAGAAACACACACATGCAGGGGGCTGTTTAAATGCCCACCTGTATGGTGCGTAATCCGTGTCGCAGGCTCAAACGAAAACATAAACACACGCCGCTCCTGCTTGGAAGTTATATCATGACGGGTCGTTCCTTCTGTTGAACATAGGGGAAGGGGACTGCCGTCACATCGGGGGTGGCAAGTTGCGGAGGGGGGAGAGGGGTGTCTGCGTGCGGAGTTTCCTTCTTTTAAAACTTTACAGCTGCTGATTCCTCCTCCACTGAGTATTTAACTACCACTGACTACTGTGCCTAATTCAACACAGATGCCTCGGTTGGCTTTTCTTCTACACCCCAGCACCATCCTGTGTTTCTCTCTCCGCACACTCACACACGCACGAATACATAGTAACACGTAAGCAAACACGCTTGACACACGTACGCACACACACAAACACGCATAAGCGCTAGAAAAAAAAAACAAGAAGAGGAAAAACAGGGGGTAAAGCAAACCTCGAACTCTCTGCTTCCCTCTGCTCTGTTGAAATGTTGTTTGCCTAACAGTGATTTCAGGACATGCTCTGCTTTCAATAACACCTTGGCAAAAACAAGCGGCCGGCAGCCAGGAAGCTGCGGACACAAAGACATGACACTGTAGTGGTGCTTGTTGCTGTAGTTATCTGCTCCCAAAACTGTCCTCCGTTCATGATGGGTTGCGAGATTATAACCCTCGATGCTTGGCTTGGCCCGCAACCTTATAAACACACATTTATCTCTGTCTGTAACAGCTCCTAATGTTGTTTTTTTTCAATAGGACTGTATTGGCACCCTCTCAATGATGTTACGGTAACAGGTTAATGATGAAATGGCTAATTTGTCTCTGACTAAAGCCTTTAGGAACACACATTATGAGGTCCCTGGAGATGGCTGATAAACTGTAATGACTGTGCTGGGATCAGCACTTTCGCTCTGTAAAGGTACGAGGGATCCCTCGCACTGCCATCATCAGCTCTCCTGCTCACACGCAAGCGAGACTTGGAAATCCATCAGGCCAATTTCTTTTTAACCTTTAGACTAAATGGTACCATTTTTGTAGGGTAAACTCTGGAGCTGTCATAATATCATTTCTAAACAAATGCCCATTTACAATCACATGCACGTTTTGATATTATTTAATCTACTGTACAGGGGCATCATGCACTCTCATTTTTGAGGGGGCATGTGAGGAGGGGGGGTTGAGTGAACAAACACCGGCATTTTAGCGATGACTCATCTGGACACCTCTGATTGGCCATTGCATTCCTAAGCTCAACAGAATCGTGTGTGATTGGTTATAATGCGCAGCGCTGTAGAAATGCGTCTGTCTCTGGCTCAGCGCCAGCAGCGAATGCTGATTTGAATTTAGCAGCTGATAATATGATGCGCTGAATCATGCTGGTGTGATTGTATCAAATATAGAAAATATTATTTGACTATTTTTTGTCTTTTGGAAGCTGCATTCAAAAGCATTCAAAATATTTTTATCAAAAAAATAATTGAGATAAAGCTGGAATAAAATATCAATATTAGATGAAAAAATAACTGAAACATAAATAAATTACTGAAAATCTGAAATATTGTTTTGGCAACTAACCGAAATAAAATATGTTTAATTACTAAAACTACTAAAACTGAAATAAAAAATAAATAGACATTTAAAGACTAAAACAATATAAATGACAAAGCACAAATTCAAATTAACGGAAACTGCAAATAAAAACAAGCTAATTAAAATATTGATAAATACTATAATACATAACACTAAAATAACGTTTGCATTAAATGGGACTGTTTTAAAGATTACATCAAATACTAAACAATATCACAAAAGCCATGAGGTTTAAACACTGCACAATGTGTAACTGTGGGTGCATTTTAAACAGATAAGTGATGGTAAAAGGAGGGTAATGTTGTTTCAGAAATCAGTATATTGATTTAAATTTTACATTGCTGTGCTATAAATGTAGCACTACTACAGTTACAGTTTGGGTAACAGTCGTGGCCATCTTTATGAAAACTCTCCCCTCTTACCTTACATAACCGGACCAGACATCTCCACCATGGGCCCTCGAAGCCCCCAACCCCGGACCCCAATGTGCACCGCTGTTAAATAAGCCGAGCCCTCCCAAAAGCAGAGAAAAACTGTCTGCTGCCTTTCCTTCCAAATGCGTAATAACTCACAGGCCAAGCTTCTCAGTCGACTGCGGCTGCTGGCAGAAACCCACCCAACATACAGTAGAGCCCAAGTGCTCACAAAGAACACACAGCACTTTCTCGTCTTTTCTGTTTTTACGTTTGCATTTTCCCTTTTCTTTCTTCCCCTTGTTCTCCTTCTGTCAATATCACAAGAGAACAAGCGCTGGAAAACAGAACAGAGTTGTTTTTGAAAGACCAGAGCTGCAAATGGCCCAAAACGTTCTTTGTGAATGGGTGGGGTGAAGGATGGCCGAGGGCTTGTGGAGTTAGTACAGCGCAAAACACTTGGCCAGGTGGAGTGGGATAAAGGATTGCCATTGCTACCACTGGCCTTTTGTGTGGGGGACCGGGGTCAATGGGTTGCAGTAATCACTGCTTGTTGCTTAGCGAGGGTGTACTGGGCCGGCAGATCTGCAGTGCCGCTGATCCGTGGCTGTGCCTTAAACTGAGTCCTCGGGGAGTGCGGTGGCGGCTGAGCATGGTGCGCTACTGTTTTGAAGTCAAATAGACTCGAACAAATTGCATCCTGACCGACTACACTCTGACACTTTCTTCACACGTTCAAGCAGTGGTGAACCAGAAAATGCAAGTGCAATTAACAGATGTGCATGGCACACACACGCAAGAAACAAGCAGACCTTCATGAACACGTACACATGCAGACACAGATACCAGACAGAGCCTTGGGAATGGACGCCACTGTTCTTTTTGATACTTTTATGACATTAAAGGACAAAAACATTTAACTAGTGAACTGTTCAGCTGCATCAGGTCTGACAAACTCTATACCTGAATCTGAACCTGAAAGCTGAATACAAGTAAAGTGAGTCGCTTTTCGACATTTATCTCAATACTTTACATGTACTCACCCTAATTACACACGAGTCAATGGCTGAACTCAAACTGAATACATTCAAGGGACTGTCCATAAGTCACTGAATCACAAATTTGTGATGTCCTAACAAAAAAGTAGTTCCACAAAAATATTAAGCAGCACAACTGTTTTCAATATTGATTGAAATATAATATGTTTCTTGAGCCCCAAATTAGCATATTAGAATGATTTCTGATGGATCAAGCGACAGTGAAGACTGGAGTAAAGTTGCTGAAAATTCACCCTTGCCATTATAGTAATAAATGAACACATTAAAATGGAAAACCGATATTTAAAATTGTAATAAGCCACTAAAAAATGGCCAACCTTGCATTTATTAGTACTACTACAGTATTTCTAATAACAAAATACATATGTAAATGCCACAATTATTTTTAAATGAATCATTACAAAGAACTGTACAAAAGGATCAAGTTTGTTTGGAAATTTCCAAAAGCAAGACAAACACCACTGATGTTAAATCACAAAAGGATGCAGCCATATGCTGAGGGGAAAAAGGGGCATGTTCGTGTTAGCCAGACAGTGATTTCTGGAAGGAAACTTCCTTTCCATCACTCACAGATGACTTTTGAGGTTACTGTTCAGTCAAACTGTTTTCTAGCCTATTACAATAACAACAACAACAACAACAAAAACTCTTCCAGTCAGAAGGGAGGGTGAGAGTGAGAGTAATGTTTATGAAAAATCTACAGCTTCTCTTTTATTTGAGCAACATGGACCATTCCAGCAGTTCCAGGCAGAGAGAAAGACATAAAAACAACATCAAGCCAATAACAGAATGTCCACTGGCCTGAGCGCCAGCAATTGTGACCATTCACTTACCGTCTCACAGTTTGGTTAGCAAACCCTATGTAAGCCATAAATCTTTACTGCTACTTTCTCTGTATGTGGTCAGGGCATGAGTCAATGATTATTGTTTAATGTAATATAAACCGCTGTGTGTGCGCCAGAGTGCCTGTGTATGTTTGTGTTGTGTGCTTCTCTATCAAACCTGGTCAAAATACTTGGCAAAAAATGTAAGACACAGAGAGTACAGCACACACACATACAGTATAGCCTCCACAAATACACATTCAAAGGCAATTAACCAAACTGTATTACCTGTGTTTTAATGATATCGTCATCTCGCTGTATCTTCAGTGTATATCCTCGGTTGCAGGTGATAGTACAGCGAGCTCCATTGAAGTATCCAGGACTATTGCACTTCATCTCTGCATTACTGACCATTGGCTTCTGACATTCAATGGCATCACATGAGTAATGAACGCAACTGAGGGATTACAGAAAGAACTTACATTATGACAGTGTCAAATCAGTTCTACTGTACAATTAGTTTACTTTAACACTCTTGCATTATGAAAGCAAATCTGGGCAACATTGGAAATAAATTAATCAGATTAATCATCAGTTTTTAATTATTGATGATAACAAAACAACACAATAAATAATAAAAATCTAAATACAAATGCAAAACATGCATCAGAATTTACTCTATAGTAGTCAAACCATATATTTTCTGCTGTTGTACGATTTTGTTATTTAACAGGAAAACAAATGTATGCAATCTCTCATACCAAACAAATCATTTATTTCACTATAAATGTGTTTAAATTAAAGTTTGTAAGTTTTGTTACTAACAATTGTGAATCATATTTAATGGGTGAAAAACAAAAGCTTTGCTGATGACTGTGAGGATATAGCGTGACCAAGAAAAGGCATTTTATTGGTTTTGGTTTAAAGTCAGCCCTTTATTATTAATCATTTCACTGCCATCTTTTATGCATCATGTGCTTGTAAAGTGAAGTAAACTGATTTATTATATAACATTGTGCAATAGGGGATTAAATAAATGTGTCATCAACATATCTTCAAAACTTGTCACTACTGCAATAGACATCATAACAAGACACACACACACACACAAATTCAAATAGTATAATTACAGATCTAAGACCACATCTAAGCGCAGTGGACTGGCAAAACGTTTAGTCTCTACACTGACATGAGGAGAGCAATGCTAAATTTATTTCCTCACCTTTGGCCCATGGGGTTATAGATTTCATTGCTCTGGCATCCGCTGATAGTGATGGGGTCAAAATATTGAAAGGAGCGCAGCCCAACACCTGAGATGGCCACCAGAGGAGAGCTGAAGCTCACTATAATGGCTTTTGTCCGGTAGAAAGCCACGCTCAGGTCATGACTCACAGGAATCACCAATGGATTGTTCCGGCAGCTCAGCCTCCAGTCCCCTACAACCATCCAGCCGTCGCCAAATATACAGCACAAAAATCACCTATCAGTAAAAGGTGCGTTTGAAATGTTATTGAGATTGGGGTGAGACTGACCGAGAGGGTGGGTTTGCTCCTTAGTGTCCACCAGCTGAATAGTAATGTTGTGTTGTCTCTGGTCGATGTCGGCTGTTCCGTCTGCAGCCAGGTGGATAATGACTGCGGCAGCCACCATAGGATGGGCGTAATAGGCCTTTTGGGAGACAAAAAAAAAACAAACTCACTGACAGTCGGTTCTATCATTGCTAATTGTGACTTTACCAAGTGACATGTGCTACTGGATCAAAATCTTGTATTGATCAAACACAGCAACAAACTTATTTTTAACCCCAATCTTAGTCCTAACCGTTAACTACTCTAAAATTGTGAGGGAAATGAGATTCAGGGTTCTACACCTATTGCCCAGTGTGGTTCCCCTGACTCACCCAGTTATTTGTGATTACTGGAGTTTATAGAAATTGTGCTTACAAAGAATATTCAATCAGAAAAATGTATATTCACTATAGAAATATCCAATTTCAAATTTGAAAATTCTCTAAAGTTCATAGGTTTCCCATGACTATAGGAGACCTGTAGATTGATAAGAAAGCTGTTTCAGTTCAAATTAGTTTATAAGAATGTTGTTTCAGGAATATTTACTACTTGGTGAAATCATGATAAGTCACATGATCATATAGATTTATGCACCTGATGTGACATGACATCAATCTGTTCAACTGAAACCAAAAAGATGCATTATCATGCTCTTACCTTCAGCCAAAATTGTGAAGTCCAGCTGTGCTGCTGAGACTCCTCACAAGGAAACCAAGCGTACTGAGACACGTCATGTGACAGGTCAAACACCTTCGACTGACAGCTCTAAGCAAACAAACATAAGAGATATTTACTGTTTTTCCTATTCTTTAGTTAAACCATGAACAGCTCTTTTCTTTGCCATTTTTTTTAAAGAAACCTCTACATTTATTTAACAAGGATGTGTCAAATTGATTTGAATTGATTGAACTGATTTGAATCGATTGAATTAGCCTTACAAGTGGCCAGGTTAAAGCCAGTGAAATCCGGGTGAACAGGGTGAACTGACCTACTACTCTCTTGAGCGCAAACCGCAATGAGACCAAAACTGGCCTGAACTCTAGCGACCGCTGAGTTACAGAATTGCTCCCATGAAGACATTTGACTCTCTGTGTGAGTGAAGTTTACCAATCATGAAAGTTGTTTTTCTGACTTTAAGGGCAGCTTAGGACTTTTAATCATCAAAAAAAGCTCAAAATGACCTTTTTTTACCTTTATTTTTTATTTTAATTTTTCCTAATTTCCATCAAGTCCCTATTTAGATGCCTGTGTCCCCGCTGTCAATCACTGTTTGTGCGTGTGCGCGTGTGGGTGGAGATGAAGATGAGTGAGAGGAGTGAAGCTGACAGCTAGTGCCAAAAACATAAAAAACTTTAGGTCAGATGAGTTCGATTTTCTCTCCGCTTCAAATGAACGCAGTCCAAATATAAGTGTAAACAAAGGCCGAAACGAAAGAGAAACATGAAAGTGGCGTGCATTCTCCAGCACTCATGTTTCTCCACAAACCACGTCAAGCTGAAAACCAGACACCATTAATGTTAATCAAAACGCACAAACACACAACATTAGCAGCACTGCTGGTGCAGCAAAACTGAAAGAGATGCAGAGAAACGTGGAAAGAAACAATTAACTAAAAGTGAAAATTCTGTCATCATTTATTCACCCTCATGATGTCTTTCATGCCTGCATGATTTTTCTTTTTTTGTTCTGAGATGCACAAAATGGTAAATTATGGAGAATATCCATGATGTTAGATGTCAATGACACTGCAACATGGCAGGGTTAAATATTCACATATACAGTATGACAATGAAAAGAACTGAACTGTAAAGTTTCCATCTTTGTCTATTTTAATGTAACACATTACATACTTTAGATGTACACAATATTGTTTAAAATGTTGCGTTCAGTAAAATATTTTTATGTTTTTGAACTTCTTTATGTGCACAAAAATGCATTTATTTGAATAAAAATTCAGTAAAAAGAGTAGAAATTATTAGAATTTAAAATGATGGTTTTCTATAATAATAATTTTTCTACTGTGATTTATTCCTGTGATGGCAAAGCTGAATTTTCAGCATCATTACTCCAGTCTTCAGTGTCATTTGATCTTTCAGAAATCATTCTATTATGTTGATTTGCTGCTCAAGAAACATGTCTTATCAGTGTTGAAAACAGTTGTGACATTTAATATTTTTTGTGCAACTAGGATAACTATTTTTTTCAGGATTCTTTGGTTTTCATGCTTTAAAGCTGACAATTTAATGAAGATTATAAAAATGAAATAAAATGAAAGCATGTGCTAAAATGAAATCGTGTTCTTTCTTGCTTTTTTTCTGTCAAAATGGTGCAAAGTATCTGACAATGTTATTAAAATTCACTAAACGACAGAAAATTCTGGTGGAGAGCAAAATTTTTTGGTTACACTTTAGTTTGGGGACCAATTCTCACTATTAACTATTTACTATGACTTTTGCCTCAATAAACTTTCAATTTGCTGCTTATTAATAGTTAGTAAGTTTATTAGGGGGATTGGTAGATTAGTATTAGAATATGGTCATGCAGAATATGTGCTTTATAAGTACTATTAAACAGACAATATGTTAATAATAGGCATGCTAATAAGCAAATAATAGTGATAATTGTTCCCTATACTAAAGTGTTACCAATTTAATTAACATTTCAGTCTGCTCTTCAGTGTAATCATATAGTTTCTTAACACTTATAACATAGCGTTGTAACTTTAAGGTTGCTGCTTTGTCCATGTTGGAGCCCTAAATACAAAACAACAGCTCTGAAATCTCTTCAAATATCTTATGTGTTCCATGAATAATAGATAATATTGAAGAAATTCATTCAGGTTTGGAATGACATGATGTTGAGTAAATGATGACAGAATATTAATTTTGGGTGAACTATTCCCTGCAAGACTCAAACACACAACTTCAGACATCTGGACCCCTGAAGCGGTTTCATTTAGCTGGTCTTAAAGCCGCAGTACCCTGAAACTAATCAGAATTAATTACATTACTCAGCCGCTGCACGGCCAATCAGAGTGCAGAATGAACTACAACCGCTGAGGAGAAAATTCCCAGGATGCTCAGGATTCTGGCTAAGCTATGTGATGAGAAAACTGAACCTGTGTCTCATTGACCGCAACTGACCCTGGACAACCCAATACCCCAACACAACACTCCAATATCTCTCACACACAGCCTAGGGCTGGATAGGAACATGGAGGCAGGACAAAGGAGGACTGTGTTTGAAGGTGTTATATTGCTGAAGGTGGATGTCACAATTTGAATCTGGGAATAATTAAAAATGTGTGTGTGTAAGAGTGTGAGGCTTGACCAAACTATTTGTGACTAAGCTTTAATGGAAAACCAAAATTGTTCACCAAAACCATAAGGACGGTGCGTGCTGCTTTATTCATCATCAGTGAAATTTAATATTCGAGTTGTGGAAGTTGAAACCAGCTCTATATGAGAGCTCTCTGTCGCCGCTGGCTAACGGCACTCAGCTCAGTGAAAGCGCTGTATTGTGGGGGATTTCCAAATGTCAGCAGTGTCCGACTGGAGCTCCAGAGTACACTTACTTCAGCTCGACGCCAGCTTGTCCGCAGACACACACACACAGAGGTGCAAAGACACAGACCACCTTGACATATTCAGACACACAGACGTCGTGGCGGTACAGATTGACACACACACTCATACGGCTGTCATTGACTACTAAAACACTGACCTGATTCACCATTCAGTACGTTTTCACACCTCAGCCAAAAATGCATACACATATACCATATACTGTATGTCTGATGCTTATGCTACACCTCAATGCTGCATTCAGTAAGACTTACATACCGAGATTATGCATTATACATACAGGCTTCACAGAAGATGTTACCAAAGGTTATATCAGTAATTCTGTATGTTAATGCTCCATAAACAAACATACACCTGAATAATGGACATCCAAGGCTGTTTTAAATGTGTTTGAGGAGAAACTGTTCTGATCAGGTCTTGGTTTGGTACCCTTTGGGAGGCATTTCATTTCAAATCAATGAGCTGTGAGGCCCAGAGAGCTGTCAGCACATTCACTGCTGAGATGATGGACTCTCTCATACAGCTGGACGCAGTCTGACAGCCAATGAGTGCTAAGAAAC
>JADLZN010007266.1:600000-799432 GCA_018155175.1 Sinocyclocheilus anophthalmus | reverse complement strand
GTGAATGCCTCTCCTGAAGAGAGATGGAGGCATATTGAAAAGTTTATTAAATTACCCTGATTAACAATTTAGCCACGAACAGGAGAGGCAGGGGGGGGGTTCTATTGGCAGAGCCAAAGCCTATTTTCCCCCCGCCCCCCCCCCCCCCACCCCACACCCCCCCACCCCCCCCGAGAGGCGGGGTCGAAAGGTCCCCCAAGTTCACAGGCTCTGCGGCTTTGTTATGCTAACACACAATCTCAAATCAGCAGCCAAGTGGAGTGTAAAATAGAAATGATTCCTTGAGAACTTTCAGCGAGTTTGTCGTCCACACCACCTCCTCCCCCAATACCAGGGGTCTGCCGTCTGCTCCTGCCACATTAAAAACTACTACCTCCATCCATGGGATGGAAAGCGACTTTGAGGGTGGACTGCAAGATGTCAGAAGTAGTATTTTGATGACTACTTCATTAGATTGTTTGTGTGTGTGTGTGTCAAATTACATTTGTATTTTGCATGCTTGCGATATAGAAGATTGTTTTCAAAACGCGGTTAAGAAAAAATAAGTAACGTGACTTTGAATCTCACAATTTCAATTGTTCTCAATTCTGAGCTTATATCTCACAAGTGGTAATTCTGAGTCAGAATTGTGAGATATAAAGACAGAAATCAAGCGTAGCGTTAGTTCTGGCAGGTCACATAAGTCAAGCTCGCATCAGCTGACACTCAACTGATCCACGTCTACCTATAGGAATACGACACCTATATAAGCATTCATATATAAGGTCCCTCAGAATTATCAGCAGTTTTCACATTGCTCAATAGGCTAATTACCCTCCTCCATCCCCAGCTCCTCCTCGGTCAGTAAGGATCAGCCTTCGCGTTATCGCTGATATCCATGCATCCATGCTAGGTTGCATGGATGCACAGGGAGTTCTTGCCCATAACAGAACCATACCGCCAATCCAAACGGTATGCTAATTGTCAATCATATTTGACAATAGTAGTCCTGACAGAATTGCCAAGACTATATACCAGTAAGCTTCAGAAATTGCGACTCTGTTTCGCAGACAAAATTGCGATTTATCTGTGAAATTATGTGGCATTCACTCACAGAAAACCCAAAAAGCCAAACGACGAAAGACCACCCATTTTTGAGTTTGGGAAACACCTGATGAAAAAAAAAATCCCCATTGCGGGAGGCATGTACAGTTAAATACAATTCTGAGAAAAGGTCAAAATTGTAAGATTTGTTGTTAAAACGCGGAAATTGTAAGAAAAAAAATTTCAGGCAAGAAAGGAAAACAAAAAAAAAAAAATCTAAATTCAGACATTATTATCTCATCACTAATGAGTTTGTTAAAAAAAAAAAAAGGTTTCCATATAGAAAAGATACATTCATGACAAACAATTATAAAAAGGTGAGTCTTTAACTTCTGTTACTTTTTATACATTTGTATTAAGGTCACATTAAAACATCAAAACTTTTTGCCGCCTTTTAATTTTCCTACTTTTCAAGTACATTTTATAGAGAGATTTTTTTTGTTTTACTCTAGTCCCAAACCAAGTTTATTAGCAGATTCAGAAAATCCATCATAAAAAATGTAAAATAACTTTACAAAGAGTGAAATCATCATAAATCATTTCAATATTTTTTGATTGTGTGTGTACATTAAAACAAACTATGAGCTCTCAAGTGTGAAATTTATTTCATCACTGTCAACAGTTTTACTGCTAATAAAGTTTTTTCAAAAGTTCAAATGTTTACTTGCAAACAATGTCAGTGAACAGCATGCTTTAGATCAAAAGGTAAATATCACTTGTCATATTCTATTCAAGCTGCTGTTTTATCAAATTATGCAAAAATCATGAACACATTGTTTAATTGTGTGTATTTAGGATGCACAATATGCAAGCCATAAAATTAGCCTTAGCAAGAAAAAGGTGTTTTTTAATCTAATTTCTACCACAAAATGCTATTAAACACAAAACATAATAGAAATATGGTGAAAATGTTTAAGACAAAATTACAAAAATTACATATTTCTCCTGTGGTGCATGTATAGCCCACAAACACACACAGTTGGACGTTGCTAGTAGACAAAATAAACTATGAAGAGTATGAAAATTGTGTTTTAAAGGAGTTTAGTTTAAGGTCCAGAGTGCCCATAGTTGAAGAAACGCCCACAAATTATGGTTATGGTTTGTTTTAAGAGCAAATAGATGTCATTTTAATGCTGAATGTCCACTGGGAGCTGCTTTGCGTCCTTGGGGAGCCATAGAGCCGCTCAACACTACAAGTAACTGATGGGTCAACCATTGTTTAAATCCAGGTCAACATTACTTGCCCTCATAGGTCACATTCAGTGATAATCAATGACCCTCTATGATGTGCAGTGGATTATGTCTCTCTTGGGTCTCATTTGTGAGACATTAATTGATAGCAGAAGGTGGATGTCAGTGTCAGATATGGATCAAGTCAAGGACATCCACTATATGATAAACAGTTCAGTCTGAAAATTGAATCATTTTTAGAATAGGTCTATACCTTGTAAGTGATATTTTAGAATGGTGCAACAACTTAATCACATCATTAAAGGAATAGCTCAACTAAACATGAAAGTATGCCGAACATTTGCTCACTATCAGGCTGTCCAAGATGTGGATGAGTTTGTTTCGTCATCAACGAAACAGATTTGGAGATAGAAAATTTAGCACTTGCTCATCAATGGATCTTCTGCAGTGATTGGGTGCCGTCAGAATGAGTCCAAACAGATGATAAAAACATCCACAAGTAATCTGCGCGTTTCCAGTCCATCAATTAATGTCGTGTGAAGCAAAAAAAAACATGAAGTGTTGAAAGAAGAAAAAAATCCATCAAGGACGTTTTTAACTTTAAATGCGTCCTGTAATCAATAATAGTCTCCAGTGAAAAAGTCATCTACGTGCGAATCAGGAGGAGAAATATGCACGATCCCTTCACAGTTTACAAGCAAAAGCAGTCTAAAACAGTTCTAAACAAATGTGTTGGTGGATTTTGATGTGGGAGGACAGCAGGGGATGGACTTTTTCAATGGAGGATGTTTTATTATGGATTATGGACTCATATTTAATGGACTCATTGCTGGAAGCGATGGTTTAAAGTTAAAATGTCTTAAGTAAGGGATCATGTACATCCAGCCGGTTGTTATCTCATAATAAACCCTGACAGGGCGATCAGGATTGTCATCAGCCTGAAGGGGTTTATTACGAGATAACAACCGGCTGCGAGGTACATTATCAGGCATATTACCAGGCCTACTTGCCACATACAGTAAATAATTAGACGCGAAAATGAGGTGACCGTAGAAATATTTGAACGCAAGATTCTGAAGAACAGCAGTGGTTGCGAGGCAAGCGCTCAAAAAACAAGCAAATTCAAAACTAGCACGGACATTTAATAGGGGTTGGGTCATGGGTTTTTTTGCTTGAGTGTGGGTATGGGGGTGCAGCACAGAATGCAGTCATTGTCTGTGTTTTGCAAGTTCCTTTTCCTACTTTTGGCACACCGGGTGCAGGTAAGTTTCAAGCTTGCATGCAAGTATAACATGTGTTCAGCAGTGTTAATGTTTCAATTTTCTTTAAAAAACGGGCCATTATTAAACTCTTTAACATAATTTACCTTTATTCCACACCACTCTGGCCCTTCTCTGAAAAACGCATTGATCATTTCCTTCTTTTATGAAGCCCATCCCTCAGAAAAAATAGGTGAGGGCCTGGGTTAGCGAGCCCAGGGTAACCGTGTCTTGTGTTGTGATTGGCTCGCTACAACCGCTCTACCGTGCGCGTCCCACTAGTCCCGCCCCTCCTCCTCAGCGGCATGTGCTCCACGTTGTATTGTAAACAACTGCATCGTTTAATATCGCTATCATTTTGAGCCCGATTTGAGAAGCAGAGGATATTATTTTGAAGAGGATCGTGCAGAACTGTGCAAGCACGGCCTTTTCATGGTAGCCCATGTTTTTGTTTTGTTTGTTGTCTCTACTTTTAGATACGATGTGTTTTTGTAAATGTAAGCTTAGTTAGCCTTTAATCTACGGTTTTATTCTGTATTAAAGTTTTAAGTTGTAATACAGACAGCAACCGCGATGCGCGTTCCTGATAAAGCTTCCTCGGAGCAGAGTAGTGAAAATAAGTGATTCACTGAGATTGATGATCTGAATGAGAGAGATGGACGAGGAGAGATGCAGTGCCAGAGCAGGGACGGGGAGGCCCCCAGGAACAGTATTAAGAACTGCTGCTTTCGAACATTGATTTTGAAAATGAAATTGTGAATCCATTAGAATCGTTAGAAGAGAGAATCGCGATTCATATATGAACAGATATTTACGTGCACCTGTAGTTTTCTCTTCCTATTCTCTAAAGCAGCACAGCATGGCCTCGCCCCCTTTGCTGCCTTTTCCGAGGGCGGGGTTTATCTGGGTTTGTGATGTCACGCACCCGGGAAGAAGCTCGTTGTAGTCCCTACCAGCCGTTTTGTAGGCATTAAACTGCCAGAATTTAAAAAGACGATATCTCCGTTTGCATTGAACTTTAAGCTTTGTAGAGCGAGCCCCCCTACCAGGATGACATAGTTAAATAATTGTACACCATTTTGAATATTTTATTAGCTAAACAAACGCAAAACTTCCACCAAGAAATAAATTGTTCAAGCAAGAGTACAAGGTCGACTGTTGCTACCCGGGTGAGCCTGTGGTATCAGCTTTTACCGGTTGTTATCGAGAAATAACATACCCTGGAATGTCGCGACTGACCAATCAGAAACAAGTATTCCACAGAGCCGTGTAATAATGAGGATTTGCTTCTTACAAACCATGTAGCTTTCACTTGTCTCAAGACACTTAACTGATGGATGAAGACGTTTAGATACATGTGGCATTATAGTCGATGTTTTCCCTATCAGCTGTTGGACATTCTGACTTGCACCATTCACTGCAGTGCCGATCATTGTCATGAACAAGTGATGGTAATTCGGCATTTATCCAAATCTGTTTGATGAAGAAGGAAGAACAAAATAATCTACATATGAAGGCCAATGTGGGTTACATTGTTAGCAAATTTCATTTTTGGATGAACTATTCATACATTTATTTAGAAAAATGATTTAAATCAGCAGGTTAGTGACATTTTTGTTGTAATTGGCAATGGTCATTTTAATATACAACAATTAAAACTAAACTGTTAATAACAGGAAGGAATGTCTTAGTTTGTCCTATTCGCTCGCTCTCAGTGTAGACGGGGTGTTAGTTACCCCCCTATTTCTTTTTACTTTCTCCTCTCTCTCTTTTTTGGGATAATTGCCAGAGAAAATTGCGCAGCAATTTCAGATTTATGTAGCACTTTGAATACATTCTCCCCCTCTCAAGTCTGATTGGTATCCAACCGCCTGTTACCATGGTAATGACAAGATCATTTTCCTGTAGCTCTTTGTGAGGTGGCCTTTCTCAGATGACAGGTTAAGCAGACGTGCTTGACCTGTGGGGGAAGATCTATTGTCACCCTTACATTATTTTATCTCGCCAAGGAGACAAAATAAGGAGAACAAAATTACATCAAAAGTTCAAGAATTTACTCACGATTCTGATGAAATGAAGCAAGCAGTGAGGCGTCCTCTTACATGTAGCAGCAACACAGTGCAGTAATGGCCGTCAATACCATGGTATATATTCTGGTACTCCAAGGTACTTCAAAAATACAATGGTACATGCCTAAATACATGGTACTACCATTAGCCCATGGTACATTTGTGGTATTACTTTTTGTTAGTGTTGTGTGCAGTGTTATTATTATTATTATATATTATATTATTTTATACTTATAGCGTTATTCATATTTTTATTTATATATAATATGATATATACTATATATAATATATATATAATGTTTAATTTTAGCAATTTAGTTACCTTAGCGTAAGATTTATTTATTTATTTATTTAGATGATTTGTGATGTTTTAGTTTTAGTTAGTTATGATAGTTAAATATCATCTCTGGTTTAGTGTTAATGCATTGAAGTGATGAAGTAGTGATACATTTACCATGGTCATTTCTGTAATGGAGAATAGAATTCTACATAAATAATACAATTCTACATTTACTGTTACCGCTATAAAACCATAGTAAATTCATATTTTTTTAATGCATATATGATGCCTACTCTCAAGATACTAGTTTTACTATGGTATTTTGATGGAAACTAGGAGTATCATGGAAACATTACACAAATCACGTGGCATAACACTCTAACAATTGATCCTGGTTTTCTTTAACTCAATCTTTTGGTTGTTTTCTTTGTAAATGATGATTTTATTGGTTTTCATAGTACATAACAAAGTGGGTAATGATGGTTACCATGGTAAAATGGTTTTCAATAGTGCATTACCATGAGTAAACAACATCATAAATAAGGTTGATATTGCTTTAATAAGACGTGTGCTCGGTTTAGCCATGCATAAGGAAAGCCACAGCCGTACATGGTTTACAATCTCCGTAGCAACAACTGGATCTCTTACTGTTTAAAAGGGGCCCTTGGGCCCCCGTTGACTTAAACCCAAGCCTGGGGCCAACATAATGAGCCTGTGATCGGCTCGTCAAACAAGAGCTTCATACCCCATGAGCTCAAGAACACTGCAGCGAATCTACACCACAACACAATTAGTGCACATGCACCAGAGTTTTTCCACTGGTTTAGCAGAAGCCGAACCAGTTGGTGACACATTAAAAAAAGAAAAAGCAGCCTATTTGTACTTGTGTTCAGTGTGATTTCAGAGAAGAATAACTTTCATGGAAGTCCACTCTATTCCTGCCAACAGTGCTGATTACATGTAATCTGGACTATGTAATCAGATTCCAAACATCGGTAATTTATTTTAAGGTGTCCTTGTTACGCATGTTACATGTACTTACTATTATAATAACAATACAATATGCATAATTACATGCATCGTAACCCGAAATCAAACCCTAATCCTACCCCTACATTAGAGTAAGTACAGGTAATAATAATATGAATCAGTTACTTAAATGTATATTTAAACGTTACCAATGACACCCTCCAAATAAGTGTAACCAAACATTTAGACTTGTAAATAGAATACAGTATCAAGGCTTAGAATATATCAGAAGCACGGATTAGATGTATACCTGCCAGGAATCTTAAAACTTGTATGGGGTTTGTCCATGGTGGTTTATTGTTTGTTCTGTGTAGCAGGATGGTGCAGGATTCCCAACTCTGTTATCTGTCGATACCTTTTGACTTAAAAATTTCCTTGAAGACCTGCGATTATATCAGTATTGAACAACACGATTGCATGCTCTCGCTATAGTGGTAATAGTCACTGACAGGCAGGTAAACAAATTAAAATAATACAAGGTTTCAAATCTATAAAAGTTAGGTCAAAAGTAATCTACAAGTAATCCAAAAGTAGTCAGAATACATTACCTAAAATGTGTAATCTAATAGATAATGTTACTAACTACAATTTTCTTCATGTAATTTGTAATCAGTAACAGACTACAATTTGTAGGTAATCTACGCAGCACTAGCTGGTTTGGAACAAAGTAATCACTTAATATCACGGCACTCTTGTTATGTCTCTTGTCCTGTCAAAGATAGATCTACATGGTATGTTGGCACAGGTCCTGTCACGAGCGCTCGAAGAGGTGAGAGGTGACGTGTCTAAGAAATTTGCAGCCTTCAATTAGCCGTGAGTAGAGTCAAGTCGCTTAACTACCCTAATGTATGGAGACGTTGCCATTACCTCTGCGATCTAGATCACACCTAATGGACACTCAAGCATCTGAGGGTGCTTGACGCCCGGCGGAAGTGACATGAGAGATGACAGCCTATTTTTGGTACGAGGACAATGCGTTTGATTTGTTTCATTTGCTGGTATGTAGTGTGGCGTGTGTATATGGGTGTTGTAATCTATATATAGAATAATATACATTACATATGAAACTTTGCTAAACAATGCACAAAATACAAGTTTAAATTGTCATGCATACAAATATTTCATAAATGTAGCTGTATAAGTAATCACGTGCGTAAAAGACTATGTGGTCAACAAACCACAAACACACAAACAGAAATAGACAAAATTTCATTTAAAAGTTGTGTAGGGACGTGTAACGACTGCGCTCATCTCCAATTCGATGCGATCAGGATTTTGTTTTTTTTTAAACAAAATGAGATTTAAGACAAATTATAAATTTAAATGTGATCTTTTATTATTTCTCAGACAAAAGGCTGCACATTTCTTTGTTAAATGAATAGATACCACTATAATAAATACTATATCGCACTTCCATATATTGCTCTTTGGTGGCTTTTTGATTGCTTATATTGTTGGCTCATTTGTATAGTTGATTTCGGATAAAAGCATCTGCTAATGGACAATAATATAATGTAATAAGTCAAAAACTAAATGACATTTTTCAATTTGCCAAATCAAATAAGGAACCACAAATAAAAGAATCTATTGCATATTTATAAACTAAGGCTGTTGTATGGTGCTCCTTCTCCATTTAAAATTAGGAGGCAACCACTGCATTTTAATACGTGATCGCCAACCAAATCATATAATTTCGACATTTGAAGCAAAAACAGAAGAAAACTATCTGCATGAAACGGAAACAGCAGACGAGCTGAATGAGAAGCAGATTCACTCTCTGCAAGCAGGCGGCGCTTAAAGCATTTCCTTGGTTTCCACTGTAAACAAAACAGCACTGCACTTATGAACTTTAATATGCATTATACAGAGGCAAGATGAAAAGAAAAAAAATACCATCTATACTTTTCTAAAGACAGTAAGTTCCCCTTAGACATACATTCATATAAATTCCTACCACTAATTGAATCGCAATTTGTTTAGCATCTCAACTGATTTGAATCGTCACATATTTGAATGTGGATCAGATTCAGTATGTCCTCTTTGGCTGCTGTCCCAGGCCCCCCTGGTGACGTCCTACCTCACACCTCTTTCATGCCTTTATGGCAGGGCTTTAACATCACGGATAAAAGCTGACTGATGTTGAAAATGCACAGGCACTCTCCCCAACGCAAACACACAAAGAACCATTTATGATTTTTTTTAAAAAAAGGCGTCACCTCGGCATCGAGGTCTTTACTGGGAGAATTGACGATTGTTAGTTTCTGCCTTTCACGGTTCTGACTGAGGCCGAGCATGTGATAAGTTGCATAATGGAGCCTGCATGGGTATTTCATTGATTACATTCTGACTTGTTTGAGCATTCCAGCACATTTCTCACTGAATGGTTTTGTTTTCTAGCACAGATGCTTTATTGTGTTTTGGTGTAATGACTTGAAGAACTGATGTTGCATCACCACAGCTTCATAGGTTATATCGGCTAGCCTGCCCGTTTATAACAATGGAAAAACTGCATTAAAAATTAATCTGAAGGCAAATGTGGCTTTTGCAAGACAATCAATTTCTTCAAAGAAAATGTATTTTTAGTGTAATGTTTTTGTCCTGTTTAAATAGGTAATTTAGATTTAGGATGTAGTGCTTACAAGTGGGTTTTTTTGTTATTTAGCATAATGATCATTGGCGCAAAGGATTGAAGATGATAGCATTTTTGGCTATAAGCGGTCGTTTTTTTTTTTTTTCGTGCCAAGATTGATACACAGTTCACTTGATGTTACAATCGCAATGACATTAAATTATATTAATGTACTTCATTACATAAGTATTCATACGAATACATAAAGTACAACTACTGTCAAAAGCTTGTTTTGGAGGGAAGTCTCTTACACTCAACCAAGGCTTAAACCTTAGTTTGGCAAAAACAAGATAGTAAAACATATATAGGTAATATTGCTGCAATTTAAAAGCCAGTTTTCATGTTAAGATATTTGCAGTGTAATTTATTTCTGTGATGGCCAAAAGATTACTCTCCAGTATCACGATGAGTGTTCTGGGACGATATTCTAATATAATTCTGATTTGTGCCTTACAAACATTTCTTAATATCATGTTGAAACATTTGTGATGCTTTAAAATCTGTGTGTAAACTGATGTTTTGCAGGATTCTTGAAGTAATAACAGCATTTATTTGAAAGCACAAAATCTTTAGTAACATTTTACATGTCCTACTGTTCACGTTTGATCAGTTTATTGTGTCCTTGCTGAATAAAAGTATTCACTTCTTTTAAAAGTGGTCCCTTTTTAAAAGGAACATTTAGTTTGTGACTTTGGCTTTGAATGAAGATAACCTTTTAATGATTTATTTGTCTGTTTATTTATTACAAAAATTACCATTTTGACGATTTTATTTTATATTTTAAAATATTTTCTGCTGTCACCTATTCAAACAACTTTTTTTTCCTACTTCTTCATACAGTTTCTCCCATTGCTGTTGGAAAAGTGGAGTGTAAAAAGCCTGTCTTTGTTACCCATGGTTGGATTATGAGTTCTGCAGGTTCAAGGAAGGTGGACACCCTCACAGGCCTGAACTAGCCTCCACACTCTTAAACATTATGGCCTCAGGCCAACCATACTGGGATCAACACCATGACCATGACACCATGGATAAGTGAGTGTAAATGCAATCCTCAGCTCAACCGACTGTATTATGAGAGATCTACTTCTCCAGTCACCAGAATTGACGCCTTCAATTTTTGTCTTTTGTAGGCTGTCTTTTGGATTTGGTTCGGAGTCCATGGACCACAGCTTGAGAATGTATCAACAAAACTCCGCAAACGTGGGCTTTGAAAGTGAGTGAGTGCTTGATATTGAATTTTATCAACTATATCACAATCTAGTCTCCCTCTGTTTTCGAAGCCTGTTGCGGATGTTTCTCAGGAAGCGCAGAAGGTTATAGGAAGTGTACAATTGTCATTTGCTTTGCTGATAAGTGAATCCTTTGATAAACTCCCTATGTTGAGGCTTACACCATCTCAGGAGATAGACCCATTGAAAAATAACTTCAATGTGGTTTATGACACCATTCACTGTGTATGTCATGTTAGAGGGGTTGGGCTCAAATCCTCATTTTCTTTTCTCTGTGTTTTACTTCACAGGAAGGACGTCTGGCTCTTGTTCTCCTCAATGTCTATCTCCCAAGACTCCCAATCCTACACAGCTGCTGTTTTCCTCTCAGTGCCACCCACCTGCGGGAGACCAGGTGGTTCCGTCCTTACAGAAACTGTCAGTTTATGAACACATGCCCCCTTGTTCGCCCAGGAGAACAACTAAGCCCCTCCCACCCCTCCCGGACATGGACGACCAGTCCTCTGATGAAGCAGAAGACAACGAGGTGGAGTTTTTTTCCAGCACCTCTGAGAGCCAGTGTCTAGTGCCTAAAACCTCGTCTTTCCAGTATGGCTTACCGGGGAGGCGCAGTTTTCGGGGAAACGGTCAGATAAACTTTGCATATCATGAAGGGTTACGAGAACATCAATGTGGGGTGAAGCCTCAGTGGGAGCAGACCGTAACGCATAATCAAGACAGACCCCAGCGCCGGCTGCATCGCTCCTATTCCGGCCCTGCCGGATCCTTTAAGGCCGCCAACTTCTGGCCGACCAGCCTAAACCATTCACCCCACAGCCACCTGCAGGAGAAACCTGAAGTCCCGCCTCGCGTCCCAATCCGTCCTCGCTTCAGTGAGAGCACGGACAGCAGGTGGTGGTCAACCGATGACTTTGATGTGGACAAACCTCCCAAAGTGCCGCCCAGGGAGCCCATCCCTCAGGTCATACCGCGTGCCATTAGTCCAAAAAGTCTCCCGATTTACATCAACGGGGTAATGCCTCCTACTCAGAGCTTTGCTCCCTATCCGGAGTATGTCAGTAAGGCTCAACACAAGCAGAGCTGTGAGGGCTTGCCGGCTCCCCGTAGCCCCTGTATTCTACCCATCATGGAAGATGGTAAGCAAGTCAGCAGTACCCATTACTTCCTCCTTCCTCATCGGCCCGGGTACTTAGACAAGTTTGAGAGGTTTTTCAAAGAATCAGACTCCTAGTGGTTATTAGTGATTGAGTGGTTAGAATCTGAAGTTTGCTTGTTTAAAGTGGAAAAAAGGAAGGCTGGATATAAACTGATATGTGGTTTGACTGAACTGATTCATCAGTGTTACGAATTGCTGGTCTATTTAGGGATTGGATAAGTATGTCTTTGGACTACAAAAAAAAAAATTATTGGTTTACCACTGCTGGAAACTGCAGAACAGCTCTGAAAGTGTCCTTTATTGGTAGGGATGCACGATTAATCAAAATGAAACTGAAGTTGGGATTTTGACTTTTGATTTTGAATTTTTACAGTCTCCCTGTGGTTTTCTGCCAAAGTCAAATCTATGGTAGATGGTTTAACGGTTGAAATTAAGAAGCAGTTTAACTGTAATTTTACAGTTGTTCTTAAAATAAAAATATTAGGAATAAATATATTCTATTTTTCAATTATCTATTTCAAAAGTAATATTTCTTGCTTGGTTGTATTATTGGTCTTATTATTTAGTCATATTGATAAGCACAACAAACCTGGAGCTTTTTTAAATTGCATTTTAAATTACAATTGTTTTTTCCTCCCAATTGTGCTGCCCTATTTATTGATGTCCATGTACTTTCTTGTATTATTTCCTTGCTGTATTGTTAAATTAGAGTGTGCAGTATCCTTTTATGAAGGAATAGGATGAACTGTTAACACTGTGTACCCAGAGTATAAGCTGGTCTTATTTTTCCCTCTCTGAAACATGCAATGGTAAAGGTGAATGTTTTTTTCCTGAGACATTATACATCAACCGTATAAATTCAGATATTGCTGAAAAAGGATTACTGAGTGTAAGACTAGTATTGGCAATTAACTCTCACCTGAATTCCAGATAATTAACAGCTGCTGGCTTTTATTGGCCATTTTTTAAGCCAAGTCGAGGACTATGCCATGTTATTTACACCAATAAGAAGTGTGGTGGTCAAAACTCCTTGTCAGTACAAATGTAGTGGCATAAATGGAAAGGACTTGGCCCAGGGGTTAGTATTCTATTCTTTAAGTGAAGAATGTTTTTATTTTATTTTTTTTTGGTTTTCGTTTGTTTTTAAACTACACATCAAGACGTGACAAAAAAAAAAATGCCCTTGTGTTTCATACAAATCGTGAGCAAACTTGTTGTTTTTGGATTGTGATTAGACTTTTTATAATTTGACATTATCAAGGACTCCTGTTGTGTTTGTATGTTTTCAGCTACTATATTTGTCCATAAACAAAATGGAGGGATATTTCTGTGTGTAGGCTAATGTTAAACTGACGTGAGTTCTCTGCGAGGAACATGCACGTTATAAAATGATACAGTATTGTAGTTTTTCACACCAGACTATTTAAATAAAGTAACTTATTTATACACTGATTTCTTGAATTATTTTAATTGCAGTGTGTTGAATTTCTCCTATCCTCGGGTTTTAAATGAACTGATCATGGCAAACCTTGTCATATCAAAGTACAAACCCAAGATGACAACTCTCTCTCTCTCTCTGATCACTGATTCAGATTTTTATTTCTGTTCAAGCCAGTCTATTCAAGTCAAGTCTGGCTTATGAGTATGGCGAATATGCTGATGATATCATTATAAAGGTGATATCAGCTTTATTGTGAATGCTGTGTCTTTATCTCTGTGCTGTTTGCTCAAAGCTGTGATAGTGAGGAGACTGTTAAGCTTTTGAAACTAAAGCCTGAGTCACTTCCTATAAAATACCACCACATCAATGTGCGAAATGTTACAGGAAAGTGGAATATTTCTAAAGTAAGCTGCCCTAAGCGAGTCACTGCTGGCGTCTGTGGTTTCTGGTGTGGACTCCAAACCTACTGTTATTTCCCTTAGCTGTTCCAGGCATACCTATTACCACATAACTACCAAAGGAAGCAAAAAGTCTATCAACCTTATTTTGGACATAAAAGTGGGCGCAGCCATTTGTAAATTTTATGGGTCTGGCTTCCAGGGTCATCTGCATCCAGCTATTTTTAGCTATACAAAAACGTGTGCCTTACCATATTTTTTAATGTAATGATCTAATTAGTGAACACACTTGGCTTGTAGGCAAACAGTTTTATCGTTTACTGCACTTTGTTATTCTTCTCGTTATTTCCCTAAAGGTTAATGAACTGGAAGTCTCGCACATTCACAGAAAACGGCTTACTTCTGCGTTGAAATATAAGGTGGATATGTTCATGAATTGTGCTGTTAATCAGCAGTAACAGTCTTATAACTAACTCATAACTAAAACTGATGAATATGACAACTAAATGTTATACCATTTTAAAGCACGTTGCGCCATCTATAGCTTATTAGTAATAAAGCGGTTTGAATGCTGTGATTCTTATTGAAACGTATGATTAAAAAATGATGCCGCGTCTCCGCCGCTAGGTGTCAGCACATAAAAATACCTGAGGGCACCTTTAGGTGTTTGTGTTTGTCCTGCAGGTGCACGTGTTTGACTCACCATGCACTGGCACTCTCTATCTGCGATGGATTTCAGGTACTTCTCGGGTTACGAAGCCTTTGGAGGACATGCGATAATTCTACGATGCACTTGCAATGCTTTTGGGAAACTTCACATTGAATGTACACCACAGACTCAGATAAGGTAGGGAAAACCGGGGCTAGTTGTCACACCGGAAAGTTATGTATGAGTGTATACATAACTGTTGACTTGAATCACACATACATAGATGTGTGCTTTCTCTATAGCAGTGGTCTTAGGCCTATACAGTATGTTTGTTTGTAGTTGTTGGAAATGTCTTAAAGTAGAGTATTTTTGTGAATAAATTGTACAAGGCCTTAAAATGCACACACACGAACACACAACTCTCATTTGCTAAACAACACATGTTAGATATTGTAAAGAAGAAGAAGAATAATATTAGTAGTAATAATGTGATTAAGAATCATAATATTTACATTTTGGAAAAAATACATATTTGGCAATCAATGTCAAACTCAAAGGGCGTGTCCTGTTACTTCATCCTAAATTAAATGATTTCAGTTGGTTTTAATAACCTATTATAAGTGATGCAGGCTAAATGATAATGAGATTTTTAATGTAATAAATGTATGAAAAAGACATCACAAATCCAAAGGGTGTGTCTGGTTACTGGTTTCTAGAACAAACTTTTGATGGTGGTTTTAGCCACAGAACTAGACTACAATAGAACACATACTATTGAAAATTGAACCAATACATGAATTAGTTTAAAATATATACAATCTTCTATCTCAACTTCAAAGGATGTCTTGTGACAGATTTCTTGAAGAACATTGTTTTCATTGTCAAAAGAGATGAGATTCAAGAATAGCTTGAGAAGCCTTCCAGAGTCTCCGGTGTTACTGCCAACTAGAGGAAGTTCAAACTTTGAAGAAATTCATTTAAAATCAGTCTTCTTTTTCAACTTCAAAAGGTGTGTCTGGGAGCGCATATGTGTCTGGGTTTACGATCCTAAGATGAAACATTTATTATTCAGTTTTACTTATCATGTAATTAAGGACACAGTATGAATTAAAATTCAAAGCGTCAACATCCTTTCAGATAAGCCATTTTAAAAAAAATACCAATGGACTCATCCACTAAGAATGTTTTTTGAATTTTTTTTTTTTGCGGCAGAATATCTGTCTAATATCCTATGTCAAACCAACTTTATCTCAGAAATATTTGAGTGAAATCTTTCTCTGTTATACTTCCTCCTCATTCTCTTTTTTTAATGTTGCTTGCCCATTTTGTGTACAGTCACAATGTGTATTTATGTAGTTGAGGTTAATATGTATTATTAAAGTCATAATTGTTTATTTTACTATATTCAGTAATATTTAGAAACATTCATTGTCACATCAACAACTTGCTATAAAACACACGTCAAGGCCACTGTGGATATTAGATTATTTTCTTTATCCAGTAGATGGCGGTAAAACATTGTTTTACATTTTAAATTCTCATGCTGTATTGTAGAGTACAGTACACCGTAAAAAAATTAATGTAAGGAAAAGAGCAAGTATTATTAATAAAGTTAAACTTTTTACAAAGCATGCTTTAAAATGATCATATTATAATATTTCTCTTTGTTTTTCATTGTTTTGGGATGTTTTATAATTTTGTTTACATTTTCAAAGAAACCTTTCCTCAAGAAGTGTTTTAACACATTTTTCAACCCATATTAGTCTGTTACAAATGAGGGTGATAATCGAGTAGCTGCTGGGAAATGGAATTGTGCTACCACTGAAATTTAGAAGACGCTTAGAAGACAAAATCCATCACTGTAAAAATGTTACTTGCTGATACTTTGTAATTATTATTGAAATATACTAGTAATTTCTGAGTGAAGTTTCATGTACAAACAATATTGTTTCAGCTCATTTCTAAATTGGTCAAACTAATGTTGTTAAAAATCTGACTTAAAACAGTTTAATCAGTGTCAATTTAATTTAATTATAGCTATATCGCCATTCAAATTCCACCATAAATACAAACTCTATTTATTTAGCATTTTTATACTTAAAAAGAGTTAGTTCACCCAAAATGACAATTCGTTATTCATTACTCAACCTTAGTGGTCAACGACATATTTCTTCTGTGGAACAAGAAAGATGATATTTTGAAGAATGTTGGACAGTTTTGGTTACCATTAACCTCCATTGTAGGGTCAAAAAAAAAGATTTTTCTCAAAATATAATTTTTTCTTCCACTGGAAAAAAATCATACAGATTAGGATGACATGAGGGTGGCTACATTTTTTGGGTGCACCATCTCTTTAAGGCACAGGTAACTTCAAGGCCATGTGTAGTATGTATAAATGGATTTTTATAAAAAGACTAATATATTAAAACTACATTTACATCACTGATGCATTAATTTCAATAACATATGTATTATGGGAAATCAAGTTGAACTAAACCTTAGACCCCATGCAGTTTTAAATGCCAATCATTTGAAACTTTTTAATCCTCAAAAATATTTCTACATAGCACTCTGATTAGCAGAAAACTGACATCATTCAAATAAAGCAAAGTCAATGCATGCATTAAATAGAGAAGCACCAGAAGCCATTGCACTCTGTTAATCACCTATTGTGCCAAATAAAGACTGCAGATGTTATTCAACCATACATCATTATCATGCATTCTGTTTGTGTGTGAAAAATCGGCAAATGAATAGAGACTTCAGATAATTATTTAGCAAACAAAATGCATCTTGCATGGTGAATCTGCAGTTCATGATCAACAAAATGCAGACATTGATCCCGGAGGTGGCTCTGCCCCGCATGAAGGTCTTGTGCTCTTCTGGATTCCAAGGCTGTCTGTTCCAGTCATAATCATCTATGAACAAACAACTTAGAGATGCTGGGATGACCTGATAACACTCTGAGAAGCGCAAAAAAATACACCACCGTACTAAATTAGCTATGTTTACAACGCCTTCGCAAACACAAGACACAAGTGTTTAGTAGGCTGTTCGCAAACGTAAGTTTTAAACACGATTCCTGTCTGATTGCTGTATTCACATCACATCTGGTGATTTCTGCCTTTATGATGTGACAAAATGTGATTTGATTAAAAAATAAAAACAGATTTGACTTTTTCAGACCACATCCTGGCTGGCCCATGTGATAAACTCAAAGTCAAATCTCAAAATTGTTTTTTTTTTTAAGGTTAGCCAAAATGTAATTAATTGCATTAACAGTCTTGACTGTATTTAGGAGACAACACATCTTGGTCAAAAACTTAATTTTATTTATTTGACAGTCTTAACTGAAATCCCAAAATGAACTTTTTCAGGTTATCCAAGATTGTAAAATATGTATTTATTTATTTACAAATCTTGACTGATATCTCAAAATCATTTTTAAAAGTTATTTAAAATTGTAAAATAAATATTGTATTTAATTTTTACAAAATAAAGTTTGCGATATTCATATATAAATAGTATATACTGTAACTCTCAACTCTAAAATAAAAAACGAAGGCCTTCTTGAGTTTTGAGGAATTTGGGAAATTGTTCTTCTTCAATTTGATTATCATTTGAACTAACGTTTGTGTTTCAGTGTTTTGCAGTAACCTCCATGCCACTGGACAGTGAATGACAACAAATTGAGACAAATTTTGCAGAGTAATTTGATTTGATTCATTGTTGATGCCCTGTTTAATGCATGCCAACTCACTCCGACTAATTAGGGTAAAAATGGGGGTTAAATCAATGTTTAGGCTTTCTAGAAATATTGGTATAGTTTAACAATCACTTTTTTCATTTGTCGTTACTGGCAGAATGTTATGTGGCCGAGTTTACTCTGAGCTCTACATGTCTAATCATAAAAATGACAATAAAAAATGACATCATATGAAATGAATAAATTAAACATCAAGGTTCAAGTCTTGGTGTTTAAGAAAGGAACTTGTGTGGTAAAGCTGAGCATAGGTTGTGTATTTCTTTCAGTCAGAGTTTTAGAGTTACCAACAGGAACTGACAAGTCATTTTATAAAACTTGGACCCTAGAATATCATGCATCCATTTATGCACTCATTTTTTCATAACTCTTCATGAGACTTTTTTAAAAGAGCAAGTACACACGCAAGGGGCAAAAGTCACAGTTAAGGAGAGCCACAAGGGGCATCAAATGATTCTCTTCATGCACTAGTCTTTCAGATTGATTTAGTGAAACCAATTGGGGCAGCATGTAAAATCGGGGATGTTACTTTCATCAACATGAAACAGACCTCTTTCTTCTCTGACATTTTCTGGGAAGGTCCAGACAAACTGATTATGGCAAAAACAACCAGCCTATCACATGCTGATAAACCTTGACACATGTCTTGTTAGATGAGGTAACCTCACGCTCATGCTACTGAACGGTCCGTTCAGCCCTATAGATCAGGGGTTCCCAAAATTTTCAGCCCACGACCCCCAAAATAACAGTGCCAGTACCTCGGGACCCCCACTTTCCTCTGAGGAGGTTAAAGGATACAAACGTTTTGCACAACGGCGCACATGCACTTATAGCATAATGACAACACAAAGGAACACAACAGTCTAACAACAATAATATTATTTTATAGTCATTTACTCATTACTTACATTTCAACATTAATCTTAATTAGCTGGGTGGGCAACATGCTGGAGTACAAAACTCCACGCTAGAGTTTTATTTTTAATTCAACTTATAATTTTTTATTTATGGGTAAAATATGCTATTTCTAATCCTTAAAAAATTATTTGATTTCTGGAAATCATGTTGCGACCCCTTTTTGTGGCTTTGCGACCCCTACTTTGGGAACCCCTGCTATAGATTACCCTCATCATTCTGCTAAACACAGAAGAGATTCAGATGATGCTGTATCATAACATTTTTGTATTTAATTGAGCCAATTTGGGTCAATCATGGGGCGCTCAATTTGTTTTTGTCCTACCAGTTATTTTATTCAAAAATACATTAAAAATGCAATTCTCCCCTACAATGATACTTGAACACATTTTCTACAGTATGATCATGTTTTTAATTTCTGAATTAAAATGAATTTTGATATTTTGACTGTCTAGGTTAATAAGTCTTTGAACATATCAGATAATTTAACCTTTTTATGAAAACTCAAGTTTAGTGCAGGTGGTAAAATGTCATGTGGTATGACCAAAAGCTTATTGATATTTATGAAATAATGATATTTGCAAAGAGACTTTTTACTTTAAAAATATTTTTAAAACGTTTTTGAAAATAATGATCAAGATGTGTACACTGTAACATGTATTAAAGGTGTGAGGATGTTATGTTTTTAACTGAAGGTTAGACCACATGACATTTTAAAACTTGAAATGATATCAGAACAAAAACGAATTAATCCCCCACACTATCAGCACTTACAAACATATCAAAAAATAGATTTATTCATAATAATAAATACATCTATTTTTTTATAGGTTTGCAAGTACTGATAGTGTGCGGGATTCATTCATGTTTGTTTTGATTTTTGACTTGTTTTTGGTCGTTTGTGCTACACACCAATTGATCACCTGCAGGTGTGCGAAGTAACTGGTGATTGATTGATTGCTTGAAAATGGTATAAAAGTTTTTTTATATTGTAGATTATGTCATCGATGTGTCATTGACCCAAAAACACTTGTGGTATTGGCCATGACAGTGTATGATTTTAACATATTTTTTTTTCTCCATGGACAATCAGATTTGTCCTTGACCCAAATAACTTGTCATAATTGTATATTTAATGATATGGCTTGCAGAATTCCAAAATGTGTCAAATGCCCGTATAATACTTGATTCTGATTCTCGTTTCCTAGATTGTTCATCTAGGGTCAATACATGATACTATTTACCAGGTTATGAGTGACAAAGTGATCCCAAATCAGCTCAGTTATAGAAATGCCTGCCCATGACCCCTGGTTTGTATTTAGTAGTTAACAGTCTCCGTGTATTCAGGTTTGAGGGAGAAAGAAACACACCACGCAGCATGACCTTCCCGGTCACGACCTATTGATGCTCTCACACGTCCCCCCATCAGCCTTCACTGCACTCACCAGCACATGAAAGACTTCCACCAAGGGGAGGTATCGTGTGAGAAGATGAGACACAAGAGTTCATAGTGCAGTGGTTTGGTGCTCCTTGACAAGATCACATGCTTGGCATATGGAGGCATCCTCAGAGTCTTCATGGTGCATTTTATGTCTGAATAAAAGATAGGAGGAGAGAGAATAATATATCTGTCTTTAGACCAAACTTTAAATTCCATTATTTTATTATGAGATGTGAGTTTTCAACTGTACCTGCAAGGGAATAACTGCGCTGTATTAAATAGTGTAACTTTAGGATTTTTAGAATTTTTAAGTACAATTTTATTGAATTAAATGTATGGTAGTTCAAAAATAGTTGCATTATTCATTGTTTATTGTTCTGATTGGGCACCAGGGTCACTTTATCTGATCCTTCCACTTCACCGATAGCTCGATTCAACAGTAATTTGCAGTATTTTATTGACTGACTGACTGACGTGCTAGTGACAGTAATATTGAGAGTAATATTCTATATTATTTGAAATATGTTTTATGGCTTACACTATAATTCAAAAGCTCTCTTATGCTCACCAAGACTGCATTTATACAGTAAAAACAATGTTATTGTGAAATATTATTACAATTTAAAAAACCTTATCGTTTAACATTGAATAGTTTAGTACCTCTAACCAGGACTAGATATTGATATTTTCAATAGCCTGAGTTAAATTTAAAAAATTGAAAAGATTGCATCAGACCTCGTCTGTTTTGCTAGTTATTTTGAAGTATCTTAGACAATCAGCATTTACATTCGTCTAAGCTACTGTGGTGTGGACATGGGTAGGAATGCCTGTGAGAAAGTCGGGACTACCTCACAGACATTCCTTTCCTTGCTTTCAGTGATGTATGAAGACAAAATGTCATTACCAAGCCAGTGATTTAACACCCTTAAATGCTTCCAGCTGGAATGTTATTCTTCCCCAATGCTAAAAGTGTCATATGGAACTCAACCTTAGTCTGCTGGGCTTTGTGTGATTTGGTGCACCTGCTCTCTTTCTCTCTCCCTCGCTCTCTTTGCTTGCTCTCCTCTTGCATTCATGCTTCAGATATGCAGCTCTGCGCTTTCACTTCTCTTACTCTTCTTTTCAGTGTCCACAGGACACCAATGATGTGTCTATATACTGTAAACATTGTTTGTAATTGTGTGTCAATTACTAAAAGCTTTTAATATATAGTTAATAGTTAACTATATATGATTACAGTACCATATACAGTCATGGAATCTCAGCCAGTATTTGTTACGAAACCAGCGTTTTTTTGCTTGACTGTGCATTATGGACATTATAAAACAGTGAAAACCTATAAAACTGAGAGGATCCTGAAGAATTACATTTTTGGTTCTTTATCGCCATCTGGTGGCACGTCCTATAATTTGTCACTCGTAGATAACGAAGACCTATTGTAGGTATATGCAGCAGCAGCACATTACATTAGGTCAACAGTGACCACACGTAAATCAACATACATGTCGTGTAGATTTCCTTGTACTATTGTAGAGAAAGAAGTAAAAAGAAGGGTATTCAGGAAGTATTTAGTTTTCAGCAAGTTTCAGCTGTGTGTTTCTTAAATGATATTTAATGCAAGCACATTCAACCTAATTGGAAAAAAACGTGTACTTTTTATAGGACTAATTGCTTTGTATGGTGTGTAATAGACTAAATAATTCACTAAACTGATTACTTGCTGAAAAAAATGTATTTTAAAAAATATTGCATGTGCAATGTGAAAGAGTGATGTGATATTGAAGGGACACATTAAAGCAAGGGTCTTTGAAAAGTGACGATTATCTTTAAGAAAATTGGGTTGCGAATGTAGACATAGAAAAAAGAAAGAAGAAAAAAAAGAAGACATATTGGACACAACTGAAGTACTCAAATTTATCTTAGCTTCATCTTATATCTCTTAATAGACATAGGCCTATTCGGCGAAGTCTTTGCCCAAATAAATAGTGCCAACAACAATTCTGTCTTGTTTTACTCCGACTTCTGCAAGAGACCACAAAGGCATTAAGCTACTGGTCCCTTGGGATGTGACATGCTTAGCCATGTGGAAGTATATATTAACCAGCAATGCACACAAATTAACGATGCCATTGTTAACAACAAAGCACAGCTTTCAAGTCATTACTGCCTGTCTGTTCTTAAAGTTGAATTCCAGTGTTTGATGTTCTTAAGCATCCCTTTGCACACACGAACAGGATACCTAAACAATCACTGCTAATCGTAGGTTTGGCAATGGTTATGCATGGGACTGTAAAAGTTAAATTTAATGCGATTCTTCCTGACTAGTATATGTAGAATGTGATATGGACTGTCGGTGTGTGTTCATATGGATGAATGTTTTAATGAATCATTATTTGATGCAAGAACCTAAGAACTATTTCAGGTGACATAACTTTTAAATAACATTACATTTATATAATTATATAAATAGCTTAATACCGGTATATAAAATGTCACAAAATATTTATTGTTTTTTTTATTGTAAATTAATTGCTGATATTAAGCATCATAACTAATATGATTTATTATTGAAATGTATTGTTAAGCGTAGGCTGTTTGTCATTCATCAGCCTCACCTTTTAGAAATGGCTGTCAAAATTGCTGTCTTTTCATCGTTTAATCTGAAGACTGAGATTTGTTGTTTACTATAGCATTTATAAGGCTCATAATTATTTTAACCTATTTGTTCTTACTCACAATTAGAACTAATGGTTAATGTTTTTTTAAAAGACATTCTTGCCTTTTAGTTTAGTGCTGGTGTGTTTAGGTTCTGATAATAATTTTTTTTTTTTTTTAGTTTTCTGAAACTGTAATTAGTTTTTTCTTTGGTTTCCCTTTGTTTGGTCGTTGTGGTGAGATGTTTAGGAGGGTGGTGTTAAATTAAAAAGATTAAAACGACTACTAATAAAACAAATCATTGAAGTGCTCCGTCAATTCCCAGGAAATCCTAGGAAACATTATTAGCTGATCTGTAGCTACTTAAATGAAAAGTTCTATGGTATGGTATAACAGAACACATTAATTAGCACAAACACAAGATTTGTTTTAATTGGCGGACTTGGTCATCTAAGCTTGTATTTTCGTTCCTACAGTGGAAAACATCTGAGTTGCACAGTTTTGTCTGTACAATAGGCCAAGTAGGCTACATTTGAGAGTCTATTAATGAACAAAACACACTTACTCATGCTTTTATATGAAAAAAATGTAAGTATAATTTTATATAAACAATTGCTGTTTTATAAGCTTATGACTTTCAGGCCTTGTCAACAATGGCAGTCGATCGATCAAGTGTTTGCATTGTTTTCTGCTCAAAGGCAATCTAATGATGTGAATGAAAAGCTAGGCACTCCGCGTGTGCGTGCGTGTTTGTCTTACCCTCTGCTTTTTGTGATTGGTCGAAAAAAGCTTGCTTGCTCCCCTCCATGCCCACATGAATAAAATATCGGCGCGCGCAACACCCCTCCTACACCGCGCGCTAAAGTTATCCACTTCAACTACTCCCAACCCCTAAGCAGACTTTGTCATCCAAAACTATCAGACCTTTTAAGAAAACACTGCAAAGAATTAAGTAACCTTTGTTCACTAGAGAGCGTTTGGAGTACCCCCTCCCTGGCGCGCGCTGCTTCTTGTTCTTGCGGTAGTTATTTTGTTCATGACCCTCTCCGCACCAAACCACACTGTTTATCTTTGTTTGGTGTTTTGGAGGATTCACATCCCCGCGATAGTGTGGCTGGATAACATTTTTTTATTTCCCCCTTTTTGAAAAGAGGACTTAAGTGAATTTTAGTCATTAAGGAAACATTCATCAACAAGTCTGGACTTGCTTTCGCAGTTTAAACCTCAGCCTTACTGTGCCTAGTCATTTATTAAAAGCAGAATGTCATCTTTACCGGGAACTGTACCGCGAATGATGCGACCGGCTCCAGGACAGCACTATCCCCACACTGGATTCCCCTTGGAAGGTTGGTTGGACAGTTGTTAGGTACTTTGTTTTACTGTAATTAATTGTTGTAATTAATACCAGGCCTACAGATTTCTTCTAGCCAAAAAGGTTTTTGAAGAGTTTAAAGTGTAGTCTATATTACACCTGTGAGTACACCATGTGTCCGATTTTCGTTTTTACTTCAAGTTTAAAGTGTGTGTGTGTATATATTAGAAAAGGGTTATTGGCTTTATCACATTTTATTGAGCAGAACGCGTGTGCATATTGTGTGTATATTAAGTGCACCAGAATCAAAAAAACAAAAAAGGGTCAATTTTTGTTGCTGGCAATACTCAATTTGCTGGTTCAAATAAAACTTCAATATACTAAGCCTGTCCGTCCCTGTAAGATTTGTTGAATTGATCTAGTGGCGCAAGTGGATCCAGAATGCACTATTAGACAATATTTGAACAACATCGCGCGCCCTAATAAGGAAGCAGATCGCACCAGGCCGAGAGACTGTCAAGAGCAATCGTTCAATTCCAGTAAGCACATTCTATGCTTGCGTTTTCTTAATTAGTGACGGCATCTTAGCGCATCTCAAGGAACCTGCGAATGTTGACCACAGTGGCCGATCTAAGTAAATTCTTTTTTTTTTTTTTTCTTTCTTTCTTTCTTTCTTCTTTTCTTTTCTTTTTTTTTTAATCGACAATAAACACAATTTATTATTATTATTTTAACACAGTTAAACTAAACCGCGTGGTTCTACTATTCGCTTCTGATGTTTATTGGTATATTCGTATAGCCTATCAATGATAAAAACATATTATTGTTATTATTTTTAATCCTACTTTTGAGGAAAAAAAGATACGCATTTTAAGAGGTTAAACTTTACGTGAAAGCTAGCCAAAGTTAGATTTAATTCCCATTTCTTTACTGCAGTTTCAACTCCTCTGGGTCAAGGTCGAGTCAATCAGCTTGGCGGAGTTTTCATCAATGGCAGGCCTTTGCCAAATCATATCCGCCACAAAATAGTTGAAATGGCTCACCACGGCATCCGTCCCTGCATGATCTCCCGGCAACTTCGCGTTTCCCACGGTTGTGTGTCCAAAATCCTCTGCCGGTATCAAGAAACTGGCTCGATCCGTCCTGGAGCAATAGGAGGAAGTAAACCCAGAGTAAGTATAGCCTATTATTTTTAAGAAGATATTTTATTATTATTAGGATTATTTTTTTTTATTCTGTTATATGCAGGATGTGTTTTGCATTATTTTTTATTTCCAAAGCTAATGAAATATTTCATTTTAAATCGTTTGAGAAAAGTTGATAAGGAAAGGGAACGGAAACACATATACAATTTGTACTAAAGTTTGTTCTGCTGTCTTTTTTCTTTTCACCCATGCTTCCTTTTTTTCTTTCTCTTCGTATTTTCGCCTTTTCAATCAAACACAAAAGCAGGTGGCAACACCTGACGTGGAAAAACGAATCGAAGAATACAAGCGTGAAAATCCCGGCATGTTCAGTTGGGAGATTCGGGATAAACTGTTGAAGGACGGTGTGTGTGACAGAAGTACAGTTCCCTCAGGTGAGGCCTCATCTGGTAAGCAGCCCCCTTTTTTTTTTATCATGTCCACATCACCTCATCTCATACCTGCAGCGTAATTTCTATCACGCTCATTTTAGCCTATTTGAACAAACTAAATTGAAAATAAAATGAGTGATATTTTGATTATATTGTTATTTCATTCTAACAATATTAATGATAAATTACGAATATAATGTATTTACTTCACATTATTATTATTATACTATATTTTGTTTACTGTGTGTCCTTTTATTTAGTTATTTATTTATTTTTAATGATCCCATCAGTAAGTTCTATCAGCCGGGTTCTTCGTGCGCGGTTCGGCAAAAAAGACGATGACGACGATTGTGACAAAAAGGATGACAGTGGGGAGAAAACAACTAAGCACAGCATTGACGGCATACTGGGAGACAAAGGTAAATCATTCTCATTTGATCTTAACCGTATGCAGAAAAAAAACACCTTGTCTAAATAAACTTTGCGCTTGAGTTTCTTGGGCTTTTACTCTGCACATTAAATTTGTACATTAAATCGGTGTATGCTTTTTGTGTTCAGCTGATTTAGTTGTGGGGGTTGATTTTGTGTGTATTTATACTGGCTCTGACGGATGGTATTTAGGCCTTGATCTATTTGTACAACAGACTCATTTGACCTGAGTAACGTCCCTTGAAAACGGTAACTGACTAGATCCGATGTGGCAATCAATATCACTTACAGCCCCTAATTTCAATCTGCCCAAACTTCACATGTTCAATAACAGTACTGGCCTGAACACATCTGAAGTCCAATATTCCATTATAATCATAGCGCCACCTGATGGCAACAGGAAATGGCTTGTTTTACACTAACTTAAATATGCAATGTCCGATCTACCCCAAACTTCACATGTTTGATAAGACTCCTGACCTGAACAGATCTTCATGCCCATATTCAGTTATAGTCATAGCGCCACCATCTGGCAACAGGAAATGGCATGTTTTACACTAACTTAAACATACAAGATCCAATTTGCACCAAAGAGTCATGGCCTGAAGACATCTAAAGGCCAATATTCAGTTATAATCATAGCGCCACCTGTTGGCAATAGGACACATCATGCTTTACACTAACTCAAACATACCATGTTCAATCTGCACCAAATTTCACATGTTTGATAAGACTCCTGACCTGAACAGATCAACATGCCAATATTCAGTTATAGTCATAACGCCACATAAAAACGGCAACAAAAAATGTTCAAGCCAGATCAGCTGGCAGCAGGAAGATTGGCACATATAAATGACTATGACATATTCCTCCTTCATTTACCACTTTAAATGCATATTGCTCGCCGTTCGCTGTCCTACTAAAGACACCCGCTGGCGGTGAGCCCGGGTGCGAGGGCCCGTTCATCGCTGCTTGCAGCTTTAATTATTATTATTATCCAAAATGAATAGCATTTTTGAGGGCCTAAACATGCTCAAAAAGTCATGAAACTTTGCACACGCCTCAGAAGTGGCGAAAATTTACATCTGATATGGGTTTCAGAAGTGGGTGTGGCAAAATGGCTCGATAGCGCCACCTGTAAAATGTATACGGAGTGCCTCTCAAGCTACGTTTCACGTACATGTACGAAAATCGGTACACACATGTAACACACCAATACCTACAAAAAAGTCTCCTGGTACAAAATCCGAATCCCAACAGGAAGTCGGTTATTTTTTATTTTCTCGGCAAATTTTGTGTCATATTTGCCTTTTTCACACGTTGTACTTTAACGATCTCCTCCTAGAGATTAATTCAGATCAACACCAAACCTGGGCAGTGTAATCTAAAGGCCTTTGCGATGTTAAATTGCGAAGATCTAGAGTTTTCATCGAAGGGCGTGTCCGTGGCGGCCTGGCAAATTTCGATGCTTCGCCATGAAAAAGGAAGTTGCTATAACTCAGACATGCAATGTCCAATCTGCCCCAAACTTCACATGTTTGATAAGAATCCTTGCCTTAACACATCTTAAGGCCAATATTCAGTAATAATCATAGCTCCACCTGTTGGCAATAGGAAGTGAACTGTTCCCGCTGGTAAGAACTCCTCCGAATTTGGAGTCACGAACATTTTTTTTTGGTCATTCCCTAATCTCAGGCCTTTGCGATGTTAAGATTGTGACGAATCGTGAGTTTTCGTTAGCTGGTTTTTCATGGATCGGACAAAGTTTCGTTGTCTCCAGCCACAGGACAAAAAGCTTTGTAACTCAGGCAGACAATGGTCCATCTTCCCCAAGACTTCACATGTTTGAAATAATTCCCTGGCCCTGAACCGTCCTAAAAGCAGTATTTAACTCGCGTGTGGCAAATGCGGCCTCGATACGCCGCACAATCTTACAAATTTTTCAAAGGGAGTGCACGCATCGGCTACGTATTCACGTACAGTGGCGAAATCGGAACTCATATTACCCCAAACCTACAACAAAGTATATCGAGCAAATCCGAAAGCCAACAGTCAGGTCCGGTTTATTTTTAATGTTGCCTCTGCAAATGTGTCGTGTATTTTTCGCCATTTTCAGACCTTGTCCTTTTAACGACTCCTCCTAGAGAGTATGCAGATGAACACCAACTTGTTCATATACTCTAAAGGCCTTTGCGATGTTAATTTGCGAAGATCTAGAGTTTTCATCGATGGGCGTGTCCGTGGCGGCCTGGCAAAATTCGATGCTTCGCCATGAAAAAGGAAATTGCTATAACTCAGACATACAATGTCCAATCTGCTCCATACTTAATATGTTTGATAATAGTCCTGTCCTGAACAGATCTACATGCCCGTTTTCGGTTATAGTCATAGCGTCACCTGCTGGCAACAGGAAGTGACATTTTTTACGCTGTAACGAACTACTCCTAGAATTTTAATGACATCAACATTTTTTTTTTTTGGTCAGTCTGATCTAAATGCCTTTAAGATGTTAAGTTTTGAAGATATTGTGTTTTCGTTAAAGGATGTGTCCATGGCGCCGGGACAAATTTCGATGTCTCGCCATGGAAAAAGTTTGTTGTTCACTCGGCCACAATCCGTCTTCCCCACAACTTCACCTGTTCAATACTACTACCGACCACAATCCTCAGTCCAAATATTCCATTATAATCAATAGCGCCACCTGTCGCGCCAGGACATGGCTTGTTTTTACACTACCTTAAATTGCAATGTCCAATTTTGCACCAAATAGTCCATGGCCTGAAGACATCCGAAAGCCAAGTATCCAGGATAATCACTAGCGCCCCCGTTTGGCAATAGGACTCCTCAGCTTTACCCTAAACTCAAACATACCATTGTTTCAATCTGCCCCCAACCTTCACATGTTTATAAGCCCTGACTGAACCAATCTCAGCCCAATATTCCATTATAGTCATAGCGCCACCAACTGGCAACAGGAAATGACTTGTTTCACACTAACTAAAAACATGCAATATCCGATTTTCACCAAAGAGTCTGGCCTGAAGACATCTAAAGCCAATATTCAGTTATAATCATAGCGCCACCTGATGGCAACAGGAAATGGCTTGTTTTACACTAACTTAAATATGCAATGTCCAATTTGCACCAAACTTCACATATTTGGAAAGAGTCATGGCCTGAAGACATCTAAAGGCCAATATTCAGTTATAATCATAGCGCCACCTGTTGTCAATAGGACACATCATGCTTTACACTAACTCAAACATACCATGTTCAATCTGCACCAAATTTCACATATTTGGAAAGAGTCATGGCCTGAAGAAATCTACATGCCAAAATCCAGTTATAGTCATAGCGCCACTAGCTGGCAGCAGGAAGATTGGCACATATAAATGACTATGACATATTCCTCCTTCATTTACCACTTTAGATGCATATTGCTCGCCGTTCGCAGTCTTACTAAAGACGCCCGCTGGCGGTGAGCCCGGGTGCGAGGGCCCGTTCATCGCTGCTTGCAGCTTTAATTATTATTATTGTTTTTCAGACATGACACAAGATTGGTATTGATGGTGTGAAGGGGGAGTGGTGTCACGTAATGGCAGTTGAGGGACTGCTGATGCCGCCAGATTCTCCTGGAAATGCACTCAGCGCTTTGCTCTTGACAAGCTCTTGACCTGATATAGCAACATTCCTCCCATCACTCACCAGCATGAAAAATACATTCTGATTTGTTTGGATGTGACATCTAAAATAGCAATAACCTGCGCTGAGTCTCATACCGTATTTTCTTTTTTTCTCGTTGATGGGTTGATGCATAGAATATTCTTTATGACTTAGTGAATACAAAGTTTAATTTTCGCATTAAATACTGAATGTATTACAACATAAATACAATTCCTATTTTTTTATTAAACGCCTAGGCAATATTAAAATCTAAAAAATAATATTACCTCCCTTCTTTCCCTCTTGCACCCTTATTTTATCTTTTGCTCTTGCCCAATTATTTTTATTTAGTTATGATTTTTGTGTTGTTGTTGTTTTACAAGAAGATTAAAAAGTTGTCCTCTTTACGAATCAACATAGCAAGGACTTAAAACGGTTATGGCTAATGTACCTTCATAGACATCTATCTGTTTTTTATAAACAGATATTTTCTGATTTCTAAGCTCAATTCTAACCACGCCCTCACACTTAAACCCCTTACAAAAAAAGGTTCTGCATGTTTACATTTTTAAAAAAAACTTAGTTTTAACTTTATTTTTATACAGTTTTTTTTACAAATGAGGACGTCCTCAAAAGGAGGTTTTTGGAGATTTTGTCAGTTACTTCCCGTTTAAAGGTACCAATTTGCCCCCACAAATAGTTAGTAAGAGACCAAACCAACACAGACCACCAACACAAACCACAAGTAGTCAACAGTTTGGAAGTGGATCAAAAAAGTCATCAAAGTTGAGCCGAAGACAACCGCATTTGTTTGAGGTTTAGGACAACTTTGTTATAGATATATATATTATCTATATATTATAATATTTATATACTATCTGATAGTAATACACTTACAGATTTTAACTAGAACCTATGTAATTTTTGCTATAACTGTGACTATATCTATATTAACCTAATACTGCGGTGGTTGGGCGGGGTATGTGTACCTTTCATAGTTGCGGCGGTGGGTCCTTTTCATTGACTATACTTCATCACCATGGCAGTGTTCCATTGAGCTCTTTTTCATGGGGAGTTGGTGCTGGACTTGGGGGGCATGTCTGTAATTTCAGCATGACAAGGTTTTTTTCATTCATAGTTCGTCTTTGTCTCCACTTCATACATTCTAGAGGCAACTTTCCGCCATCTCTTCGTCGTGCTTCATATTTAACGGTTGTTTTTAATCAGTTGTACTGCTCCAGATTCCCCCACACGTAAAAAAGAGCCAACTACAACTCATTTTAAGTGGATCATCCTTGTGCAACGCGACAGAGCACTGCCCTGAAGGTATCAATACGGGTTGTTGCGGTGTGCAGTGCGTGTGTAGTGTGGATCACCATGTGTCATATGATAAACTGGTGTTACTAAATTCCACATTTCAAAATCCCCCAACAACCGGAACTAAAAAAAACCAGTTTTACAGACGTTCACCTACACTGAGCAAAACCACTCGAGTTTTTAAATTTTCCAGACACTCCACATGACGGACAACTAACAGTAAGTTGTAGTCTTTTTAGCTTGTGAACTAGTTTTATAGGCTACTGTTGCTCATAATGAGACAGTAGTTTGCCTGTAGCTATGACCACACCAAATATGTTGTCGGCATCACTGGTAGTTAGTCTTTAGCGACAGTCAACCGTCCCCAGTATATCTACTTGACTTTGCGAGAAGTGCCTTGAGACACTGCGAGGATGAGAGTGCTTCCAAGGACAGAATGTTCCTTCAGTCTGATTCAGAATTCCCTACAGACGTTGGATCTCCCCGCTGCCCATCGGGGAACCATGAGCTGAGTGAATGTAGTCCCCAGCCACCATGTGGGGCCCACCAGGGAATGGACGGGCACCACTTTTCACTGCTTGTAGCTGGACCATAGACCCTATCCAACAATTAGTTGTTGCTTTTTGTGGCTGTACTGGGGGTTGTTTCCTTCAGTAACAGAGGTTAAGGGTTACGCCCTCTGTCCCCCCGTTTGTTTATTAAAATAAAAGCAAAACAGTCAGGTTTACAGTCAAGCACCATACAATAAAGTCAAATAAAGAACGAAGTTAAAATCCAGGAATGTGTCGCTTTAAGAGCTTTAAAAGCGTGTATTAAAAAAAAGAAGGTAAAAACACTATTTGAGATGAAACTCGTTTTAATACTCATTTAGCCCTGGTGGATTTCATTTGCAACACGCAAAAACGGATAGAAACACTTTGTATAATGAAAGTCCCTTCATAACAGTAATTAATGCAGTACAGTATTGTATAGCCCGTGGTTACCATTAGTTAATACAATACAGCTGTTTTCCATTGCTTAGTTCATGTAAGCTTCGGTCCCGTTAATATCAAGTCACAGATACAACTTTAAGATGATATACGGGTCTTTAGTCACTATTAAATAAAGAAACTAATTGCTAACTGCTTTGAATTATTGTCTTCATTGTTCGATTATAATCTAGCTATGCTGTGGCGTTACGAAATGAAAACTTAGCCCCTGCTTTGCCAACCTCAAGGCATCGATGGTATATGACTTTCTCTTTCAGACAAATCCAATCGAGTTATGCTTCTACAAAATTGTCCTTCTCTTCACGCTTTCTAATGCCGGAAGGGCTTTTCTTTATTTGTTCTTACAGTCACAGATATGCAATACGGTTCATTCTCCATACAGACATGTTCTCTACATGGCTCCGGGGGGTGGATATAGCCTCCTGTACCAATCGATGCCCTTTTTTGTAAGAAAAATCATCCATATTTAAAAAACGTTTATATACACTTTCTCTCACCGCCGCTAACTGTCATACATACATGCCCCATTCTTAATAAAAAGTTTGACCAATTCTGAACACTACAAAGGCACCCTAAGCAATTTTTTCAACCTATAAGCATTTTAACACCCATATTGGGTTTGTGTCCCTTTGATTATTATTTATGTCTTTAAACCGTTTACTGAACGGCCCAAGGTAAAACCTCGTATGTTGCACTTCTATGCATCGTCAAGAAACATAACAATTCTTTTTAGAGAAACGGTAACTTTCTCGTTGGGTTTATTGCTTTAGACTTTTTTTCATAGTTTTTCACACAAGAATGAGAAAAGAATTGTGATAAGACGCGATGCTTTGGGCCTGAAACCTGAAGCCTTTAATGAACTGGTCGCCAACATTAGATCCTTGTTGTACCCGAGCCCGACCGCCCTTCCTGTCGTTTGCTAAGCAGAGCCCCCCACCCTCGATAGCCCCAGAGGGGTGGCGGCGGGGGCTAAGCTGCCTATATGGCGTGCCCATTTTCAGTTTGTGTTGAGATTATTGCTCCCTTTCCTGTAAAAGGCCCCTGGGGGGCCGGAGCGGGGCTGGATTTTAATACCTGCCAACCTATTGCTCCCGTGGGCGGTGCTTTTACTGCAGCTGTCTAGCTTGACTTTCATCAGCCTTGCCGGCCTGGTGAGTTTTGTGCGGCCCCCAATCTGGGATCCGAGCCTCCCGCCCTCTCTCCTTACGGACTTAAGTCACGTTTCCTTCGAGGAGGAGCAAAAAGCGAGCGAAAAAGGAAGAAAAAAAATGGAGGATACTGAGCTGCATACCCTGCCTTGCCTCAGTCCTCCATCTCTGAAACATTCCCCCCTTTGAAGTTTGGACCTGTGTGAGAGGCCGAAGAGAGAGAGTTTGAAAAAGAGGGTTGAAATCGACCATGCATATTGTGTTAGCCCAAGTAAATATGTTCTACTGCTTGGTTCGACACGTATACCCAGAGGAAGCTTGCACTTTCACACTTTTTTGGTTGTCTGCATCCTCGTTCATGTGATCAAAAATAACGGCGCAGACACGTCATTTCACAATGACACCATCATCAGTTACCGGTTTATTATTGACACTTTACTTACTCAACGTTCTAATAGCAAATTGAAGGAAAACATTACAATAGTGGTGTTGTTGAGCTGTATTAGACCATGGGTCCGATACGAAAGGAAAAAATAAGAAAAATTGGCAGAATTAAAAATGCACTTTAAACTTAACCAAAATAATTTAATTGTTTAGCTTCTGTTTTCTATAGTTGTAGTTCCTAAATAAACTAGAAAAAAATGAATGTCAGAATTAAAAGGTCACACGTTATCTTGCATAGTCCCACTTTAGACTTCTACTAACTCAGAAGTACTTGTAATTACATTCATACTACCATGTCCCACCCACTTCCTCATCTCATTTGTGCACCTACATGTCTCCTACTCTCAGAGTACTGGTAGGGTATGTTGGTTTAGTAAATAAGTTGACAACGGAACGTGTTTAGAAGAGCATTAGCAGACAGTCACTACACTCCTACTAACTGCTAGTGACATGTAGTTGCTAATTTCCTTTACTGTTAATAGAAATTGTCCTCCAGGGGAACTAATCGAAACATAAATGTTACCATCACAAATTCTTGGGATAGTAAATGCCCTGTTTCTTCACTGTAACCCCCAAAAAACTCAGGCTTCGAATATAAACCAGGTATCATGAACTTAATCACACTTATATCCTTACCATCACGCATTAATCTGCTCGGATTCCATGTCACTATCTCTCTGCTGGGCATCCTGTTATTATTATTTCAAGACTGTTGGCGTGAAACAGTGTTTTCTTGGTTACATAATAAATTAAACCGGTTATATATGTTTCTGCTTTGCAGCAAGCATTCCCTTATCTTTTTATTTCTTTTTTTATTTTTTTCCGCAATCTATCCGTCTTTGCAATCCTGTCATCTTTTTACAAGGTCCCTGTTTTATTTTTTTTTTTATTTATTTTTTTTTTCCTTTTTTTAGAAAATAAATGAAATACGTTTTTATTCAGCCCGGACCAGATTAAACCATACAAGGTGACGTAAAAGCCATTCATATGTTACAAAGACGTCCCATTTCTATAAATGGTTTCTTTTGTACTTAATATCTGGAAAAATGTTAATCAATTCCCACAAAGTATTAGGCACACCAACTTGTTCACTTGATAATAATCAAAAGTTTATTTTGAGCAGCCAAACCGCAATAAAGATTTCTGACGGATCACGGACACTAACTGACGCGTACCATAATCTTTGCGGCCACAGTAATGGTCGTACTTTCACAAATACCATATTGTAATGATTCACAATCCTTGCTGTTGCTCGCAATTTTCGACCTCAAGAACGCAGCCCTTGGTATATATGCAACTGTTGGTTAACTTCAAAGCAAACTTCTACACTTTACAGTCAAAGAACTAGTTGTTTTACAGAAACCATGAAATAACCGTTAATCGCATAGCAAGTTGTCCGAAAATCATCTACAGATTTACCTGATCAGTCACGGGACTCTTTTGAGAAAGGGATAGTTACACCCAAAACATGAAAGTTCCTGTCCTCATTACTCCCTCCAACTTCAAACCTGTAGTTTTTTTCTGCTGCCTGAACCCATTACCCCAAAAACAGACATCTTTTAGAATGTTGTAGACACAAAGGGCCCTCTGACCCCCGGATTTCATAATAGATTTTTCCCATACTACTATTCCATGGGACCACAAGGGTTCACTTAACTGTGGTAACTTGGAAATTCGGACAGAATGTTTTATATTTTTGGTAAACTCTCCCCTTAAATGCGCACAGCCTTACAATTTCTGTCCAGCCAAACACTTTACATTGCACCTTATGACTTAACTGACTGGATATTAACTTGTATTTGTTGAATGAGCCAAGCCTTGATTATCATTCCCGCCAGCCAGAAGCCACAACCCCTGCGTCTAGTATAAATTAATCACAAAACCGGCGTGCGGTAGAAATAAAGGTCTTGCAAAAGGCGGTGCAAGCGATGACCGAAAAACCTTTTTGGTTCCACAACGAGCCAATCTCAGTCAAGGGTTTCTTTAAGACCATCTCTTTCTTCCTTTTTTATAATCTGAAGAACCGTCGTCGCCACAAAGAACCCTTTTGTTAACCGAAGGTTTCCTTCAGATTTAAGGTCTGTATGGAACCATTCAGACAAAAAGGTTATTCTATGGCATCGTGAAGCACCTTTATTTTTAAGAGTGTAAGAGGCAAATTTCTGCTTTTAGATGAACACTTTCTGCATACATTTCAACAAAATGCCAGTTTAGTAATTTTTTTTTCTTGGCATAGTGGCCCTTTAACATAGTCAACAAGTGAGTGTCAACAGAAGAAAAGTTTCACATCCCTCCTCCCTTTATTTTACATGTGGGAAAATGCGCAACACAAAACTCTCGGTCGCTCAATGCTGCCTTAATCACCAATCAAAATAACGCCCTGATCTCACCACAGCTTAATATAAAACATCAGCAACACTATGAAGAACACATGTCTCTTTTCTCTATTCATTATGAGGAAGGTGTTAGCACTAGCATGGGGTACTCACTAATTGGCCACCAGATGGTCATTATGTGGCATGTTGTGTGGAGGAGGTTTTGGAAGCTTGTTGCTGAGCACCTGGGGTGTTTTCTGATTGGAGGTTTTCTTGACAGATGATTTATTCATGTCATGTCATTGGTCAGACCTCTGTAGCCACAAGGCACAAATTAAGGGGGTAGTTTCCAAAATGCCCAGGCCACGGGCTACAAAGACTGGGCTCATTTACACAATAAGTCTTTAACAGTGTAAGGGGTCAGGCCATTCATTTGTGTCACTTTTTAGTCATTCACAGCATAAGTCAATGTAACATATTTTGGTAAAGCTATCACCTTATAACTAAAATGTACATGTTCTTTCCTTTATAAAATAAATCAGAAAATATTAATTGAAGCTACACTGAAAACATATTGCTCTTTTTTGTTTTCGTCTGTATATATCTTACATTTAACATTCTCTTTTAATTCTAAAGTCAGAAGCTTTGCAAGATCAAGTTCCTTGCAGTTATATATGTGCTATTTAGGATGTGGTGCGCCTGAGAGCAAATATTTGGTTCCACTGTGTTCTATCTGGGGTTAAACCCATATTATGTACTTCAAAGTTGAAAAGTGCTTGCACATGAGAGGAGTGTGACGCTCCCCTCTTCAGCCAAGCTGCCTGTGTAAAGCGGTTTGCTTAATTTGCATCGGGTCATGTGCAGAGGTCATACTTGTGATTTTGCAGGAAGGCTTTGCTTGAGGTCACAAGCAATCTTTCCAGATGTGCCAGAATGTCATCAACGCATAACGAACCATGCATTGTGACATTATGATATTAAAGATGGCAGTTTGGTTTCCCGAGCAAAAACCTCATGGGTAGCTCACCATAATTTAGGGATTTGTTCACCTGTCCGATTTGGTTGATGTGATAAATGGAGAATGCTAGTAATTAATTAGTTATTAATTATAAAATAAATGAATGATAGAAATAATAAACCTCCAACGCCCATTGGAACACAGACCATACTTTTGTAACATTTAATACGGTTTAATTTTGTGCACACACACACACACACACACACACAAACACACTCGTTTAAAAGTGCTCGTTACAGATTGAATATTTTTTATGTTTCTAAAAGACTAGCGCTCTCTGCGCCAAGCATTTATTTTACTAAATACCATGTAAAACTTAAATGTAATTTGAATTTATCGATTGAATATTTGAAAATGCCGTTTGTTCCTGTGTGTGTGTGTGTGTGTGTGTTTAGCATTATTTCAGTCTTCAGAGTTGACTAGGTCCTTCCGAATGGTCTGAATTATTTTATCTCTACAACATATTCTAAGTTAGTTACGCTTTTTTAGGACTCTCTAATGAATAGAAAGTTTATTAATTTGTTTAGTAGCAGCGGATCTCTGAATGTTTCTTTCACTAGTTTCTCTCCAGAGGTTAGCTGATGAGCCATGTCGCTGTTCATGTGTGCTGGAGACTCTTGATCCAGAACACCGAACTCATGCAGCCCTCATTGTCCTCTTACACTGAGTTTTGTGTGAAAAAGAAGCTCAGTTTGTTTAGCTCAATGGAGCATTCTAACCCCGCATGGCCAGGTGCCCGATGAAACATATGGTGAGAATCTACCCCGGGCAGGAGATGGAAGATTCATGGAGTGCTCACCGGCTCTGCTATATATCACTTGGGGCCAGGGATCAACTGAAGAGAAGATTAGACTTCAGTCTGTCTCTGTCTCTTTGACTTGGTCTGTTTTTCTGTCGTTGTGGCGTTTGTAATCTTGCAGAGTAACACCACCGTGTGGATGTCAGAGTAATAGCAGCAAGTGACTTATTTTCTGCACACAAGCAGCTAAAAATATACTGAAATCGTGTAGCCTATACTGAGATCTTACAAATTACTGTATACAGATATATAAGAATACACTCCATTGATTCATTTTCATTTTTATTCATTTTAAAATACAGTAAAATTCTTTCAAAACTTTAGGCTAAAATTGGAAACAGAGTGGAATGCACAGACATTTTGGAAATAACATTTTTTAAAGCTTTGTGTGAGTCATGGATAGAGATCATATAAATAAACAATATAGAAAAATCTGAAAATTAGAACTCTGCAACTGTCCAAAATCCCATGGTCCGATTTATTTTACATGTGTGCAAACTAAAATATCTATTGTATACTGTTTGCTATTGTATTTGAGGTAGAGATGTTATCATCCCTGCAAACATGATAAAAAACAAAGCATACTGAGTTTTTGGAGAACTATGCATGGCAAACATTTCAAAAGCATTCATGTCTATTGTGAAAAAAGCACCAATAACATAAAAAAAAAAAAGAATAACAACAAATTGGTTTACTGTTTTCTCATGATTTCATAGATCGTACAACAATAAAAGAGCATGCAAACAGCAATAGCATTATTTTCTCAAAGTCAGCATTACATAGCATAGTGAAGTGTCCTGTTGTACATAGCGGAGGAAACATTTCATGAGCTGAGGTCACTAAAACTCAATGCTACATTCTCTGGTGTAACTATGATCTAAACCTGACATCCACTAATAAATCATTAATGACGTAAGAATACCCTGCTGAGATCATGAAAAAGATGAACTTGTATTCTTGCGGCCAATTACAAAGTGCCAAAGTCACTTGATATCACTGTTATGTACAGAAGATTTTTTTTAGGTTAGTTTATTTTGAATATTCAGTTATATAACCAAAAAGAAAAAGTAAACGCAACATCATCTTGGTATTTGATGTTTATCCACATTGTGATGAGACGCTGCTCCTCTGCTGGACAGAGTTTTTCACCTCTATTGTTGAGGTTATTAGATCATTCAGTCCAAATTGTATGGAGGCCATAGTTTGGAAGAGCTGGGCCTGAAATTCAGTCTCCGGCTTTGCTTTCTCCTGTAACTGCTTCTCTTTTGCAGTGAGTTCATTTCCTTCAGGTATCTAAATAAGTGAAATATTATTATTATTTTCCATTTCCATTTATGTATGCAGCAGATGATTTTATTCAAAGTAAGGTTAAAATCATAAAGTAGAACAACTGAGGAAATGATTAATTTAGCCCTGTACTATACTGCCATCACATGGCATAGACTTAACAGCGTTTTTTGGTTTGTTTTTTACTTTTAGACTTTGACAATGATTTCCCCCCCTGCTGGAATAATATACAAAAATAAAAATAAATCAATATAAAAAATAACAGAAAAAAGAGGAAAAACAGTGTTCTTACTTCAGCAGACACTCTTTGCAGCCATATTTTCTCCTCATCTGTAAACTCCATCGCAGAACTGAAACCAGTAAATAAGTTCTCAATTAATAATAGCAAACTATGATCAATGAAAGAAGTTCTTGAAAGAAGTTAGACATTAGACATTGCATGAAAGGTAAACTTTAATGTAGCCTATGTTTTGACGGTGTGTCTAAAAAGCCTGTCGGGTCTGAGCCTCCGTCTAAATCATAGCCTATACAGAGGCCCAAAAATGCATTCAGACGCTAAAAATTACTTATTGTCTGCATCAGACAGAAAAACACCATATCAAATGTCAATGATTTTAAAGAAAAACAGCACAAGTACGTTTTTTCAAGCAAGCAAGATTTTGCTGTGCGTAAACGAAAGTGAAATTAAACAGTCTATAGCCTACTATCTTGTTTTTCTTTACAATACCGTAGTTTGTCAGGAAAAAAGAACATTTCAAATTAAAAACTGAGATTGATTCTTTTGCCCTATAGCCACTCTTAATTTTTAGAAGATCGGCATTAGAATTTAGTTAACTTATGCATATCCTGACTTCATACAGGGTCAGCTTATGCACAGTATCGACGATACTAGTAATAATGTAAGTTAAAGTACTCTTTCCCACACATAAATGATTTTGACTTACCTATTAAGGGAAATCCTTCTTTTTTGTTAAAGCAGCGCCGAGATTAATGGTAGTTAAAGAGCATCCCTGTTTAACAGAACTGAGTGAACAGAAAAAGAGTCTATTTGTGAATAAACATCCTGCGGACAAAACCAACCTCAGCTGTCGAAACCTTTTACAGTCTATGGTCGAAACGCCCGACTGCAGAAGTACACGATGGGAAAACATACATGCTTTCAATATAGAAGTTAAAATAAGCTATAATATATCCAGAAATATTAAAACATTTAAGTCTGCTTGTCGTTTACTACTCGCTCGTTTACCCGGTTAGACGTACAAACTGCAAGCAGACGATTTCTTATCAATCACCTGCATAACGCAAGTGAAAGTGAAAGTAACATTGGGCTTAAACACGTAAACAACTACGTCTACTGCAACAACGTGTTCTGCACCACTATTTATGTTGATTATAAATATTCCAACAATAACAGCTTTCGACTGCATTTGAAGTCGTTATAGACAGTTTCAACGGCAACAACATAAACGTTACTGCGCATGCGCGCTTGTGTGGCCTTAATTAACTTCCGGTAGACTTCCAAATAGAATCAATAATAACAGCTAAGTAGTCCCTTTAGAGTAGATTATTTTTGATAAGCAAAATATGTTTGCTGCGTAAATCAGACCGACTTACTGAAAATGCAAATTCATTCTCTGCCAGCAGGGGGTGCTTTAAAGCGGGAGAAATAGAGGTTTCCCCAGTAACGGCTGTAGCTGAGCTCACAAACGCTGCTTTATCAGGCATCTAACATGCAAGATTAAATGAAAATGACATCGAAAATTGTCTAAAGATTGTCTTCCTTCAGAAATTCAGTGAAATAAAAACACCGGCGCCTCGTTATGATTTTTAAATGTGCTGTGCGTGCTCATGTTTATTCAACCAAGCCTTTTGGGAAATCTGTAATTTTTTATATTGTGGTGAGTGCCACAAATAAATAAATGTATGGGAAACACATCCCACAGCACAACCACCTGAGCCCAACATCACTCTACTCATCACCTTAACTTTAACTGAGTTTGTAGCCGGCCCCATAGCCAGACTGATAAACAAACACAGACCTGAAGTTAACTTTGGGCCAGGCGCGTGCGCCCGATGAAACAGTCTATAGCAAAAGTGAGACAAAAAAAGGAATGGAAAGATGTAGCATTTTATTTCATCCCCAACATCAGACAAGCTACCAGACATTATTGTCATTTTTTACCCATTCACATATATTGATAGAAAAGACCCTTTCCTATAACAAAGTATAATGGATATCTGACAAATAATCATTCCCAGGATATTGTTTTAATAATTTTTTTTTAAAGCAACGAATTAACAATTAATCATCTCTCAGATTTTTGGACAATCGACTGATTGAGTATAAAATAATGCCACTGATGTAAAAACCTGAGCCCGTGAAACCACAACAGACAAGTTGATAAGGTATGGATCACCATGCAGAATCGCAGCACACTGCTGCCCAGTAGCATCTGAGCATATGGCATATAAAGGAAGAATTGGAAGGATGTTAGGGAGTTCAGAAATCCTCTTCGCGACAGGTTCTTGGCCTAGCGCATGGAGCGATCCAGCAGTCAGTCAGATCTTTCTCCATCGACCACCGTGTGGTCACGAGGTCCAAAAGTTCTGTGTCAACTGCTCTCTCCTTCTACACACCAATGTCATTGATCAACCGTAAAAGTTAGGATCAAAATGAATTGGTTAACATATCTGCAGCTGACATTGGTCAATTTTATTTTTTATTTGAATTTAAGCTACTGAGAAGCAATCATGGTTTGCTTGTGCTGTTTACGACTTTACCCAATTTCCACACAATGACAAATTATCCAATTATGTTGCAACTGAGAAGACATTGCATTTTCTTTAAATGTGCAAGACTATTCATTAGCTGCTATAGGTAAATAACTAGAAGAATAAAGTGCAGTAAACTGTAAAACTATTTGCTTTAAAAATAAGTGTGCTTATTATTATGATGATAATTCTAATAATATTATAACAAATACCACTTTGCAATATAAAGCAGCATTACAGACTGTTTTTATACAGGTAAAATAACTGGAAACGGCTGACACTGGAAGCCTCGCACATTTAAATTACAATATATACACAAAAATAAAACAAATAATTTACAGTAGCGAACAGGAAAAAAAACATGATTTTTAAATTATCTATCAAAACTTTTCTAATTTAAACATTACTCTGGATCACTCACCTAAAATGAAATTGTACTGAGCCAACTGAGCATTCCTGATCTTCTTGTTCAGGGTGCAGCCTGGGTCCAGATCCACATCCGTCATCAACCCTCCCCTGTGGAACTCCTGTTGTACCTGAGATTGACAAGGGATTGTTTTTGATAACAATGTTTGTGCTGGAATCAGAGCTAACAGCTACTAGTGCATGGGAAATAGCGAGCAGAACGTACTCTCTGGGCGTACCCATCACAAGTGGGTCCTACAGGAACCACCATCACCTGACGTGGGGACAGCCACAGTGGCCTGTGGGAAACAAAAGCAGGAGAATTTGGTATGTGCACATATGGTGTGTGACTAAACATTATCATGTGAGAGTCCCCTTCCTAAGTCGTACCACTTTCCCCCATAGTTTTCAGTCAGGATGGCGATCATGCGTTCCACTGAACCCAGAATCGCTCTGTGGATGATCACAGGTCTCTTCTTGTCATCGCCATCATGGCTGAAGAGAGACAAAGTTTGAATTACAAAGTCAGCAACTTGCACAGTTAAAAATGCAGGAGGGGTGTAGTAATCAAATATAACCACAAAATGTCACTGTTGTGCAGGGAACAGAGATTGTTCTGGATGTTCTCTCAGGTTTTCATTTTTTCTTATTATTTTACTCAGGAAAACATGTAATGTTTACTTGAGTAAACATACCTCACAAATGTAAGATTGAAGCGAATAGGCAACTGGAAGTCCAGCTGAATGGTGGCACATTGGTGATACCTGCCAATGGCATCCTTTATCTGAATATCAATCTGAATCACACAAAAAAATAATACTTGAGTGTTAAGTCATTTCCTAAATGTACATATTTCATACTATGCTTTTTTTATCCAGTTGCACCTTTGGTCCATAGAAAGCTCCATCACCAGGATTCAGAACCCATTTCTCTCCAAAATCATTCAGGCTGTTCTCCAGTTGCTAAAACAATTAACAAGGGCTTAATGAAGTCAAACTAGACTAGATCTGCATGATTGAATTCTTACCAACCCAAACTTTTGAACAGTACTGTATGTGCATTTATTTGCTTATGTTCTTTTTGTGTTTATGGACAGTGTCACATTTTACCTTCTCAGCCTGGTCCCACACTTCAGGTTCTCCTAGGAACTTCTCTGGCCTGGTGGAAAGGTTCAATTTGAAGGTGAAGCCAAACACATCATACACTGTACGTAGGAAGTCCAGGCAACCCTTTATCTCAGACTCGATCTGTTAGATAGGAAAATGGGTAAGGAGGTAAGATGAGGAGAATAATGACCCCTTAAATGCAATTCAAACAAACAAAGCATTAATAGGCTTGTGAATCGAACATAGCCCTTTAACACACTGAAAAATGTAGGGGTTCCACACCTTTAAACCAACACATTTCCATGGCTTAAAGAGCATAACCCGACACATTTACATGTACAATAGAAATTGTAAAAAGGGAACCCTAAATAGCAAGTCACAAAAAAGCATAATTTATTCCAAAGTAACTTGCCTGGTCCATAGAGCAGAAGATGTGCGCGTCGTCTTGTTGGAAACGTCTGACTCTGGTCAGGCCAGTAAGAGCTCCAGACAACTCATTACGGTGCAAGACCCCAAAATCAGCCAAACGCAGAGGGAGTTCCCTCCAAGAGCGCGGCCGGTGGTCAAACATCAGACTGCCAAATAAGGAACATGTTTACATAAAAAAAATCTTGCAAAAAATGATTCCCTTTGCTTAACTTTTTGCATTCGGGGATACTGTCAATGCCTGTTACAATTAACAACTCCTCAAAACTTCTGTTGCAGTGAATACAGAAAGATTTTGTACCAGTGTCCAGGGCAGTTCATGGGCTTGAGAGCAAAGATCTCCTTCTCCACCTCAAAGGAGAACATGTTTTCGCTGTAGTGCTGCCAGTGTCCTGAGGTTTGCCATAGTTTGCTGTTGTAGATGTTCGGTGTGACCACTTCCTGGAATCCCCTCTTTCTGTATTCACTCTACACAATAAAATTTAGAACAGTGCAACAAAAATGGTCTGTGAAAATGCATAAATATTTAAGCGGTTGGTTCACAATCATTAACGGGGTCATTAAAGTGGACCAACCTATCCATTACACGGTCTACTGAACCATGACATCCATAAAATGCAATTTAGCATATCCTAATAGACCTCTGGAAACCCTGCTCCACATCACACCCTTGTTTTGTCAGCTATTGTAATTTTTTTAATGGATGATATTGGCTCTGTAGTAACAGAATGAACTATGAATTCAAAAAGGGTGGGAAACTCACTCTAATAAACTCGATGAGCGTATTATAGATGTAGGCTCCTTTAGGCAGAAAGAAACAGCTACCCGGGCTCAGGTCGTGGAAAAAAAACAAGTCTTGCTCCTGGAAAGACAAAAGCGGGGGGAGAGAGTGTGTGTGTGTGTAAAACATTAAAAGGTGAGAGAAACAATTATTATAATTGAGTCAGAAATCTAAACGAGAATACCGGAGGATACAAAGGAAAAGAATGAGAAGTTCAAATGAGCAAGAGACAAAAAATAGGACAAATGGCTGATTATGCTCTTGCTTTTGTTGTGACAAAGTGTTCCCTGTGCACCCATCAGCATGTCCATGAACAGATGGCACATTAAGGAGACAGACATCTGCCTTCTTTATGGGGACAGTCCCCGTTCTCTCCCCACCCAGCCCACCTATCAGACCTGTCTTCAGTCACCACAGATTCGAGACTCCCTACACAGTGCATCAAATGAGATGCTGGCTGAGTCATTAGCACATCAAAATGTCCACATGTTCTCCAGTGTGAGCAGTTTTGTCCCCCAAATGTTCAGTGGAAAGTGGCTTTTTTGTATTAATTTGCACACTGCTGACTTTCATAATTATTCACTTCCAGTTGTGCGGACGCGCATACATGTTGCTGCTGGATTTGTGATTTAATTACATTACCATTCAAAAGTTTGTGGTCAGTAAGGACTGTGTGTGAAAGACTTTTTGATTAAGACTTTTTTATTATTATTTATGAGTCAGTACTGTGCACCATTAGTATATTTAATTCCTGTCATCAAAGTATTTAAATAAGGTATGATTTACATAATCCATAGACAAGGATTACCACTGACGCGCATTTTGCGTATTCTTGGGGGCCATTGTATGAATGTACATTTCTGGCTTATCTGTAAACAGTACCCGCATTTACGGTAACATGGTTTATAGTGGAAATCCATTACCTATTTCAGATGAGTGGTGGGCTTTGATCACGTATGCATGTAACTTTTCACACATCTGCACATACCCTTCCTAGTTTGCGATGATCTCTGTTCTTGGCTTCTTCCTGGAATTTCTCCCATTCTTTCAGCATCTTAGGATCAGGGAAAGAAATGCCATAGATCCTTTGGAGGCTCTCCATGTCAGCTTTGCCCTCCCAATATGTAGAAGAATTCTGTGATGTACAGCATATGCATCATTTGGGATTATACATCATGCTGTAGGGATAATATGCCTAATGTACAAATTGGGATAATATGACAGAGGAATGTGGAAGGGAGTTTTAACTGAGAGTTAGTTTAAAGAGCAGGTCATATGGGGTTTGTAAGGTAGCTATCCTTCAATGTAAACAGTCTGCAAAGTTGTTAATCAAAAAAGTGCATGATAAATAAAGATATTGTCTCTCAAAAGAATGAGTCGACTCAGAATCGCCTATAAATATAACGAGTCGTTATATTTTCGAACCTTCTGCCTGTTACCGATCTACATCACTGGGTAACACATTAGCATAATCCCCGCCTGCCCACGAAATACCAACACTCTCTGTGTCGAGAAGATGCTGTCTTCCACGATACCACAGCAATACAATTCGAATCTTTTGTTGTGCTCGTCATTTTACCGAGGACTGCTTCTCTAATCTTGCCTTTTATCATCTTTATTTGGACCAACAAGCATCTCCGAACCACAACCTGCAAGTACGATTGATACGTTATGTGTACATCTTCAATTGAGTGCTCAAAATATCTAGGTTTTTTTTTGGGCTAATGTGATGTATACCTAGTGCAGCTTTAGGTTTCCAGGTAAAGCACAATATTACTGTTTTACTGAAATACTTCTGATAATTCGCTGTGAACCCACTATTTCCAAAGAATGTGTCGATTAATGTAGACTGTCGTTGTTCTAATTACTTTGTTTAATAATAAAGAATGTAGTGTAGCGCACAGACTTTATAATCATTGTGAAAGTGCTGTTTATGTAGTTATAGGGTTAATGCAGGGAGTAAAAGACCCGGTAAAGAGAGACGAGTTAGTTAGGCTGGTGCGCATGTGATACAGTTCTGCGTTATAATTAAAGGTTAAGACACGGAGCGCCTTTAGTCTGTCATTCTTCAGACATTACAGTAGACATATTTTGGTTTTCAAACTGTATTGTTTCATCAGTTAGTCACGTTAGCACTCGGCTAACGTATCCACCATTATTGTTTTGTTAAGTGTTTACAGTTTAGCAGCTAAACTTTAGCTGCCTGTGGGAACGATTCGCTTGCATAAGTGTTAAACAAAATGTTTTTATGTCATTATTTTAAGAACTGATTGGAGCACTATATTATTGTTTTATGTAAAGGTGTATGCTAGGGTTGCCAGGTTGTCACAACAAAACCCGCCAATTGCTACTCAAAACTAGCCCAATCGTGTTTCGAGGGTGGTCCCCCTTTAAAAAGGACACTACGTATAAATGTATATATTCTGGGAAAATTACAGTGTTTTCTGACCTTAGATGCATTTAAACCTGTTGTAGGGGACTCCAACACAATATTAGGACACTTTAAAAAACCATATGACCTGCTCTTTAAATTGTTGAAAGTTTCTGCAAGGATACTGGGGGAAAATGAAGGAAAGGGCTGAATTGTGCACCTTGTGGATCTTCAAGGCCTTGATCTTTCCTGTATGTCTTACATGAGGCCCTCTGCACAGATCAATCAAAGGTCCACACCTACAGAACCAACAGTAAAATGTGTAAATAAGGTATAATTACATTGTATATAAACTAACATTAAAAATGTTGAAGTTGGTAAGAATTTTAAAATGTTTTTGAAAGAAGACTATATTAATAATGACCAAAAACACAGTAAAAACTGTAATATTGTGAAATATTATTAAAACTCAAAATAACTGTTTTCTATTTAAATGTATTTTAAAATGTTGTTTATTCCGGTGATGGCAAAACTTTCAGAAGTCTTTACTCCAGTCTTCAGAGTTGCTGCTCAAGAAATATGTCTTTATTTATTAAATAAATAAATAAATACAAAACACTTCAAAAACTTGATGTTTTTGCAACCAAAATCATACCTGTAAACTGTAGTTGTTGGGGTGGTAACCTTCTCATTTAGGATCCTGCACTTGAACTTGTTGTACTAGAAGAAAGAGAGAAGCAGATTTCACTGGTCTGACTCTGAACTTCAAGGCGCTCAAGTGTTAAGAGTTTATTCATAGCATGAGCTTATATTTCTCACTCTTAGAAAGGAAGCACCTACCTTGAACATCTCCAACAGAGTCTCCTTCTTTACCTCCAGCCTCTCAAAGGACTGCTTCTCTTTGATGATTTTCTTACACAAGTTCTCCAAACAGGGAAAATCATTACTCGATACACCTCTGAGAACCGGCAGGCGAGGAAGGGAGAGGATAGAGAAAGTAAAAGTAAAGTATACAAAGGTGCACAGGTTTCATTAAAAAAACATAAGCTCTTCTTAAATAAAAACTAGTGCAGAGAATTACAAAACATCTCACATATGCCACCAATTAAAGAAACTTTAGTCTTCCAGCAGTCATCTTCTACGACAAAGCAATGCATATTCAGAAAAATACCTACTCTGGACCAGACAGAGCCACGCTAACAAATAAGGCAGAGTTTGACAGTGATATTATCAAAATGAATACATTTGAAAATATTGGCTTTCAACAAGTAAACTACAGCATTGATTCTGCTCCTTCCAGCTTATCTAAAGCCACTGCACTGATCCTGGTCAAAAAAACGGTCATGTAATTGTTCAAAAGGATCGAAAACTCCTGAACAAAAATATAAAATTTTGTATTTCTTGTCCAGCTACTTAGCATAATTTCTAACCACAGATAAATTAATGTGACTTTCAAGCTCTAACTGACAGTTCTAAACAATAGATGGTAAACAGACACAATAGTGACTTGCATTAGCATGGATGACAACAGTCGTGAAAAGCATATTATAATCTGTAGCCTGTAGTTTGCCCTGTAATACTACAGTTCTGTTGATAAAAATCCCAAATCATTCTAATTAAAAAATAATAATAAACAGAGAATATGTCTAACTTACTCATTTTCAAGAAACATATCATAGTAAAAGCCATTCTCAATGGGCGGCCCGTAACAAAGGCATCCTCCATAGACTCGCTCCATGGCCTCTCCCATTATGTGGGCACTGGAGTGCCAATACACCTTAAGAAAGAAGTTTTTTAAATAATATGTAAATATATACTCTTTCAATCATCTATGCAATAAAATAATTCATAAGATACACATTTTCACTGTGCACTACTTTATTTGTGGTGGGGTCACTGCTATTGTGGACTAGCCTTCATTAAAATAAATAACACAAATGCAAACTTGAGAAAAAAACTCTAAACTTACTGCTTGTGCCTCTTCATCGTCGAATTTGAGAAACACTAGACTGCAGTCTTCCTCTAAGGGCCTGTCTAGATCCCATACCACATTGTTCACTTTGGAGATCACAGTATTATCAGCAAGGCCTTGGCTGTTAAGTAAAACACATTATAATGTCATACATTGTGATTACAAGTTATTGCTTGATTTGGAAGCATAATACAATCAAGCAACTCACTAAGAAAACACTTTTTTTTGGTGCCTTTCAATGAAAAGGAGAAGTTTAAGTTTAAGGTAAACTTCTATATAACAATTCACACAATAGTATTTCTATTTTTTTTTTCATTTCACCTAGTCTAGCTTTCTAATAAGCCTGGAAGCTTACACTATAAATATCGACAAACTCCTTATGTTCCTCTATTGTAGGTTGCTTTGGATAAAAAAAAAGTTCTGTTAAATGATAAATGTAAATGTTGTCGACTGTATCTGTTGTCTCACCCCAAATTCCTGCCACTGGCTGAGTCAATATTTCTATGCCAGATCACTCAAACAAACAGAACAATGTTTTGATTGCATTATGAAGCCTCAGTGTGTTTATACACTGACTAGGGTTGGGTACCGAAACCCGGTACCAATATGGCACCGGTACCTATGTAACCGGTATGTACTAGAACCGAATCCGAACGCAGATTTCGGTGCCTCATTTCGGTGCCATGCCTGAGCAATCAATTGAAATATTTGTCCTCTGGTTCTCCGAAACGGACGTAAGAAACATCATCACCGGCACCGCACGTGAAAAATAATTTCCCGACTGAGAAAATGCATGTGAACTCAAGTCGGAAAGGTCTAATAACACAAATCCAACACATCTTTGTAGTAAAGAGAGTTATTTTCACATTCCGACTTAAAAGCACAACCTGGGAAATGAGAGCATCCGAGGAGCGCGTGAATGCAGTAATTACACGTGCTCTGATGGCAGCAGGTAGCCTTCAATTAACTAAGCTAAACATGCTTAAATAAAAATGTCTAATGCTAAACCTCCCTTGTATTCACATTTATAAACCTGTTATCCAACAAAAGAGAACATTAACATTTTTACTCTACAACACCAGTCAAATGCTTCCTTTTGTGATCTGATGAGGCTTCTTGTCACAGAATGAGGCAGAAAATATGTTCCATATACTACTTTAAAAAGAATACATCGATTATAAATTACGGTGACCCATATGTCCTCTTTTCCCCGGACATGTTCTGTTTTTGGACCTACAAAAATGCATCCGGCCGGCATTCTGACTTGCCTAAAATGTCTGGGATCGGCCTGGTTCCTTAATCTGCTCCGCTGAATCTCTGACCATTGCCGTCTGCTCCCGCAACATGTGTTTCGCTCTCGCGATTTTCATGTCCACTCCTTGAAACATTCTAATATTGTGTATAATTTAGGCGCATCAGGGAGCCACTCTCAGGAAGCAGTGTATTTAAATATTTTTGAATGAAAGTTTGCGCGGTTGACTTTCACTTTCGATTTCGCCATCACACGCACTCTGTGTAAAGGGAATGACCTAGCCAGTCATCCAAGCAGCTGAGTCCTAAATATTTTCAAGAGATAACGGTTGCTGAAACACTTCTCTTACATTCTACATTGCCTCTATACTCTTGGAGTCTCTCGTTCTAATGCTACTTTCCCTAACTTTTTCTGATGTTTTTTTTAATTAAAAATCTTGACCCTCTAACATTTGCACTTTCTATTCTATTTCTATTCTAATGGCCAATCCATCATTTTTGGGGGGTATTTTTTATTTATTTTTTAATAAGTATCGGTTCAGGCACCGCAACCGTTTGAAAAGTACCGATTTGGCACCGGTATCGAAAAAAAAACAAACGATACCCAACCCTAACACTGACTATATAAGTATTTAAAAATAAATTAAAGTTTACCAATCTTTCACAGGTGTCATTGCTAACTATGTCATTTAGTTGAAAAAGCTTGCCTGTTTAGTTTAGATAGTCACTAACCTGATGCCACAGGCAACCTGGTACGGTGTGGTCTTCCAGGTGCCACAGGCAACCTGGTAAGGTGTGGTCTTCCAGGATTCCCCATCTACTACTTTTCCATCGGGCAGTGTGATCTTGATGGGCTTGCTGTCTTTAGCTGCTTTCTCAGACAGCAGGGCATCATGTTCTGCCTTCAGCTGGTTATAAACGGACAGACGCTCATCGATGTACTGTGGTAGAGGATTCAACTATAGAGAAAAAAAGAGACAAAACTCTATTTTTATCACGTAACCACTATCCATTGTTTCAAGGGTCCTTCAAAAGTGCATGTATCATAAATAATAACAGCAGATATACTGTCTTTACAGTTATGAACCAAAGCAAGCTCATCCTCCTCAGGAAAATAATTGAAATCAATGCACAATTGCACATATGCCAAATATTTTCAGTTACACAATGTGCACGATACTATCCACATTCTTAACAATGGATTTATTAGTTTATATAAAAAAACTGAATCTTTAAAGTCCATTGTGGAATACGCAAGTGTTGCAATATCCTACACAACACAGCAAAAAAAAATATATGTATACACCAGCACAAACCTCAGCCCTGCCACCCGCATCTCCACCAGCATTCTTGTTTTTCTTCTTTCCTCCATCTTTGCTATTCTGAAAGAAAGGGTGCGACGTTCATTGGTTATTACTTTCAACTGTCAATTATTTGCTCATGTCAACAAAGAAGAGAGTTCAAAGTTGTCGCTGTAAAGTGATACAGAAACAACCTGACTGCAAACCTATAAATAAACAGAGCATATTAAATATCTATATTGCACAGCTGTGAGACAAATAACGAGAGCAACGTGTTTCAAAGGTCCCAAAAACTATTTAAAAAAAAAAAATAAGGCATTAAGGGTTTTGACAGCAACATGCTATGACTGTCGCAGAGGACTTCTTCACTAGCTAGTCAGCCAACTGCATGCACATCTGATACCTTCTTCTCGTCCATTTTCAGACCCTTCATCTGTTCGGTAACGCTCTCACCCGCCATAATTAGACAAAAAAAAATCACAAGCACGAACAAGTAACACAATCCAACAATTTACAGATGTGTACCGTCTTTATTTAGGACCCCGGCACACACGTTTCCCGGATATTGCGGGGAGGCAAATGCTGATGCAACAATGTGGTGAATTTGGAACGTTATCCGTGATTGGTGATTCACTGTGATTGACGTAAGTATAAACCAATCATCAGGCAGAATATTTCATTTTTGGCGCAGTAAGATGATGCAAAGCGAACGACATACTATAAAGTGTAAGGCAGGTTTTTACTGTATATACGTCTGTAATGTTATTGCTAATTATAATATAATGTGCCATTTTAGTCAAGTTAACAACTTTCTTCAGCAAAAACGTTTTACTTATGTCTGTGGGCTTTCCCCTCAAACGTAAATAAAGGGGTTCAACTCGAGAAGCTGTATAAAAGCAATGCATTCTAGTGGCACCTAGTGGGCCGAAATGAGAAGCGCAACTATTAATAATAACATAATATGACACAGAGGCATAGAAACAGCACCTTAGAGAGTACTTATACAAAAAGCATTTGTTTACATCGAGTATTTCTAGCGAACAAGCTGGGTACGACACATTATTTACCTCTAACTACTACTTCTAACTTAGCGTATTATTCATAAGCAAGGCTCTTGAACTGAAAGCCCTTGTGGACTGGAAAGCATATATTTTATCAAATGGAAGTAGAGGTGTTTGTGGAACTGAAAAAGGGTCATTAGTAAAACAAAGGGTTTTGTTTAGGATCAGGATTTACTGGAACATTTAAAATTTTTATTCACTTTTTTTATTTATCTCCTTTTCACTGAAGTGGGTGCAAAGTTAAGTTTGCTGTAGCATTTTTCTTTTTTCTTCCCTTTTTTCTTCTTTTGAAGTTTCTGATCATATTTTTAGGGTATCAAGTCATCAACACAGTGCTTTAAAAGTCCCTATATTATTTTTTTTATTCACACGCTGGTCAGAGCTCTAGTGCCAATGTTATCTCTGTGTAATAGCAGGGCATGTAAATTTGATTCATACTCTATTGAGGAGAATTTACATATTCATTTAGAAAAGCTAATTGTTCAGCGTGCCCAAACAAAGCCTATAAACTCAAGGGTGTTTTGGACTTTGAATGCCAGTGTAAATAAGCCCCATGGACTCAAACAAAATTGTGGTTGCACCCTCAGTGCAATGGTTGGAAATCGTGGAACCGTGTCATCCATTTGCCTGCTTGAATGCACAGCTGTATCTCTTTTTTTTTGGTGCTTAAAATTTTATGCTCCTTAATTTTTAAAAACGTCACGTCCACCTACTCTCATGCATTTTTGAAGCATGAACCAAGATAACATAAAACAGAGAAAGACAGCACAGAAGACTGATTGTACTGAAAGCAGTAATCCTGAAAGCCCATTTTGCAGGTTTTTTTAGGTTTACTTTAGATGCATAGCATCAAGTAAGCCCATTTAACTGCATGTGTGACTGCAAAGAAGTGAGGTGAAAGTCAGGTCAGGTTTCATAACCTTACACTTGTTTAAGAAGATGAGTCTAGTGTCAGACTGACCTGAGGGTCTCTATTAGAGATCTTGTAATTTCATGGTCCAGAAAGTGCATTTTGAGGCCATAACACTGTAGAGTTCTCAGTTCACTTAAAAGAAGTGAGCCTATGCTTCCTGTTTCTTAGATTATCATGAAAGGGTTGCAAATAATTATTTTCCTTTAAATTGCTCCTTACATTTGCTGGAAATGTTGATTTTACCAAATGTTATCAGTGTCTTAAATATTGAGACTATATTGAATAAACACAAACAGCAATATTCTGGTTACTACTGTAATGACACATAGACGGAAATATAGAGGTGATAGTTTTGTAATGATGTATCCAACAAAACACAGGTTAAAATCATATAATACATTTTAAAAATAACATTTAAAAAGATCAAGGACATGTCTGACCTACATTCGAAAGAAACACTTTCTTAAGGAAGCATGAATATTGTCTGGATTATTCTCCTCTTGTTTGTTTCCACCCATTTGCCATTCACAAGCTGGCCGAGTGAAACAGGTGACTCCAATGAATTTCGTATAGTGACAAAGGGTCTGTGTCTACGTTTTAAAACCAAACCGCTTCTCTCAAAGGATAGGCCAATGGCTTATGCAAATTCATCCTGTGCATGTCATTAATTTATTCTAGGGGAGTCACACAGGCTTCAAACCATCCACTGGCCTTAGAGAAAACGCTTCTGAGATGTAAGGATTAAAAAAAATAAAAAAAGACAACAATAAATTGTGTGCAGAGGATTATTTCTTGTGATGTGATGTCCTTATGGTAATTGTGCAACTGCTTGAATTGTAGTTTTTTTTAATTGATTCTTACGGTCTGACTCTTTAATGGTAATCCATTCTTTTACGGTTGTGCAGGGAGTTTGTATGGTTGTGTTGTCTTACATTTGACCCCAAGGTAACTTAAAATGATGGATTCTGAACATTAATGAATCTTGGCGAGCTTAGATACAGTTTCTTTATCGCAAAAGAGAGTTGCTGGTCTGAAGAGAATCTTTACTGAGGTTAAATAGCCTAGTAAATTTCAAAGAAATCTTATTACCATCACATTATCCATCAAAGAATGACCTCTCCCAAACTCACTCCGATAATCTACAAAGAAGAAGCGACTTCCAAGAAAGTGCCCTGATCGATCAGTCGCCATGCTTTCCATTAGTTTGCACGCAACAGAGGAGAGCTGTCAGTCTGTGTGAGATGTCAAGTGGAAAAGATTGTTCCCACATGATCTCAACTCGTATATCCAGCCCACAGGGTCTTTCCTTGAGAGCCAGCAGTAATTCTGTCGACCGTCTCTGCAGACAGTTGTTGCACTCTTTCTTTTGTATAGCCTTGGCTTGAGCATAAGCTTTAAAGATGTCTCCATAATCACAAGTCAATGGTTTCTTATCCACACACTTACCATATTCTTGAGGCACGTCTCTCACTGTCCGCGCTCCATGACATTGACAGCTGTAATGACAGTGACAGTTTCATGTGAGAAGTAGTGCAGTGAACTCACCATAACTGTCAGACCAGCCGACACTCCCAGGTGCATACAAACAAATCCTCAAGATGCACCTCAGTAACACTTCATAATAACTTTTCAAATGCACTTACTGTGTAAGTTTAAGTTTATTTAGTTTTAAAGAAATTAATAAGCAAGGATGCATTACATTGCTCAAAACTGACAATAAACAGTATGTTGAGAAATGTATTTTTTTCACCAAAACCATTCATTCTTCAAAATGTTACCCTATTCATATAAAGACTAACAAAAATCATACTAAAACCTACAACAGTTCAAACACTCATAATTACATACACATACCATTATGTAAGTGTTAAAATATGAAAAATACTGGATAGCTCTCAGCTCTGTTGCTTTTTTCACTTATTTTTCACACTCTTAAACAGACATATGGAAACATTCACAAACTGACAAAAGTGCACACACACACACACACACACACACACACACACACACACACACACAGAGAGACGCTGTTCATTGTGTTCATTGTGTCTGTTTACTCTGAATTGCAATTAGCTAACTTTGTTGGCAAAGGTGCTTTCACTAACTCACCAGATTGCTCAGATATTACCTAGTACAAATAGCATATTACTTCTGTTTATACTTTGTGTGTATCGCATCTGCTACAATTTACAGTACACTCAGTGTAAATGACAGCTACCTTTCTTTACACTTAGTGTAACTAGATGTGGTCTTTAGCAAAATGTCAATGCAATGTTCATGAAAACATTTGAAATATTGGTAATTTTGTGATTTTTGGCAAATATAAGGAGTGAGACCAGTGAGGGTAACAAAAGGAGGAGCTATGGCGTTATAGTGTAAGTTAATATATATATATATATTTTTATTTTTTAAGTCTCTTTTGAGGAGCAAAATATTGCTTTTGCATGACAACTGGCCTTGACACCGACCAAGGTTCCCTACCCCTTAACATTTATGTTTGGATTAATTTACTATAAGAGGAGTAAATTATACAGTAATTAAACATGGCTTAATCAAACACAGACAATGACACATTCTCTTGACTTTATTGAACAAACTCACTGAATATTCCCAATACAGGGTGGTTCTCTTTCCACAGTGGCATTTAGCATTCTGGCTGTATATTGGCTTAATAGTGACATGATTAGAAGTTCATTGAATTTGCAATAACAGCAGGCTTTGCCTTGGTGTTTCAGGCCTACCAGCTACCTGTCCTTGTAATTGGCTATAATGTGATTTGTGTACATTATTGTAAGCTGCAATGTAGTGCAAAGTGCAAATAACTGGCTCATGGCTTGTCTAATCATCGAATAGTGTTTGTCTTTAAATGTATTTAATGCCTCACTATGAATATTAATTTCTTTATCTGTCCCAACAGGACTAAAAGTTAATAAGTGCAAATATTCATTAAAAGCGTGACAGTCAGAGAATCATTCTATAAACTCAATTAACCAGATGAAAGAAAGAATCTGAAAATCTGGTCAGGTTCGGAAAAGTGTGACATTAAATTTCATGTACTTATTTAAAAATTCTAACAGTGACTTTCCAGTGAGGGTCAACATCGATAATGTTTAACAAAATCACTAAGCATTCTCCAAACATGCATAGGCAGTGCAGTTCTCATTACTCTCCTGAGCAATAACAAGAATGAACTCCACACCTTCTCAGAGGGAATAAGGGGGGCTAAGATAGAGTATTAAAGCAAGGATGAATGCAAGAGAGAAAAGCCCCTGGCAATCCCAGGCCCTCCTGCTGCTCCTGACATGAAAATTCCTTGCTGAATAATGAGCTTCTCCATTCCAGTGAATCCCTGCATTTGAGACTGGTGCTGCAGTGTTTTGTGTGCACTGCTGTACTATGTGATCGCTTCTCCGAGCTGAGCCATTTATGCATATTTTGCTTGGTGTTGCCATCGCTGGTTAGGATTAACTGCCTGTGATAAATGCACCATCTGCACAGTCTAGAGAGCATTGTTTTAGTTTAGTTTGCTGGGTGTTCTCTAGACTGCTGTGCATTAATAACAGTGGCATTTTCAAGTAATTTGTGTCGAATCAAAATATGCTGCTGTTTCTTGAGTTAGTTAAAGGGGTCATATGATGCGATTTCAATTTTTCCTTTCTCTTTGGAGTGTTACAAGCTCTTGGTGCATAAAGAAGATCTGTAAAGTTGCAAAGACTAAAGTCTCAAATCCAAAGAGATATTCTTTATAAAAATTAAGAGTCAATCACGCCCTCCTAAAACGCTCATTCTGCCGCCATGTTGTGGAGACGCTGTGTGTTTCGTTGTGAAAGCGAAACTTTGTTTGGTCTTCCAAAAGAGGACACAACTAGAAATCAGTGGTTAAGTTGTATTTACAACACTGTTCCAGAACACTTCAATACAAATATTCAGATGTGTGCAGCACATTTTATGGAGGATGAGGACTGTTTCCTGAACCAGTAGCCTACAATGCGTCTGTGGCACAAAGGCTGTTTCTAAAAAGTGGGTCAATTCCAACTTTGCAAGGACAGTCTAGTGTTTCTGACTCACAGTCTGTAAGTAGGTTTACATATTTAAATAATTTGCACTGATGATTAAAACGCGAGTTTGAGCAGTGTAGAGTACCGCTTGTTGTTTGTCGTTTCTCCAATTCCAAATGCAAACATGGTTTTATGTTAGACAGTATAAGTCATTATAATCAGTATTTACGTCCCCACTGGATGCTACAAATGCCTCGTTTGTAATGGGTTTATTGGTTTTGTCTTGTCGCGCCGGGACACAGTATGTTAAGGGGCGTAACATTTACAACACACGCTTGAGGAATTCGGCCAATCAAAACGCACTGAATAGCTGGCCAATCAGACCACACCTCACTTTTCAGAACAATGAGCTTTGTAAAAATTGACGCATTCAGAAATGGGGCATAGAGGAGCACAATAATGTACATTATTGGAAAAGAATGTGTTTTTTAACCTCAACTGCATTAAACAACATTGCATTACACCAAATAAGTTTTAGCAACGTCATATGACCCCTTTAGGCAATGCCATGGAAAGGTCATTCACAGACAAATCTGCTTAGAAATGAACATTTCATCTCCTAATTGAGATTGTAGATAGAGTATCAATGGTCCATTAGAGAGATAGGTGGCGGTAATATACGTATAAGTCTGCGATCTGCCGTAAAGCAAAAAGAAGACAATCACGTGCAGCTGAAGAAGAAGACGCAACGCGCCTCAGGACAGTTCAGAACATTGCGGTGAATCAGAGGTAAAAAACTATATAAATACTGTTCATTTTCTTGCACAGACCGATCGTTTTGTGTTTTTACACATCAATGTATCATCACGAGCTGCAGGGTTTAATTTGGTTTTGTTTGTGTATGTTTTATGACTCTAAAAGCCGTGATTCCCATCCACTTACTTGTATGACTGACAGACTGCAACGGTTTAAGTTAAAAATCTCAGTTTGTGTTCTACTAAAGAAACAAAGTCAACTACATCTTGGAAGCCCTGGGGGTAAGCAGATAAACATAAAATTTTAGTTTTTGGGTGAACTATCCCTTTAAGAAAAATCGCAGAGGTATATTGTTGGCAGAGGCTATTTACTAGCTCACCACAAGTGGGATGTTCGACATACTAAAAGACAGCGTACCATTGTCAGCTCAACGGCGTAGATGGTAAAGCGCGTACTGTAGTCTTTTTGACACGATCGTCTCGGGTGCGAATCCGCCTTTAACAAAACCTTTTTTCCCCTTTTCAAATCTCATTCACATCGGAAGGGGGACATTATTTTCAATAAAAATAAAGTATCAGGTAGGGTTAGGGTAGGTTTAGGGATCGGCTTGTCCCAATAGGTGGCATCCATTTAATAATTTGAATTAAAATTATAATTTACACTCAATACGTTATTACGGCATACTGTATACTGCACACTGTTTCATATTGTACAATAATACTGAGGTGCAGATAATTGCCACTATTTGCAATAAGTAGTATGAATAGCAGACAATCCTGCTATTTTAACATAGTGTAAATCTATCACTATCTGCACTTAGTGTAAATAGCATCTAATTGTAGTATAAATAGCAGACACTCCCCCCCACCCCCCCCCCCCCCCTCACCCCAACCCTACCCCCAAATTTTACAGAGTGTAAATAGAAGCTATAGCTATTTGCACTTAGTGTAAATAGCATATCACTAAAAAAAAGCTGCTATATTGGATAGCGTTGATATTTTGTTGTTTTTAGGTTGTGTTGCAACGCAACCAAAATTCAACATTGATCCAACATCAAAATGACGTCAAATGCTGATATTAATCATCAGGTAAGGCAACCAAAATCTAACGTATGTCAGACGTCATAATGGTTACGTCCAATCAACGTCACATTCTAACATCATTAGAAGTTGATCTTTTGTTAGTTTTAGATTGTGGCATTAACTAACCTAAATCCAAAGTCAAGCCAACGTCTCAATTGCTTTATGGTGTATTTATTCTCAATTATGAAAATATTTTAATGAATGTCTTTTAAATGACATATCACATTATATTACCGATGCTAAATTTGGTCAAATTAAAGGGTTACTCCACCCCAAAATGAATTTTTTGTCTTTAATCACTTACCCCCATGTCGTTCCAAACCTGTTAAAGCGTTGTTCGTCTTCGGAACACAATTAAAGATATTTTGGATGAAAACCGGGAGGCTTGTGACTGTCCCATTGACTGCCAAGTAAATTACACTGTCAAGGTCCAGAAAAGTATGAAAGACATCATCAGAATAGTCCATGGTTTAACCGTAACGTTATGAAGCGACGAGAATACTTTTTGTACGTGAAGAAAACAAAAATAACGACTTTATTCAACAATTCGTCTCATCTGTCTCTCTGCTTCACCGCAGAGCCATTTTGGAGAATATCCGCGGAACGCAAGCTGCGTACGCTATTCTGTGTCAGCCAGTCAGTCACAACCTCCTGTTTTTTATCCAAAATATCTTAAATTGTGTTCCAAAGATGAACAAAGCTTTTACGGGTTTGGAACGACATGGGGGTAAGTGATTAATGACAACATTTCCATTTTGGGGTGGAGTAGCCCTTTAACATTTCCCATTCTTTGTGTTTTCAGTTAGCCTACCAGTTTAGTACAGCACAGAATGGTAAAGAAAAGATTTTTTGAACAAGATATCACAATAATTCACTATACCACAATGACAGTAATGATTTGCTGATTTGACATTTTGACGAGTCATGTTCACATGGACCTCTCAGCAGAAAAATGCTGTTAAATTTAGAGGGCTGCACCTAATGTCTTTCTTGTAACTGGATGACTTAGTGACTTGCTTTCAGGTAGCGTTGATATAGGGCAGGGGTGGCGAACGTCGGTCCTGGAGAGCCGCAGCCCTGCAGAGTTTTGCTTCAACCCTAATCAAACACACCTGAACAAGCTAATCAAGGTCTGAACAGTTACTAGGAAGCTACAGGCAGGTGAGTTTTAATTAGGGTTGGAGCTGAACTCTGCAGGGCTGCGGCTCTCCAGGACCGGAGTTCGCCACCCCTGATATAGGGCATCATTGTCTATAAGGGCCACATGTTCAGCTTACTGTCATTTTCTCCTTGTTTCTTCCCTTTACTGTTTCCCCTCTGTTTGTTTTCGTCTGTCTTTCTCTCCATGCAGGGAGCATCACAATCAGCAGCGGATGATGGGATACGAGGCCCTGAAGCAACTAAAGCGTTCCAAACACCTGCCAAACCACACAAACACACACACACACATACGATAAACTTCTTCCTCATTCTTCAACACACTCTTGCAGAGGTAGCCTTGAATCCCCAATGTGCTTGTTTTGTATTTGTCAGCAGAAACAGGTCTGCCGATGCCCTCTGTTCAAATCCAGCGATGCATGCTCAGCCTTTAAATATCTTACCAAGGACCGAGGGTGCTGTGCACTTTGGATGCAAATGAACGAATTACAGTGACAGGATGGGATTGTGTAGGGCTGGCAAAGAATGTCATCTGAACAATGCTCCTTTTTACAGGTGCCAGTCTAACGCTTTATCAGAAGGTTGCTTTGTTTTACATTCTTAAGTCCGATTCGTTATACTAAGACTTTTGCACCCATGGCACCCCCTGCAGGTCGGACTAAAACTAGCTCCAGCAGCAAGCTAGTTTTTCACAACGGCCTACTAGCCATCAGAATGTGCTACCAGCTTCAAAAAAAGTCAAATTCATAACTGAGGTGGGGAATTCATTACAACAGAACGTCAGGATACCAGTTTAATTCCTCATCTGCAGGATGCTCCTTTTCACAGTCTAAAGTCTGCGTCATTACACTAGGACTTTTGCACCCATTCAAGCCAGGGAATGAGCACCCCCTGCTGGCCGGAATAAAACTAACTCCAGCACCAAACTAGATTTTATCAAAGGGTCTACCATCTACATAGAGGAAAGGCTCTGGCCTGCTTAGCTTTAGTGAGGAACCAGACTCTGCCTACTGCATGCCACAGCTATGTTCGTAACCTGCACCTTAATAAAGCTGCTCTAATAGAGGGGCAGCGCATCCTGACATGCTCAATGAGGCCATCAGGAAGCGCTACCAGCTTAAACAATGAGGTCAAATTCATGATTAAGGTGGGGAATTGATGACAACAGAATGTCAGGAGGCCAGTTATTGCCTCACCTAAACGACGCTCCTTTTTACATGTGCCGGTCTAATGCTTTATCCTTGAGTCTCACCTTGTGGTGAAAGCAGGGACTGTATCTGTAACTGTCATCACAGCAGGACAGATTAATCCATATAGCTCAGCATGTGCAGTTCTGGTTACAGGCCTGATGGACCCGCAACCTTCCTTTTAGCAGAGAGGAAAGGAGGAGATGAATGAGAGGGTGGGTGTGGGTCTACAGTGGAGGAAGGTTGCCTAGGCGTAAAGAGAAATGAATCTGACACCTGCTGTGAAATGTCATTTCCAGAGCTGGTTGTCTAAAACTGGAGTTTCAAAAATGTGTTTTTGCCCCAAAATACATTATCTCTCAATGGCATCTCAGTTCATCATTTAACATTTGTCATTGGGAACCCCTACCGTCCAAAGCTGCCTTTAGGTTAAAGTTGGCTCAAGCGCATAACCTGCATTTGAGAAACGAGAGGTAATTTAATTTGCACCTAAATTGTCCCCTTGAAAGGATAGTTCCCCAAAAATGAAGGTTCTATCATCATTTAGTTGGTTCCAAACTTGACTTGAACTTTTTTCTTCTGTGGACCACAAAAGAAGATATTTTGAGACTCAAAATGCCTACTTCCGTTCTATATAGTGGGCAAAAAGCAGTATGTGAGCCGAGTATGTCCAAATTCATAATACTCATAAAACGTACCTGGATGACTAATAATTTCTAGCAAGATTTCTAAATTAAATCCGATGAACACTTTACTATCCCAAGAGGCCACGGGAGATGATTTGTGAATGGCAGTGAAGTATGCAATTGATGCAGTAGGTCAAGTCATAGTGACGTGATGGAAATGTCATTAATTTAAACACATTCATATTATATACAGTAGAACATACTTTTTAATGGTTATGAAGAAAGTTGTAGTTGTTCAAACCAAATGTAGAAAGTTGTCCAAACCAAATATAGTATATTCTATACAGTATTCGGTTAGGAACAGTTTTTTTTTTTCTTCATCCATAGAAGGCCTGTGTGGTTTCTTGTTGTTTTTGGACTGGCTGTCATTGTATATGTGCAAAATCTGTTGATACATTCTTCAAAATAGCATATTTTGTGTTCTATAGATGAAAGAAAAAGTCATACAGGTTTGGAACAACATAAGGGTGAGTAAACAGTGACTAAATGTTCATTTGTAGGTGAACTATTGCTTTAAATTAAAAAGGCTCATGAGAGTTAACAGCAGATGTCAGTAAAACCACTTCAGATGTGTTTGTGTTTCTCTACACACAAATACAAATTTTGTAAATAAATGTACCACAAGATATCACTACCAGTTTTGGCTGAACAAAATGGTGTCTTTGCCAATGACATTCTGACTTTAGCATGACTCGCTTTGAAACTGGTTTTAGGAATGTCTGAAAAGTCTGAGTCCACACTGAAACTGTTTTAAATAATTGTTTAAAAAAAATTGTAAGCGCAATTAACAGGACGTTTCTGAAAAATCAAATTCAAAGAAATGTTACGTTGAGAAACAAATAAAAGATATGAAAAATTCAAACGATTTCAAGGTCATTAATCAATATGACATTGACCATGTGAACTCCTTTGAACAAGGTCGAACCTTCACAAGATGTTCTTTGAAAAATGGATGAATATCATTTCTAATTCAAAAACAAAAAAAAGTTAAATGCAAAATAGCAGTATTTTTGTTAGTGGTCTCGGACCTTTGGACCTTTGCATTTTGATGAAACACTAAAAACACATGTAAATAAATATTTTTTTAAACCTAGATATTTGCTGCTGGAGCATGTTCATATTGGACTGCATTTTCTGGAGATATCATCTATTCACACACTTTCTTGAACACTTTGTATCTCTACTCTTATTATTCTGCAACGCCTCTGTTCCACGGATATCTACCATCTTATCCTTGTGAATTTTACATCCACTGCTCAAGACACCATTCTCAATGCTTGATTGTACTGATGGTGTCCAGTTGTCTTCCCATACTGTAGCCTTGTTAGTCCTTTATGACATTTGGCAAAGATTGGTGTTCTGAAAAGCTGAAAATAAGCTAGCCATTCCTCTTTTTTTGCTTTAACTTATTCAGTCCAGTGAGTGTGCAGCTTCACTCCCACTAAGACTGTCAGTGTGAGCTGTCAGCATACATTCTCTTAAGTGTGTAAGCTCTACAGTGTGTGCCGCTTTTTGACTATTTGAAATTCAGCGATGCAATTTCAATCAACCTTGGGGACACAACTAGAAAGACAGCGAATTAGTCAAACACAAGGCTGAGTAAACAAAACATACTGGGCTTTTTTTTAACAATTATATATTTATTTCATCAAGATGTGAGGAAACAACTAAGTGAGGATAATTATGACCAAGTCAGAAAAACTGCAATTAATCAGCTACATTTGTGACTGTGCAATGTTTTATTAGTAATTGATTAATGCGAGACAATTTAATTAAATGAAAGGTATTTAATTATTTATGTTTAACAAATCCTGTAGAATTTATTATAGATTTAATTGATCATATATTCTGAAATGGTGAAACACCATGTTGATTTGTTAGTTAATCTCAGGTAATTGTCATCACACATTTTATAACAAAATATGTAAATTATATTGAATTATTGGGTTATTTTATCAGAGGGAAAGTGTGAGGTCTGATTATAAACAAGAGCTAAATAAACATTATGTAAAATTTAAATAACAGAAATGTTTCTAATTTAATTGTAATTAAATGTTCCAGACATCCCAATCAGTTCAGCAAAGAATAATGAAATATATATGTCAGTCTCTTAAAAACTACTTTTTAGTCAGATTGTGTGTGCACTGAAAAAAATGATACTATTTTTTTTTTAAGGTAAGTGGTTGCGAACACTTTATTTTAGCTACATTAAAAAATATATATGTTAAAAGTTAGTCAACTAAATTTATTTAAACGTAGCTCAAATAAATTGATTGCAACCACTTACCTTAAAAAATTTAGTAATTTCAATGAATCATTTTTTTCAGTGTGTTTGAACTTCTTATCAGGCCGTTTTTGATAAAGAAATTCCTTTGGCTCAGGTGTACACTTCAGATTTCCATTACAGCTTCTTGACAGTTTAGTGTCAGAGATTAATAATAAAGCCAAAGTTGTAACAGGTCTTAATTATTCAGACTTCAGATGCAGGAAACAGACTGGCTGATAAACATAAGCCACATTTCTTATTCTAATAGCTCAAACTTTCTATGAAATAAGCAAAGGTAGTTCTGTCATATAATCCTAAAAGTCACATAAAGATTATTCACATCTCTCAGGTCCTACAAAAGTAGATAATCAACACTTTTAACGGCTTCATCCCCAACTGGTCATATTGTGTCTTGACCACTGATTCCCTGTCTCCATTAATTGTTTCTGAAAGTGTTTAGTCTGGTATGGAGAGCAATGGTTTGCTTGAAACAGCAATCAATCTACAATTCAAAAGCCATTCAGTTCTATTGCAGTGATATTGATTACTTTAGAGCCCTTCATTCCTCAGCGTAAGATTTGTTGTTTAAAACCTGAATTGCACTAATTGGCTGGATTGTGCTGAGGGTCTAAGTGTATCACCCTTTAATAGCTGCCATCAATATGTCAAGCAGAAGAGCCTTTTGACACGAACTGTCAAAAACACAATTAGTTCTTATTCCATTTTGGATTTCATTGGTCTGCAGTCTTCAAATCAACTTTAAATGTGCACCAACATATCCTGCTGTTGGACTCAAAAGAGGTGTCAATAATGTCATCTTACAAAAGTGTCTAAGAAGTTCCAATTGTCTCATATTTTGTGTTCTCTGAATAACTTTCCACTTACAAGCCACTCTTATCATTTGGCAGTGATGTGGTACAATGCGTTGAAATAGAAGCCTACATCTGGTGCATCTGTTATGCTTTTCAAACCACCAATGAGACAGGCTTGAAATATACTTGCTATTGTATTATTGTTGGTGTGCTGGTAATGAAAGCAGTTTGAAAGCCCCGCTGTGGGAAATTTTTTGAGAATGAAATGCAATTGCTTTGAAATGTAGAGTAATGAAACTAATCATAATCACAACCTGCTCAAACCATCGCCTTTTTTACACAAAAGCACCAAGCTGTCTTGACCGGACAGAATATGACATCTCCTGTAACTAATCTTTAAAAAAAAATGCATTTTAACAAAAAATAACAAATCAGCCACATGGTATCCAAGTGGTTTTTAGTGGATGTATGTCAGTTCCCCCCAAATTTACAATGGTGTACCAGCAGAGAAGTTCATCACAGCTATGTTTGTCAACCAAAAGTGTCAAAATATTTCCTGATTACTCGTACAGGCTATATTAATATTCACTATCTACCATATTGAATATTATGATGTTTTGATTAGTATCTAAAAATGCCCATTTTCTGCCGTACTGAACAGCTGCTTTTAACCAAACAATGGTGTCAAGGTCAGGCAGCTGACAGCATGTCAAATAATTAAGCACACTTTAAAATAGACTTGTGTTATTGACCAAACAGACAGACAGATTATGTGCAATGTGCAATGTGTTTTCCCACACTGGTGACGCGAACAAAGTGATCTCCTGTGAAAGAAAGCTATGAAATGGCCTAATTAACCTCTCAAGTGTCACAACACCCCAATGATTGATTGAATGTGCACAAAGCAAAATATAAAGATTTGCCTTGTTATATTTCATATAGATTTTATGAGTGTTGAAGGACAATGACTGTTGGATATAAAATGCATCACATTTAGTGAGAAACACACTTGTGCATCATAGTCCAGGTTTCAATAAATGAGGACTAAAGGGAGACAAGCTGACAGGCCAATGCATTTGGCACAAGCTACTCTGTCAAGTGTCAAACCCCGTGGCTGCTCTCTGTGTGGCCTGTGCTTTTCACAGATGAGTGATGGAGACTGTTCACATCAGACCAGCTCACGGCAAACTCACAGAGGTCCTAATATACCTTGGCAAATCTTTAAAGAGTTTTCCCTTTTAACAAATATGTGATCTTTCGTACTTTGTGTCTTCCAATTGAATAAAATTACATTGTTTTTTGCATAAATTACATTGTCTTTGTATAAATATTTTCATGACATACTATACATTAATATAAAGTTTTAAAAATAATTTAATTTTTATTTATTTATTTTCAAAAATCTGTGATTATGTTATTTTATGTCATTTCAAATACAAAAACATTATATATACATAACCTGTCCTGCGATACATACCAATACATGTCAATGTTACAACCAACTACTCGCTTCTGGACACAAAAAAAAAGCTTGATCTGAACATTATACAATACAATAAGGCTACTTATAAATAATAAAACATTAAATAGAAGAAACCTTTTTTTCTTTCGCCATTACTGTTTTGATGTTTAACACCAGTCAGCATTATACTTTTTTCAAGGTCAAAATTTTTTTTTTAATGATTTTCCTGTTTGCTGCAGCCATAAATAATGGCTAGAATTTCAGGCACGCTTGTAAATTGTTTTAGTTGACATGCATGAAATTCAGCCATGAATATTCTTTGTAATATGACTGAAACACATTTTCCATTATACAAACCTAATGCATTACAATCCACAACCGCTGGGCCGGCTGTGTGTGGGAATGCTTCATCAGCAACACATCAGTTCAAGTTTACCCCAATACGACTCCATTTCCTTTAAGGCAAAGAAGTCTTTCATCATCAACACATATTCACCCCCTGCAAATGCAGTGAAAAGCCTCTATAAGGTGCACTTTCCTATTGTAGCCCTTGCCGAAGCGTTTTTAGTGAGGAAAGACATTGAGAGTTTAATTGCAAGGGGAAAACTGTGCTCTCCTTGGCTCTGAAAGATTAACCATTAGAGGAATTAGAGGAAATGGGAAGTGGCTAGCAGAGGGAAAAAAATGCCACAGGGTGCCATGGATCACTTTCCTTTTAATGGCCCGGCGTCGATAAAAGCTTTTCTCCCCCTCCTGATCGTGACTCAAAACATAATTGACCTGTAAGGCCCTTAATGAACATCACATATCACAAGCCTCTGAAATTGTAGCATCTTATCAATGAGCCAGGCAGTCTGCCGAAACAAAATTAACACTCAACAGATGCCTGCTTTGTTGAAGGTCATGTTCCACAAACCAAACAAGCCCTCATCATTTGATGCATTGATATTACCTGTGGAACAAACCATTAGGAATAACACGTTTATTTGTACAGTGCCTTTTATATCTCAAGTTTCATAAAGAGCCTTACAAATTCTGCCAGTTATAGTGGCACTTAAAGATGTTAACTCTTTTTTATTATTATTAATTTTTCCCATGATAGCACTGTTGAGGGAGGGGCTCCCCTGTTTGCTGCATGTCAGCACGCTGCCTAAACACTGAGCACATGGTCACCTTTCCACTGTGGCTCTCAGTTCGCCTGGATCCTCGGCGGGGCGGGTATTAGGACTGTCGTAAGAGTATGTCTGATTGAGTGTCCAGTGCGGAAGACATGGATGCCCTTTGTGCTCTAATTAGCAAAGCCGTGAAAAATGAGCACTGCTGCAGAGCTGATAAATGCATTTGTCAGAGTCTGACATGCACTGTGTTAACAGAGCTATTTCAGCACAAAATTCTTCCCGATAGGGTGAGGTCTTGATGCTACCTAAAGGGGTCAGTAACAGGGTGAGAGGAAGATAATAGGTAGCGTCCTACTCTGCTGTTTGAGTGACAGGCGCTAATGCTGAATATAAGGTGTTTAAAATAATTGCTGCATGAGTCTTTGGAATGCTGGTGTCAGGGTCCTGCCCTGACAGTCATGTTTGTACTGTCTTTGTTTAGCGTGTCTTTGTTTGTCTTGTGTCTGAACACATGGCTCTGTCTTTGTTTATTGGCCATGTGCTCCTCTTGTCCTGCCCCCTTGTTTCCCTTTACCACGCCCCCTTGTTTAGCCCTTGTCTTGACTGCATCCACCTGTTCCTCATGTGCTTTCCTCCCTATTTATATTGTCCCCTTGCCCTCTTGTCTTTGCCGGTTTGTTGTCATTTTCACCCCTTCAGTCACTGTCTTTGTCTGTGGATGTGGCTGAGTATGTGTTCCTGTCTCCCTTCCTGGTTGGTCTTTGTCTTGTCTAGTCCTTTGTAGTTCCATGTTCTTGTCTTGCTCCTTTTTTGCATTTTGTCTGTTTTTTGCCTTTTGCCCCTGTTTTAGTATTTCAGTTCTTCTAGTCCTGATCTTTTGTTTTGCTTTTTTGTTTGATATTCTTTAAGTTAGTCGTGTTAGTTAAATTGGTAATTATTTCTTTGTTTTTCTTTGTTTTTGCTTTTTTCAGTTCTTTTTTGTTTTTCCCCCTGTCTGCATTGGAGTAATTTGTTTTCCTGTGGAGCCTTGTCCTGTCTTGTCTCCATGTTGTTAGAGTTCCTGTCCTGACCTGTTCCTGCCGCTGATTCTCCCTGCCTGGTACTTGGTCCGCTTCGGAGTCTGCGGTCAATGGGTATCTGAGCTCAGCTCTGTGGTGCCTTGCTCGGTCTTCTCCATTAGCCTGGTCTTGCTGCTTCCTCTGCTGCTATTCTGCCAGTTGATGTCCAAGGCTGTCCCAGTGGTGTTCCCTAGCTGTCTCTCTCTGTTAACTGTGTTCTTGCCATTGAATCACATGCACACCTCATTACCCTCTTGTATCTCTCGGTTTTGTAATCAACCCTTGTCACCTACTCTGCGACTGGGTCCTTCTTCCAGATCCCTGACAGCTGAATTCTGATCAATCATCGCATTCAGCATACCGATTTCCTAATATTTACTATCATCCATGTTAATGCCTCTGGTATCACAATGGAAATTTGCGTTCTCTTCTTTCATACAAGTGAAACGTCTAGGTTACTTGTGTAACCCTCGTTCCCTGAAGAGGGAACGGAGACGTCACGTCGTGACCAACGAATTGGGATATCGCTTCAATAGACCAATCTAATTAGAGTGTAAACTAAACGAGTCAATGCACATTTGGCGTGCGTGTTTCTCCACGCGCGACCCCGCCCCGCCGCGCGTGTGTAAAAGGGAGCGTGTGCAAACGCACATCAGTTTTTCGCTGAGGAGCCGAGCCGGTGACCCGGCCTCTCAGCGGTGGTACAGGAGCTGTGGCTACGGGACGTGACGTCTCCGTTCCCTCCTTCAGGGAACGAGGGTTACACAAGTAACCTAGACGTTCCCTTTCAGTCAGTCACGTTCTACGTTACGTCAGTCGTGACTGACGAATTGGGATCCGTATGGAAAACGCCACTATTGCTGACCCCCTCCCGTGCCCTGCGGAAGCCGGCAAGTCCCCCCTCACCAGCTGGGGTGGAAGATAGGACAGGGGCTAGGCAGAGGTGTCCGCACTGCTGTTCCAAACATTAGGACTTGGATAACACTGGGAAAGCGTACCCAGTTGGGACGCTAAGGAAGCCACATCCCGCACATAGGAGGTATCATGTGGAATTACACATATGGACTGGCCCAGGGCAGTAATACATATGGAAGTCCCTGTGGTAGACTCAACCCGCCTGGGGTGAGATAACTACGCAGCAGAGATGGCAGTGAACGACTGCCAGGGAAAGACACGGGCTTACCGTGAGGGGAGCCGTACCGTGGAAGAGTACATATGTGGGATCGCCCGAAGGGGGAATCACTACACATGGGCACTTAGCCCAGCACAAGGGCTGACCTTGGTCATGCACACGAGTGCTGAGCCTGGCATCTGGTGCTCCGCCATGCCTGACTGCCGAGGGTGCGGGAGGAATTCCACCAGGGTTCACCATGGGGAACTGAATTGAGGTGCAAAAAAGCTCACGTATCCGGTCCGTAGAGGGGAATGGCGCAGCAAGCGTGATGGACACCGAGCAGGTCCGGTGTTACTGCCTACCTGAGGCGAGTACACGAGAGGACACGGGCTCTACACGGAGATTATAGAATCTCGCAAACGTGTTAGGCGTCGCCCAGCCGGCAGCTCTACAGATGTTTGCTATCGAGGCGTCCTGTGCCAATTCCCAAGAAGATGCCACTCCTCTCGTATAGTGAGCTCTCACTCCGAGGGGGCATGGTACACGTTGGGCCTGGTATGCCAAGACTATAGCCTCTACTATCCAGTGGGCAAGTCTTTGTTTGGAGACAGCCTTTCCCTTCTGCTGTCCTCCGAAGCAGACAAAGAGCTGGTCTGAGGTCCTAAAGCTCCGCGTACAGTCCACGTAAATGCGCAGAGAGCGAACGTGACAGAGCAGAGCGATGGCTGGGTCTACCTCCTCCCGGGGCTGCGCTTGCAAGTTCAACACCTGATCCCTAAAAGGTGTGGTGGGAATTTTGGGCACATATCCGGGCCGGGGTCTCTGGACAACGTGAGAGTTACCCGTCCCGTATTCTAGGCATGAATCGTCGACCGAGAATGCCTGCATGTCCCCTACCCTCTTGACCGAGGCCAATGCGGTGAGGAGCGCTGTCTTCAATGACAGAAATTTAAGCTCTACTGACTGCAGAGGCTCTAAGGGCTCCTCCTTCAGGGCCGTCAGGACCGAGGGGAGATCCCAAGAGGGTAACAGGTGAGGGCGCGGAGGATTTAACCTCCTGGCCCCTCTGAGAAACCTGATGACCAAAACGTGCTTCCCCACAGACTTACCGTCTACAGCATCGTGATGCGCGGCAACATACACTTTAAAGGTGGAGGGAGACAGCCTTCACTCCAAACCTTCCTGCAAAAAGGACAGCACAACTCCGATCGGGCATCTACGGGGGTCTTCCCGGCGGGAAGAGCACCAACCGATGAACAGGTTCCACTTTAGCCTGTAAGCGTGTCTGGTAGACGGTGCTCTAGCTGACGTGATGGTGTTTACCGCTGGAGGTAGCCCACCTAGAAACTCTGCGTCCTGTCCAGGGACCACAAGTGGTGATTCCACAAGTCTGGACGCGGGTGCCTGAGGGTGCCCCCTCTCTGAGAAAGGATATCCCTCCTCAGAGGAATTCGCCAAGAAGGGGCTGTCGCGAGGAGCATCAGTTTCGGGGAACCAAGTCCGACTGGGCCAATATGCGCCAAACAAGAGGGAACTGCTGCTCCTCGTCCTCCTGACCTTGCACAGTGTCTGTGCGAAAAGGCTCACTGGAGGAAACGCATATTTGCATAGGCCCCGAAGCCAGCTGCACGCCAGTGCGTCCGTGCCTAGGGGTCCCTCGGTCAGGGAGTAGAACAGCTGGCAGTGGGACGTGTCCGGAGAGATAAACAGGTCTACTTGAGCGTCCCCAAAGCGTCTCCAAATCATCTGGACTGTCTCGGGGTGGAGTCGCCATTCTCCTGGGAGGGCGGGCTGACATGAGAGCTCATCGGCTGCACGGTAGAGCTCGCCTGGGATGTGAACGGCGCAAAGCAACCTCAGATGCTTCTGACTCCAAAACTGGCGGGCGAGTTGCGACATGCGACGGGAGAGTAGACCGCCCTGGTGGTTGATGTACTCAACGGTCGCAGTGTTGTCCGTACGGACCAATACGTGCTTGTCGTGTAGCAGCGATTTGCAGCGGCGCAGAGCCAGCCATACTGCTCGCAACTCGAGGCAGTTGATATGCCACATCAGTCGGGGCCCCGACCAGAGCCCCGCAGCTGCATTCCCATTGCACAGGGCACCCCAGCCCCTGGCAGAGGCATCTGTTGATACAACAACATGCCTGGATACTTGCCCAAGGGACACCCCTGTCCGAAGAAAGGCAAGATTTGTCCACGGGCTGAGGGTCTGACGGCAGAACGGGGTAACAGAAACCCGTTAAGTGCCGTGTCGCCATGCCCATCTAGGGACCCGGTCGTGAAGCCAACGTTGAAGCGGTCTTATATGAAGCAACCCGAGCGGCGTGACCGCGGCTGCGGATGCCATATGCCCCAGGAGCCTCTGAAACTGTCTCAGTGGAACCGCCGTCTTGCACTGGAAGGACTCCAGGCAGTTCAGCATCGACTGAGCGTGCTCTACTGAGAGGCGCGCTGTTAGATTGACTGAGTCTAACTCCATACCGAGAAAAGAGATCTTCTTTGTTGGGGAGAGTTTGCTCTTTTCCCAGTTTACCCGAAGCCCCAATCGGCTGAGGTGGCTGAGCACCATATCCCTGTGTTCGCAAAACTGTGCTCGGGACTGGGCCAGTATGAGCCATTCGTCGAGGTAGTTGAGAACGCGAATGCCCGCTTCCCTCAATGGAACGAGGGCTGCCTCCACGACCTTGGTGAAGATACGAGGCGACAGGGATAGCCCGAAGGGCTACCCGCAGTGGGGCAGCGAAGTGGAACACAGGGACCCAGCCCGGGAGGCTTCCATGCGTCACTGGGTGGGGTCTGAGTGCGCGGCGCGCTACTTATATTTGCCATATGCCCCAGGAGCCTCTGAAAGTGTCTCAGTGGAACCGCCGTCTTGCACCGGAAGGACCCCAGGCAGTTCAGCATCGACTGCGCACGCTCTGCTGAGAGACGTGCCGAGAGGTTGACCGAGTCCGGCTCTATGCCGAGAAAAGAGATCCTCTGCACGGGGGAGAGTTTGCTCTTTTCCCAGTTGACCCAAAGCCCCAATCGGCTGAGGTGACTGAGCACCATATCCCTGTGTTCGCACAACTGCGCTCGGGACTGGGCCAGTATAAGCCAGTCGTCGAGGTAGTTGAGAACACGAATGCCCGCTTCCCTCAATGGAACGAGGGTTGCCTCCACGACCTTGGTGAAGACACGGGGCGACAGGGATAGCCCGAAGGGCAGGACCTTGTACTGATATGCTCGCCCTTCGAACGCAAAGCGGAGAAACGGTCTGTGTCGAGGGAGAATCGAGACATGAAAGTACGCGTCCTTGAGGTCGACCGCTGCGAACCAATCGAGAGGACGGATGCATTGAAAGATGTGTTTCTGCGTCAACATTCTGAACGGGAGTTTGTGAAGGGCCCGGTTCAGCATGCGTAGGTCCAGGATTGGTCGTAATCCACTGCCTTTCTTGGATACGATGAAGTATGGGCTGTAGAAACCTGACCTCATCTCGGCTGGAGGGACCGGCTGTATCGCGTCGTTCGCTAGCAGGACCGCGATCTCCGCACTCAAGACAGGAGCGTCCTTGTCCGGCACAGAGGTGACCGAATGCCCCTGAACTTGGGAGGGCGCCGGGGCGAATTGAACCGCATAGCCGAGTCTGATGGTTCTCATGAGCCAGCGAGACGGTCTGGGGAGCGCTAACCAGGCCCCCAGCGACCGAACTAGCGGGACCAGGGAGACCACCGACGTACCCGCAGTGGGGCAGCGAAGTGGAGCACAGGGACCCAGCCCGGGAGGCTTCCATGCGTCACTGGGTGGGGTCTGAGTGCGCGGCGCTCCACTTACCTGGCTCCACGGCTTGGCAGGGGGCTCGTGAGGAGGCATAGCGTCCTTGAACTGAACCCTGCTGCCCATTATCGAAGGGGAGGGGGACGGCCGTGTGGAGACTGGGTCTCGTGCACCGCCGTCCTCGCCCCCTCTTGGGACCCGGAGGCAAAGGAAAATGCTCTTTTAATGAAGTTTTGGGTACCACTGACTGAGTAGCCAGTGGCGGAACAAAAACAAAAGGGAACATAAGATTCTCCACCCGGCCCGCCTCCGGGGAAGGAGTGGTGTGGTCACCATCTCCTGAAGAGCCGGATCCAAGACCCCCGGGTCGCCCATCCCAGGGACGCCGCCTGCCCTGGCGCTTCACGGGCTTGGCAGGGGCGGAGGCGGGCTGCGCCGGTTTCCTGCGGCCAGCTCCACGCTGCGGCCGTTGTGAAGGCTGCTGCTGCGGCCGAGCTGGAGCGGAGATGGGGGCCACAGGAGGGCGCTCTCGGCGACGAGCAGACAGAGGGGCTGCAGCCGGCGGTGGGGTGGCTACAGCAGTCGACCGCCGTGGCAGGATGCGTCGAGACGCCTCCGTCTGCTTCCGTGTGGCGGAGAATTGTTGGGCAGAGCCCTCCACCGCTTCGTCGAATAGGCCGGCCTGGGAGATCGGGGAGTCCAGGAAACGATGCTTGTCGGTCACCCTCATATCCGCCAAGGTCAGCCATAGGTGGCGCTCCTGGACCACCAATGTGGACATCGTCTGACCCAGGGCCCGCGCCGTGACTTTCGTTGCCCTAAGCGCGAGGTCCGTCGCCGTGCGCAGTTCCTGCAGCATACCTGGGTCAGCACCACCCTCGTGCAACTGCTTCAACGCTTTGGCCTGGTGGACTTGCAGGAGGGCCATGGCGTGCAGGGCGGAAGCGGCCTGTCCAGCAGCGCTGTAAGCCTTAGCCGTCAGAGCGGACGAGAACTTACAGGCCCTGGACGGAAGGCGTGGACTACCCCTCCAGGCGGCGGCGCTTTGCGGGCAGAGCTGCATGGCAACAGTGCGCTCGACTTGGGGGATGTCCACATACCCTTGGGCCGTCCCACCGTCGAGGGTGGTGAGGACGGAGGAGGCACCAAGTCTGTTTCGGGCAGAAAAAGGTGCCTTCCAAGACTTAGTAACCTCCTCATGCACTTCCGGGAAGAATGGAACCGGAGGCGGCTGCCGACGCCCGGCCTGCGCCCCCAGGAACCAATCATCCAACCTCGAGCGTTCGGGAAAAGGAGGAGGCCTCCAGTGCAGCCCGACACTCTCGGCGGCCCGGGAAAGCATAGCGGTCAGCTCTGGATCTGACTCGGGCAATGCCGCTCTACCTGACGGTGACAGCGCAGCCGAATCGTCATCTCCAGAGCCTAGCTCGCCCTCCGATGCAGCGATCGACATCCTGTCCTCTGCCTGTGTCCCACACAAGATGCTGGACCCCGCCCTGTCCGAGGACCCAGCACACTCGTCCGGAAACCCACAGGTGGTGCCGCCATGCTCGGGGAATGAGAGGCCCGCGGAGACGTACGCGACGGGGAAGCTCTCACTGTAACCCTCAGGTCTCCCTGACCATGAACCGAAGTAGCACTCTGAGAACCGGAAGAGCTAGAGCGGGGCATGGCAAGGGGGATACCCCCCCGTTTAATGAGGAGGTATCTAGACCGCAATGTCGCGATGGTCATGTTCCCGCACTGAGAACATGACTCATCCATGAGCGCTGTTTCAGCGTGCTGTAAGCCCAGGCATGAGATGTAGCGATCATGACCATCAGATGTAGCCAGGAAGCGACCACATCCAGAAACGTACGAGTGGGAAGCCATCTTTAAAAAGACGCCCGTCGCTCGTGGAGCTCTTTTAGACATTTGCTCTTTTAGGAAAAAAAGGAAACACTCTTTTAGAGAGAGGGGGAGGTCGCAGCCAGACCGCAGAATGGCAGCTGCAGCACGCCGAAGATGAGCAGCACTGAATGGCAACCCCCGCTGACGCGCCGTAACACCAACGCCAGCTGTTTCTTCCAAACACTCGCGGAGATTCGTCCTTAGAAGGCATTTGCACACGCTCTCCTTTTATACCCGCGCTGCGGGGCGGGGTGCGAGTGGCGAACACGCACGCCAACTGTCATTGGCTTGTTTAGTTAACACTCGAAGGTGATTGGGCTCTCGGGCGAGATCCCAATTCGTCAATCACTGACGTAACATAGAACGTGACTGACTGAATGAGAACTGGTGGCATCTTTCATGTTAGTTATTGATTTGAGGTGAAAAAAGCTTCACATCAGTATTAATATTACTGTAGTAATATTGCAGGGTTTTCTCAAATAGTAATACTTCAATGACCTACACATTATACAAAAGGGCAGGCCTTCACAATAGGTGACATAGATCCCCGGTGCAGGCAGTGGGACGGGAGTCTAATCTTGTGATGGCAGAGGCAGAATCTGAACTAGCCTCCATGTTCTTTTGTGAAGATATCATGGCGTCAAGTTCTGAAGCTCAAATCATTTGGCTCCACCTCAGCAAGTGTGGTTGACAGACTGAGCTGCCAGATAAGAACTGGACAATCATTTATCTAGTGCAGCTACCTGAATAAGAGCATGAGAAATGTTATTCCCTCTTCCCTGGAACACCTGGGTCTTACTGTGCTCTCTGATAATGTGAAAATGATTTATGGAGAAAACATGGGCAGTTACCACATTTGGGTATCAAACCTTGTTTGTTTGTTTGTTCATGCTGATCATTTATTCACCGTTATCTTTTAGGAAACCAGGAAAATAAAATGGCGACATAAATGCTCTTCTTTCAGATTTTGATTTTGTAAAGAAGATTCATTGCATAAATCTATAACTGCAGGAAACTATCCAATATTTTATTCAAATAACCTCATATAAAAATACAGCATTGTTTTTATTATTAACTTTTCACTGTTCATATCACTCAGCTTGTCTGTGTTCGCATGCTTCAAGCAGACTATGTGCATTACTATTGGGAACTCAGTGAGAACTTCAGTGACTCTTTTTGCAGGTTACATCATTACACCAGTAGGAGGTGACAAGTGACTGTTTAGCACAAGTGACTGTTTTTAGCACTTATTAGCTCAAAAACACTGATACATTCAAGAACAAATCAATTATGAGTGAGTCATTGATTCAATTACTCAACTATTTTGTTCAAATACACTGTTTCATTCGGGAATTAAACAATCATGGGTGAGTCACTGATTCATTCACTCAACTGATTTGTTCAAAAACACTGATTCATTCAGAAACTAAACAAATTCTGATCATCATTGATTAATTTACTCAACCAATCCATTTAAATACACTGATTCATTCAGAGACTGTTTTTTTGTTGTCAATTATTTTATCGTCAAAGTTATTATCGTTAATGATTCGTTCACTCAACCGGTTTGTTGAAATACACTGATTCGTTCAAGAAAGAAACACGATACGAGTTACTCATTAATTTACTCAACCGATTTGTTGAAATACATTGATTCTTTCAGTAATTAAAGAAGTTATGAGTGAGTCATTAATGCACCATGATGCCTCCACGGGTCTGCCTGATATGTGCCAGAACATTTTGCGCCAGTTTTGGAGGATGAATCTTCTGACACACTGCACTCAATCACAAAGTGGTCTTGAGGTCTTCATTGATTATGATTGATGGACAAACAGGTAACAAATTATTTTAAATACATTGTTTCATTCAAAACACCACTGTTGTGAGTTGCTCTGAGATGTGTAGCTGTTGATTCTGCATTGGCTTTGTATGGAAGTATTTCCGTTGGCAAATACAAAGAAAGTAACTGCCAATAAAATTGTCAAAGCTGTGATTCAGCCATAGGTAATTCACAGTAATTTGGTACAACAGTAGTCTTGCTCATCCAGTGTTACATATATCCAATGCATCATCCACACTGATTGTGTATGAATTGTTAGTAGTCTGTTTGCTGAGAGAATCATTACAAATTGTTTCAGAGGTTTGTGCCCACTCTCAGTATTGTATTCCCATTTTCCCTTTTTTTTTAGTTAAATCTAGTTTAGATGGCACTGTTTGTTCTTATGGTGGAGACACATTCATTGCTTGTGGAGGTAAATAGTTTAAGAATCAATAGGAAGGTCAATGAAGAATATAAGTGCAGTGAAGACCGGGATAGAAATATTGATTTCATTGCATACAGCTATGAGGGACGCTCAACAGTTACATAGTGTGTCATGAAGTTAATTATGGTGCTCTTTTGCTGGGGTGTGGGGCAAGGTGACTTTATCGATATCCTTCAGCATATTTCTCATCCAGTAAAATCGGCTTCTTGTTGGGCTCTAACCCATGGTGCCATCTTATTTCCTACTGAAATGGCACAAAAACTTTCTCTTTCAATTGAAAAACAGCAATATACATCCAAACAACAATAAATGGTTGTTAAGGGTTGTTTATCCTTAAGGGAAACCGGTTAAAAATTCGCATTGCTATGTAATGGTTTGATAGACAAGTCTGTGTGATTTAGTAATTGCTTTGAGCCAAAGAACTCTCCCCAAATAAAATTTGAACTGAAATTTAATGACTCTCTGAGGAAATCTCGATAGTTGCAGAATGAAAGGTGATTAACTGCTACTTAGAGGTCTACACAATCTGATTTTAAGGCTTCTGGGATGGGAATATACAAAAACTAAGGTTTGTGACATGTAGGTGTAATGATCAGGTGGGTTGAAATATATTTGAAATGGGATTCTTCATAAAATATGGAAATATAGAAACAGATAAGTGCTTCAGTCATTATTCAACACCATCTTGCCTCTGACTTTTGAACAATTTCATAATGAAACATGGGCACCGCAGTCTCATGGACTCACATCTGCACTGACAATGGAGATCCACCTGCGGTTTAACTTCAGCAAAATGAAACCGCCGTTAGCTAGACCTTACAGTGTAAGAATACAGGGGTTGAGGAATTCTTTCTGTAAATAGGACAGCCGACAATGCCAAGTTTTTAAAAATATGTTTAAGTATCGATGAACAGAGAATTCTGTGTATAATGTAGTGTGTGGAGTGTTGTGCTGTAGATTGTGAAAGAATATAATAAATATGTGACCTGAATGGGTCAGTGTTCTTTTTGGTATTCTAGGGAGACTTGACATTTTCTTAGAGACTCTACGTACAATAAAGTCAGTTTCAGAATAAAATTTACTTTGCAAAAGAAGGTTGTACTATGTCAGCACTTAACAAATGTGCTGAGACTGAAAACACAGGTGCCCGATTGAAAAAAAAATAATCTAGGACATAACCCATACTCCATCCCTGCTCAATATGGCCCACTATATTTGGGCCACTGCTGAAGGGGGAACAATCATAAACTAAATCAAAAAAAGGCCATCATTTTATATTTTAATTATAATTTTTTCTTTCAATTTTCTTTATCTATATAGTCCAAGTATAGTTTTTTTTTTTTTAAACAAACATCAGCTTTGCCATCGGTGTACCATGCCAGGATGACATTTCATTCAGTATCCTCTTTTGGTATGCAAAACAGTAGGTTACAAAAGATTTCTATTTTAAATAAATGCTGTTTTATACATCAAAGAATCTTGAAAAGGTCTGAAAGATCTTGTGACACTGATGACTGGAGTAATGGCAGCTTTGCCATCATAGGAATCAATTACAATAAATTAAAAATCATTTAAATTGTAATAATATTTTACAACATAACTGTTTCCAATAGTATTTCAAATCAATCAAATAAATGCAGCCTTGGTGAGCATAAGTGACTTTAAACATCTTTAAACATCAAAACAAATATAGCCAATATAGCTCCTTGTGTATCTCCCCAATATGATGAAATCAATTGTCACATTTTAGTTTATATGAGAATAAAAACAGCATTTGATAAAATATTAGTGGATAAATTGTTATACAGTGGTAAGGAAAAATAGCTGACTAATGCCATAAGCACTCTGTAAGCACAATACACAACCAATTATGTTTACATTTGGCCCCTCTGTCTATATACTGTAGAAGTAACATTTTATTGGTTTTGCTACTGCATTAGATTTATTAGACAGTCTGTCTGTCTGTATCTATACAGTAAGTATCTACTCTCTGTTTATGGAGACTCTAGAATTTCTCATGAATATAGCCAGAACTCAATCAAAATTTTGTGGTATCGCTCTAGTAGTTTGAAAAGTGCTGTCAAATGCCAAACTGCCCCTTTATTTTGACAGCCTGCCACCACATTAATAGTGTTATCAAAAAAAACTTATCACAGAAGAGCATAGTAACCTTTTAAAATTAAGTGCTTTTCAAATAAGCAACCTCAATAAAATATATTTTTAATAAATGCCAAACCTTTTTCCCATCAATAATTTTCAAATCCTTATTCCCCAGAAGGACCAGTAGCATGGAGCTTATTCCTCTTGACTTACCAAATGCATCCTCACAAAGCTTTAGGAGCAACAGCAGGTCAAAACAGCGGGCTTTAAACAGGCTGTTCTGGGCTGTCCATGGGTTATGATATGATAAACTGCTGAGTAGGCCTTCCAGTCTAACCAATTAAGAGGGGATACAGAATCCTGACTTCAAGGACCAGAAGCAATTACAAATTCTGACAGTAGCCTATTTATTATTAGATCCACATTCATTCCCCTCATGCTTTTTCTTCCTGCCTTCATTTAACTCATGAAATATAACTACTGCGCTACATTGTCATAGGTAGGTGATATATATTTGCAAATGCTTGTGTCAGAGGTTTGGAATTCATGCTGCTGGCACAGCTTTGGTCGATATTGTTTCTTTGTTCTTTCTCATGCTTTCTTGTTCCTGGATTCTTGTGGTTTTAAGTAAATGCTGCATTTATATCCTCATTCTTGGGACTCATACTACAACTGCATTTTTAGGTTTTCTGTTGATATTCATTTAAGCCTTATAGCAAAAGGACTATAATAAAATATTGGCTATGTTAAAATGTAAACCCGAAGCAAGACAATCACAAATAAATGTGCATGTAATACAGTATGATCCTTTTATGCAATTCTAATGTTTTGCAGAATATTAATGATATGCAAACAAACTTTATGTTCACAATATTGGAACATTTGTTTCAAATGAACAAATACGAATGATGAAGGTTGATTAAATCTGTTGACAATATCTTTGCCTTTTATAATTGTGCCTCTTCAGAACAATTTTTCTTATAAAAATAGCTTCTTATAAATAAATAAATAAAGCACCAGGCAATATAAAAAGAGACAAAACTCACAAAGGAACTGGTGCCAGACAGTATATCTTACAAACCACTTAACTTCAAAATCTATTCAAGCACACATAAATGTGATCAAAGAGATTGTACTCCATGGAAACTACTTTTTCCTCTTCTTCTTCTGCCCCCAATCTTCTAATGTGCTGACATTCAGGGCTGTATAAAGGTGTATTTGAATACTGCTGTAGAGCTACATGTGGAATAGAGGGGGGCAAGTGATACACAGAGAACAGAGGGTATAAACAAATAAAGTCATAGCCACATGAGTGACATTTAAGCCGGTCAGTATTGCTGAGATTCTGTATCTTGATATGACAGTGGTTCTCACTATCTCTGCGGGAATTTTATATTCAATTACACTCTGCATGTTTGAAAACCTTCCAGTAAATGTCAAAAAGTAAATAAGGTGGGAAGCCGTGCACCATGATTCCCTTGAAGATGGAGATTTGGAGTCACAGGCTACTATGAAAGGAATATTGAGGCTTATGCTCTCAGCTCGCTTCCAGGTCACTGGAACATTGAGAATCAGCACAGACCAGCCCCACTGCTTCACCCTGAGCCTCAGCCTTTGCAGACACATCTGACTTTCAAAGACGTTAAAAAAACGTCCACAAAGCTTTTAAAAAGTAGATTATGCCTTTATGGTATAATGTATGTGCCGTTGCTACTGTTTGAGCAGGTATCAGGGAAACTATCCTGTTAGTTGCCACTTGCTGTACTCCAGTGAATATTTCTCATAGTGGGTTTATTTCTGAAGGTCATTTAGCTAGTCTTGGCTTTATTTATTTAGAGTAGGCCTATTTAGGTTGGAAATGTTTCTCTTTTTAATTGCACTGCACAGTGAACTACACACATAGTTTGAATAGACAATTTTTGGTGAAACAAATGTGAGTTTTCTTGAAACACAATAACTTTGACGTGCACGCCCATCAGGCTTTGTGCAGTTTCTACCTGGCCTGACTGTCAGGACAAACAGGAAGTAGATTTCTAGGTTGCTGGAATCAAGGTTTTAACGACAGAGCCAAAATGCACACGGGGAAAATAGTGCAGAGCTCTGTTAAATATAAAGTACTTGCAAGAGATATGCGAGATGAAAACGACGGTTTTACCGAAGATGAGGACGATGAAATTACGATAGATTTCCACTCGTAAGTGACCAAATGAAAGTAAAATTTGCATGACGTCTGTTGCGCAAATTAAATGTTATTTCAAAAGAAAAGTGCATTTTCTCTTATGTCGTGGCTGCTATTTTCTTTTAGGTGCTCAATCTAGCCTTCTTAAGACACGACGCGACAAACTATCGCAGAGCACCTGCAGTTTACACAGCTTAATGTTCTAACGGGATCGTTTAAATTCTGCCACGTCGCGTCGCTAACAGTGTAGATTCCGGTATAAATGTTATCTATGTTATGTCGCTTATAGATATTATTGCCAGTGAAGAGTTGCGATTCATTTCCTTTAATAATTCATTTAATAAATAATTACTTAAAATGCTCTTTTAATTCTCTCATGCCAAATACATTTAAAAGCAACAACCACAAAAAATATTTTCAAGGAATAATTTCAACCAGTTCACAAAATGGTTCGAATGATTCAGGGAAATGTTTTGTTCAAAAAGCTGGGAAACGTGATAATCATGTCATAAAAGTAGCCTAGCTCTTGGACTATAACACAAGTCTTGTGAAGTCATTCAAAAACTTTGTGTGAGGAACAGACTGGAATTGATCAAATTCCCATCATCTATGCTTGAACATTTCAATTTGCATCTGCATTCAGACCGAAGAAGTCTTAGCAAATGCTGCTTGTTTTGTGTGTGTCTGAACACGGGCGCACCAGTTTAGATATGAAGAGCATGAGTATGACAGAATTTTCATTTTTGGGTGAACTTTTCGGTGTCCAGCTGTGCATTGTATTCTTGTTATCAGCCACAAAGAACAAAGTGATAAGCTGGCAACTGATATACTCAGAATGATTCAGAGAAGCATCACAGAAAAGCAAAAACTCCTTTATATTTGAGCTTTGTGAATACTGCTCCTGCAGACTCCATATTGTTATTGTTCTTACAATATACAGGCCCTTCGTCAATCAGCAAGGAAGGACAAGGAAAAGAGACACCTGTATCAGGGTCACAGTGGCTGTGATTCTTCTGGGAATTGTTTTCGGATTTGTGATCTATGAGTGGAATGGCTATTGGCCTGGAATTGAGGAGCGTCGGACCTGTCAGATCATCCAAGGCACTAACAAGACACCATATTCCTGTGGAAAGACCCCAAACACCACCACGAACATCATCAAGATGATGGTGACCACAATGACCCGACCATGACCACAATGACTTAGATGATCATAATGACCATCATCATCATCATTATCATGATAGTCACACTCATGATCACAGTCAAGCGCTGTACCACAATGCTGCTATCATCACAGACTCTGCAGACCTTTCCTTTCTAATTATCCAATACAAACAATATTGTATTGTGGCAGAAAAATCCATAATATGTATCACAAACAAAAAATAAATTACAACCCAATTCCAAAAAGGTTGGGACACTGTACAAATTGTGAGTAAAGGAATGGAATAATTTACAAATCTCATAACTTATATTTTATTCACAATAGAATATAGATAACATATCAAATGTTGAATGTGAGACATTTTGAAATGTCATGCCAATTATTGGCTCATTTTGGATTTCATGAGCTACACATTCCAAAAAAGTTGGGACATGTAGCAATAAGAGGCCGGAAAAGTTAAATGTACTTATAAGGAACAGCTGGAGGACCAATTTTTTATTAGGTCAATTGGCAACATGATTGGTATAAAAGAGCCTCTCAGAGTGGCAGTGTCTCTCAGAAGTCAAGATGGGCAGAGGATCACCATTCCCCCAATGCTGCGGCGAAAAATAGTGGAGCAATATCATAAAGGAGTTTCTCAGAGAAAAATTGCAATTAGTTTGAAGTTATCATCATCTACAGTTCATAATATCATCCAAAGATTCAGAGATTCTGGAACAATCTCTGTGCGTAAGGGTTAAGGTCGGAAAACCATACTGGATGTCCGTGATCTTCGGCCCTTAGACGGCACTGCATCACATACAGAATGCTACTGTAATGGAAATCACAACATGGCTCAGGAATACTTCCAGAAAACATTGTCGGTGAACACAGTCCACCGTGCCATTCGCTGTTGCCGGTTAAAACTCTATAGGTCAAAATAGAAGCCATATCTAAACATGATCCAGTAGCGCAGGCGTTTTCTCTGGGCCAAGAATCATTTTAAAATGGACTGTGGCAAAGTGGAAACCTGTTCTGTGGTCAGACGAATCAAAATTGAGTTCTTTTTGGAAAACTGGGACGCCAAGTCATCCGGACTAAAGAGGACAAGGACAACCCAAGTTGTTATCCCATGCTACATTTTTTTCAGAAGCCGGGGCCATCTCTGATGGTATGGGGTTGCATGAGTTCGTGTGGCATGGGCAGCTTACACATCTGGAAAGGCACCCTCAATGCTGAAAGGTATATCCAAGTTCTAGAACACCATATGCTCCCATCCGCGTGTCTCTTTTTTTTTTTTTTTTTTTGTTTTGCATTTCCAACATACAAGCCAGACCACATACTGCATCAATGACAACATCATGGCTGCGTAGAAGGATCCGTGTACTGAAATGGCCAGCCTGCAGTCCCGATCTTTCACCCATAGAAAACATTTGACATAAAGAGGAAGATGCGACAAAGAAAACCTAAAACAGTTGAGCAACTAGAAGCCTGTATAAGACAAGAATGGGACAACATTCCTATTCCTAACTTGAGCAACTTGTCTCCTCAGTCACCAAACGTTTGCAGACTGTTATAAAAAGAAGAGGGGATGCCACACAGTGGTAAACATGGCCTTGTCCCAACTTTTTTGAGATGTGTTGATGCCATGAAATTTAAAATCAACTTATTTTTCCCTTAAAATGATACATTTTCTCAGTTTAAACATTTGATATGTCATCTATGTTGTATTCTGAATAAAATATTGAAATTTGAAACTTCCACATTGCATTCTCTGTTTTTATTCACAATTTGTACAGTGTCCCAACTTTTTTGGAATCGGGTTTGTATTTAATGTCTCCTGTGTGACTTATATAGCAAACTGCTCCAGTATTGGTAAGGAGCTTCTTCAGGAGAGAGGGAATGTGGTCGATGCAGGGATTGCAGCTGTACTCCGCCTAGGAGTTGTTCATCCACACACCGCTGGATTAGGTCAGTAATAGTATCATGCACTTTTCATCACATCACTTCTACACCTCAAATGTTTCAGTGCCACATTCTTGGTTGGTTAAAACAAAGTACAATTCTCAGTGTTGTAGTCGAGACCAGCACATTGGAGTCTGAGCCAAGACCCAGACCAGAAAATTGTTAAGCCTGTGTGAAGAATAAGTCCACACGTTTCTGAGTCCATGACAAAACCATGAACATGTGGACTCAGCATTGACTCAAACATGGTCTTGGTCTTGACTTGGACTTAAATGAGTTGGTCTCGACTACAACACTGTTGCCAGTGTTATTAAACATTCATAATTGATTTTGAGATTTATCATTGATTTCTAGCTCTTTCTGATGCGTGATGTAATTTGCTGAAATCTGCGGTTTTAATGTTGAGCTTGCAATATTGAGTGTAATTATCTAAAAAATACCATGAGCAAGTTTTGTTGAAGTGTTATGCATTTCAAATGGTTTTAGCGAGTGGTTTTAAGACTCTCTCTTCAGATGTAAAATAATGTTTATGAAAGGTTATAGAAATTATAGCATGGAAAAAGCCCATTAGCAATATAAAATCACTCCTACATGAATATTTGAGCAGTTTAGACTCTCAAATGCATACTGTTTGTTGTTAATATTTACAACTAATTAGCACCGCATTTGCCTTTCACAAGGTTACTAAAAGCATAAACTACTTTTTGAGGCTGCTGAATGATTCATTCGTGCTTCCCTTTTCTTCAAGGTGGAGTGTTTTCTGCAATTTTGTACAATCACACTACAAGATCATTTAAAGCGATACATGACACCTCTCAGAAGTGGCCTACATATGGTGCTCCCTCATTATTGCAGGGCCTTCGACTGCTGCATTCCAACTACGGGCAATTAGAATGGAGTCGAGGGCACCACAAAACTCGCTAAAGAGGGTTTCCTTATCGATGGAATCTTCTCCAGGGCTTTAGAAACCCGCAAGGACAAAATACTCCAGTCAAGACTGTGCGATCTTTTCTGCGATACGGCCAGCCGTGTGAAATCAGAGGGCGAGCATGTCGCCAACGGGCATCTATCAGATCTTTTGCTGAGCGTCAGCCTAAATAGCTCCCATTTCCTGGAAAACCTGGCCGTAAAATTGGCTCAAGACATTTCTGAAGCAGAGAGATCGGCTTTCCTTGCTGCCGCTCAGGCCAGCGGTGGAGAAATCAATGAGCCCCTTATCGTTGCAGAGGAGAAATACAGCGTTCTTTCAGCCCCCAACCAGCTCACAGGTAGAATGGTATCCAATATATTAGAGTCCGAGAGCAAAACCTCACTTTCCCGAGCCACGGAGATCTCGGTAATGCCTTTGCCTCTTATAATGCCCTCCTAAATCTGGCGAATTAATTCTTCAACACAAGTAAGAGAGAGATGTTCACATTAAATACCACAAGCAGTCATGTAGGAATCCTCGATAGTCATGGCAATTTCATAGTAATCTCCACCTCGCTCAACAGCACGTGGGGATCCGGGCAATACTTACAAAGTAGCGGAGTGATTCTCAATGACTTTACCTCAGACATCACTCAGGAACCTTATTTTAGTTTTCCTCTAGTGCTCAGTATAACTGAAGATGGGGTGGATGATCCTGAGGAGAAGCAGTTTGTTGCCGTGACCGGAGGGCTTTCTGCCCTGCTTCATTCTGTGGTTATGCTGAGAAACCTGGCTGACGTTGGACTGTCTGCTCATGAGACTGTGAGCAGCCCTCTGCTCCATATAGAGCAGGGGGGTTCCAGGTCTCTGTCTGACTGTGTTTCTGGTCTCACAAACAGCTCCGTTGTCTTCCGTTTTTTTTCAGATGGGCCTGTAGAGGAGGTGGGTGAGTGTTCAGATTGCTTTTTGTCCATGCTGCTGTGACTGAATGCAGAACATGTAAGAGCCTACGGAGCTCCTGCTATTGAGGTCCATGCTGATGGATACTAATGCAAAGAAAGATCTGGACAGTAATGACATCATGTAAGAAATACTTTATGCACTTTAAGAGCATTGCACTCATACTCCACGACTTACATTATGTCCAACTTCACAATACTGGGAATGACCTATATGTGAATTAGTGCTGCCTTCCTGAAATGTCTTTTTGATTTTTTTTTGTATAATCTTGTGAATCATGGCCTATGCAGTGCGCACAAACCCTAACAGGTTAATCGAATTGATGAACCTGATGAGTGAAGGACTGCTGCTTTATAACGTTGTTTTTATAAAGGTCAGTTACCAACAAATACCCACAAATGTTTTTTTTTGTGTAGTTTTCTGCACTTTTTTTTAAATTCTTGACTAGTATGTGTATGTGAAGGTTATTTGCTTTTGGACTTGCTGATGTCAGAATTATGTGATTATTTAGATGAATTCATGTGAGATTTTTATGATTTGTGGGACAAAAAGCTTTTGTTTGTAAAATCTCATAAGAAAACTATTTTATGCGGTGTCAGTTTTGTATGAATTTGTACGATGTGAATCATATATGGAAATGTATGATTTTTAGGGGGAAAAGGGCCACCCCCAAACCTAACTGTAAGTGAAATGTAAACACTACCTATGAAAATGTGTGAATGACAATTCATACAGATTCACCACCAATTTGGATAAAAATATTTACGAATTGTGATGTTTTTTTGTTTGTTTGTTTTTTTAGAGTACAATAGGTGAATATTTTGTGCCGGTGCAAAATAGCTCAATGCTGCTGAAGCAGATTTTGTGATTGTAAAAAAAAAAAAATCTGGTGGTCTGTCTTCTTTGTGCTGGTTTGCTGCACTGTCAGTTTTGATTTAAGTTATTTTGCTGTTCCGCTCGTCGTTCGGGTTATGAGCCAAGAATTATGAGCATAATACATCAAGACTCCCCCATTTTTGTTTCAGAATCTGTCATTATTGTTTAATGCTGTTGTGTGTTCATTTTCTGTTTTAAAATAATTGTTCCTAGCCCAGCTTATTGAAAAATATAGTAATTTATAGTAAATACTATAGTGTTTTTGAACCATACTATACAGTAGTAAAGTACTTGAATTAATTTGTTGTGGTAATTCTATAGTTGCTGTGGTAATATAACAACTATAGTAATATAAACAAATTACTTTACCCAATACTGTAAGTTTTCTACAACTATAGGGTATATTATACAGTAAAAACTAAAGTATACTACAGTATTTATTACAGTTTATCAGTTCACTATAGTTAATACTAAAGTATGCTGTTGCATTCATTAACAAAGTGTTGTAAATACTATAATATATACAGTATAATACACTTTACTATAGTATGGTTCAAAAACACTATAGTATTTACTATAAATTACTACAGTATTTTTTCATGTGGGTGTCGACTGTAAGTTAAATCCCACCAAGAACCTTTTAATACTATGCTGCTTTTAAAACTATTTGTTTTTGTGCATCCCAACCAGCCCAACAACAGTAATATTGGCTCATCCAATGTTGATTAGATTTGGGCTGAACCATCAGCTTATTCAACCAGTAGCAGACAAGGGAAGTGTAAGAAAAACCTGTTAGATTACAATCATCGTTTTTGCAATTCTGTTTGATGACAGATTTTAATGTCTGCTAAAACCACTACTTTCTCTATCATTACTACTGAGATAACAGCACACAAGGTGTGGAAGGCGCAAAACATGAGGCAAACCTGCAGGTTTCAATGATTTCTTTATGTACATACTATGATATGCACTGATGCCAAAAATGCAAGACTTGAATAACATGCATGTCTAATAAAATGTAAATTATGAATAGAAACGCACTACACTTTATATATTTCACTGGTGACATGTCTGAAATGACTTTATTCCTACTGTATGTGTTGAACTGATAGCATTAAAATGCTTTACAGTTTTTTTCTGGAATGTTAGTCATGTTTCCTGTTCAACCACTATACTTCATGTGTCAGAGTGGGTGTCAGGCTTAAGTGTCGCTCGTTCATTGGACTAATTCATGTGCTGTCATTCTACCCTCAGTGGCTGCAAACAAATTCATATGCATATCTTAATTAAAACACGTTACGCTGCTCCTCCCATTTGCAATGCTGCTGTCAGTCCATACTCCTGCTGAGCCACTTCCTTTGCAATACAGATTTTTATATTTACTGAAAGCGCATGGATTAGATCATAATTTTTAATATCATGTCCTAATTACACTGCAAATTATGGCAGAGTTAAAGGACATTTTGTGAATCGAAAATGATTTTAAATGAGTGAAATAAATGGTTTTCATTAGCTCAGAGGCCTACAGTAAATCGTTTAGCTACTCGCCATCTAGAAACCACAGCCAATCTCACTGTGTCCCCATCTCGGCGTGACATCTCTCATCCATTCCCATTTTGACTAGAAAAATTGCAAAAGATTGCTCCGACACATGACCGAGCCTTAGCGAATATGTTATGTGAGGAGAAATGAGCATAGTGCCCATTGGCAAAAAGCTGAATATCAACACAAACCACTAAATCACACAAGATCAAGTTTAGAGAGGCCTTGATTTGTTTGTGGATGTGAGAGGGCACACAGTACATACAATGAACACACTATAGGGTTTATAGATCATTATTGCAAAAACAATTTTAAGTACATCGAAGTACATCTAAATTAAGTACAGTTTATTACGGAGTAAATAAACTTCATGACCGGGCATAAATGTTTTTTTCTTTACAGCAACTTTGCCCATATTAGGACAATGATAGCAATGATTTCATTTCAGTTAGAATCACTGGATGTCCTTTCAATTAAAAGGGGTTACTTTGTTCAACAAACTGCACAGATTTTCAGTTTGGAGAACGATGATAATTATTCATTAACAAGTAGCATGACACATGATTCCTCCCCAGTCAAAGGCAGATACGACAGAAGAATATATTGTACCACTGTCTGGTGTCAAGACAAAAAAAACAGTCCTTAAGCTCCATGTTGTTTAAGACTGATGTGTGATATGAAAGCACATATGCCGGGAACGTTTAGACACACATCCTCATAACAAATGACATGCAGAGATTGATGTCATGATATGAAGTTAGGAGGAAATTATTTATTTAAAAATGGGTTTTGAATCCCAGAGGTCCCTGCTTGCGGTTTCTCATCTCTTAAATATATCAGAGTGTGATAGCAGTCTGGTGTGTCAATTTCAAGTAGTAAAACATTGCTTTTTACAACCTAGCCAAATAAAGAATCTGATTTGATACCAAAAAAATAAAACGTTTATTTGCTTTTGCTTTAAAATGTCTCCCTCTGATCCTCACTAGGTAAATACAACAGGAAATATGAGGTTATTTTGTAATTTCGTATTAAAACCTGGTCTTGGCAACGGACACTTTCCTAAACCCTCTATAAATCGACAATCAATTATGCTGCAAAGGCAATACAATGCAATCCATAGTACAATCAGACATTCCACTGAAAACAACTATACTATACATGTACACATTGTGACTGGATCATTACTATACTTATATTTAAAAAATGTACAATATCACATTTTTTGTGTCTCAGTGCAAAAGATGTTTAGAAAGAAAACTAAAAAAGCAGTGCCCTTGATACAGCCACGTAATGTTCTTCCTTTGCATCCTCTAAACACAATAAAACATTTGGTCATTTGAGTGCCAGAAAACAATGAATAAATTACATGACACATTTTTAAATTTTACAGTCACTGTCAATAGCAGCAGAAAAATCAGCTCAGACGGTTTAAATAATGCACTAATAACAGTGCATCGCTGTACTGACACAATCCATTCCCAGATATTAACAATGCAAACGATATTATTAACGATAATAGTAATCTAAATAACAATGACAAAAACTTGTACGTACTGTATATGCAAGAGCGTGTGTATGTCTGTGTGTGTTTCGGTCAAAAGTTATTTACAGTGCATCAGTAAGTTCTCTGGCTTTGTTTTCCGTGTTTTTATAATCCAAAGGAAGGAGAAGAAAGGCAAATAAAAGTCCATGTTGCTAAACATCATCAGCTGGTGCATATGCTGTTGATGGTAATGATCGCTGGGTCCACCAGTCCCATCTCCTCGTGCTCGTTCACACAGAGCTGGTAGCCGCAGCCTCGCCGCCGCTTCAGGGGAGTGACTTTCACGTCAGGTTTGGCACGAGGCGGCAGAAGGAAGCCGACGCTCCCAGCAATGAGCATGTGCCAGATGCTGTGGATATAGAAGTAGTTCTCCTCCGTCTCCACGAAGGCGTATAAGGCCACCGCTGATGTGGCAATGGTGGTGCCAGGGAACAGGAAAAAGACCCAGCGCTTCCAGGTCGGCGGGTAACAGCGGCGCCGGCGGATGGTGCGCACAGTCTGAAGAACACAAAGCGGGAGACACAGCCAGTCATGAATAAATCAGCACAGTGTAAAACGCATGAGAAAGATGCATGAATTAATAAGACACACAAACCAACTGGGTTTCGCCATCGTCAAGTTCACCGATTGTGGTCATCTCAAAGACTGAACTTAACCAATTAAGTACAGTTAACAGTTAGGCATTACTGTTTTTACTTCAAACTAATTTAAAAAACTTTTTTTTAAGTATCAAAACTGATTATACTTTTTACTGTACACTGTAAATTATACTGTACATACAATTATTTTTCTGGGTCAGTAGCTAAACACTTCTGGAAGCCCATTTCTGCCACTGCTTTGGTAAATCTTAATTGTGACATAAAAAGTTATAATTATGACAAACATGTTAAACTGAGATACTAAGTCATAATTATGAGGGGGAAAATTGTTGAAAATATGAGCTAAAAAGTTATAATTATATAAGTCATAATTGTGACTTTTTATTTAATAATTTCGACTTTTCCCTGAATTATGACTTTTTATTTGTTTTGACTTCCATAATTTAAACTTTTTATGTCAGAATTTTTACTTTGTCACATTTGCTTTGTCTCATAATTCCAGCTGTCATAATTTCGACTTTTTGTCAAAAATATAACACTTTTGTATAGCTTTCTTTCTTTCTTTTTTTATTGTGGCAAAAATAGGTTTCCATAGTTAGGTAACTTGATTTAACCCAGAGTAAGAGTAGCAAAAACTCAGTCAACAAACGTTTAATTTCACATTGCTGTTAGCATTCACAATGAATTTTGACCTGATATTTAATTTGTATTTAATAAACCAAACGCATTTGCATGGAACTTAACAGCCAGTATTATTTTCACTGAAAGGAGGGGGGGGGGGGGGGGTGGTGGTGTGGGGGGGGGGGGGGGGGGGTGGGGGGGGGGGGGGGGTGGGGGGGGGGGGGGGTACTCGATTGGACTGACCAAAATGAGACTGACTGACCCAAATATGACTATGTTTTAACAGTATTTAAAACACCCATTTTATTACTTACAATAATGGTGCAACACAAAATTTTTTTTTAAATCCAGCTGGCTCAGATATCTGAACTCGCCCCATTAGATTTAATGCCCATGATGCTTCTGCAGATGCTCTGGTATACACGAGCCGCTGCTATTAGAGCTGGATCTGAATGCACACAGTTATAAAGTTGGACATACAATTTACAGACTTCATAGGAATTAAATTCTCCAGCTTGTAGGGATCCTGATATTTATGAAGACTGTAAAGCACGCTGTCCACCCACACTTCACACCACATGCTCTTCACACCGCTCATGCTCCTACTTATGCCATTACACTGTATTAATCTATCAGCTGAGTGTAGAGAAACACTATTTTAACAGATGTGTAACACCGATTAACAAATGTAAACTCAACGGTTAGAACTGGAGAGGCTCTTTTGCACAGTTGTCACTAGTTTCTGTCCATCAGATTTGCTCTACCACCTATAGATGTTCTCCTTGTCATTATTAACCTGTAAATCCTATAAGTCCTGACAGTGCAGAGAGAATGAAATGCTATGCTTTTCTCCCTGTCTGTCATGACATTTCAATTATAATGTTCCACTGGTTGACGACATGTAGACTAAAACTTTGCCCCCTGTTACAATTTTTTGTAAGACAACTGTCTTATACAGTTGAGGGAATATACAATGGGAGCTCTAGCACACACTCAAAGCCAATGTTTAATATCCTATGACAGTATAGCAAGCCGCAAGATTAAAAAAAGCAAGGGCCCGAAATGGCCGAGACGCTTTAAATCTCATGATTCTACATTGTTACTGCTGTCAAGCATGTGCAGCAGTCAATCAAACACACACACTACACACACACACACACCCACACCACAGATGCTGCTGACTGGACTTCAATCACATTTCTCCTGCATATAGAAAGGTGTGGGTCCTCCGAGACATTGCAAATCTCATATTCCCTCTGATTACTGATTTGACTCCAGCTTTTGCCAGCTTCCTGTGCAATTTCAAAACTGAAGTTACTAAAGTTTGTGAAACTTTATAATTATACAGTACATATAAAAATAAATAAATATTATTAATATTACATTAAGGGTCAGCTCAGGTAGAATCTATCTATCTATCTATCTATTCATACTTGCTTAAAATGTGCCTTTGTTACATAATGGTGGTATTTCTACCTGTGCTGACCCTTAAAAATAACATATGTTGGTGTAACCACATTAACAAAATAATTAATAAAAACAGTTAATTTAGACAGATGACAAAACATTTTTACAGTGTATGCAAATATCAGTATCATTATGAGCTTATAATGAGTTCTACAGCTTAAACCATTAGGAGAAAGAAACATCCTGCCCTCTGTCAACATTTCCCCACTCATTAATCTCCAGGCACATAACAGGTGCATAAAGGACAGAATGGAAAATGGATGAGCTCTAAATGTGAAACTTGGGCCTAGTCTGAACCAACCCAAACACACAACAACAAAACAACACTTCATACTGGTGCACATCACAGCAAACCCCACATGTCCTGGTCTTCATGCCGCATGCTATTTATTGATGAGGTTTATTCTCAAAATGTGCTTGACTCCCATATGTTTCTTTTGACTTGCATTGAAATTGATTGTCCTTTATATGTCCCATTATAAGGCTGCTGTTGTGACAGTAGGGTTGAAATCCAACACCCATGGTCCTGACCACATCCTTAAACAGTACAGACTGCTCCTGAGATGAATCACACTTATTTAACCACCTCTGTGGGATAAGCACTAATACATTTATAAAGAATTCATCAGTCAAGCAGGATATGCCTTCAGATATTGATTAGATGACACATTAATCAATGATGCCTGGACATAAGCTGAAACATGGTGCTTCACGCCTCAAATCTGGTTAGCATGCTTTTGGAGCATTGAAATGAGGAGCAAAATGTATTATTAGCCCACAAACTACTCAGCATAATTGCTTACATTTTCAGCAGTTATTTTTCATTCTGTCTGTGAGATGCTGCATCATGCATGAAGCTCAGACATTATATTCACATCACAGAATAGAAGCTCATTAACTAGAAACGTCTCGGTTACGTACGTAACCCTCGTTCCCTGATGGAGGGAATGGAGACGTTATGTCGATGTCAACATTAGGGGTCTTACTTGGGAGCCTGAATCCCTGTCTTTAAGAGAAAACACCAGTGAAATTTGGCTAGTGGATTTTGCATATCTGAGCGCAGCTCCTGCATCAACCCTGGGTCAGTACAACCCTCGTGCATTTGTTTGAGTGCCTTGGCTTGGTGGACCTGCAGGATTGCCATGGCATGCAGGGCAGAGGTGGCTTGGCCCACAGCACTGTAAGCTTTGGCGGTGAGAGCCGTCGTCAGCTTACAGGCTTTGGACGGGAGACGAGGACGATTCCTCCAAGTGGCGGTGTTTTGTGGGCACAGGTGCACCGCAACCGCACTCTCCACCTGGGGAACGTCAACGTACCCCCTAGCCACCCCGCCATCGAGGGTAGTGAGTTTGGAGGAGGTGGAAGAGCGGCTTCCGGCCGAAAAAAGGGCCGTCCATGACTTCATGAGCTCCTCATGCACCTCCGAGAAGAAAGGAATCGGGGAAGGGCGTGGTCACAAGCCATGACCCGTGCCGAGGAGCCAATCATTCTGCCGCGAGGGCTCAGGACTGGGAGGTGTGCACGCCTCCAGCCCGATACTCACGGCGGCCCAGGAAAGCACGGCCGTCAACTCTGAGTCCGATTCGGCGGTGGCGACAACACCCGAGGGGGGCAGCCCCACCGAATCTTCATCCTCAGAGGACGATCGCCTATCCCCCGATACTGCAATCGGCATTTGATCCTCTATCGGCGCACCGAATGAAATGCTGGGCACACCGTGAGACGGCACCGTGAGACTGTCGGAGGGGTGAGAGGTCCATGGGGACTGGCCCGGCGGCGAGGCTCTCACTGCAACCCTCAGATTGCCCAGAGCACTAGTCGATGGTTCTCTGTTCGTGGCAGAGAAACCAATGCGGATAGTGACAGAGGGAGCCCCTCCCATCTCCGTGAGGAGAGAGAGGCGCGAACGCAGCGCACGCTCACAGTGAAAGCATTAACCATCCACGAATGCAGCTTTAGTGTGCTTGATGCCCAGACACCAAAGACAACGATCGTGGTCGACTGAGGATAGGAAACGACCACAAGCAAGAGGACACGGACAGAACGGCGTCTTTAAATAGACACGAAACGTCCATGATCAGAAACTGCTCATTGTTCTGTTTATTGTTTTTTTGGTTTTTTTAGATGAAGCACCCAGGGGAATCGTTGAATTAACAGGGATGCCGCTCATTGTGCCGTAACGCCACCCAGAACAGCCTCTTCTTCCAGCAGCAAAGAGAATTCGCCTGGTGAATCTCGAACTGTGTTCATTCACTCGGCTCCGCAGCAAAAATCTGATGAGTGGATGCACCTGTCGCCTATTTATAGCCCTATGCACAGGGAGTGGCTCAGGTATACAAAATGCACTAGCCAAATTTCATTGGCGTTTTCTTTCTTCTCTTAATTAGAGAGGATCGGCTCCCAAGTAAGACCCCTAATTTTGACATCGACGTAGCTCGAAGTGACCAACAGATAGGGAACTAGTTAGCATGGTTCAGTTACAGTAGCCCCTGTTGGTAGATGCCACAATTACACCATATGGCCAAAAAGAGTATATTTCTCCATTCAAGCCATTCATAAATATCCATGTATTCTGACAAAATACAATTTATCCAAGCAATATACTGTATACAGTAAATCATCACATTTGTCACTGTTAAATACAACTGTTAAAGATCATTTTCTTAATTGAAATTAAGCTGAAAAAATTAGTATGAATATTAGATGAAAACAAATATGAATAAATAAAAAATGAAAAATACTATTTTTATCATTATTAATTGATTAATTAATTATTTTATTATTTATTAACTGAAATTATCTAGTTGAAGTACTACTTTGTAACTAAACTGGAAATAAAAAAATTGCTAAAGCTAAAAGCTAAATTAATAGAAATATAACAAATAATGCAAATGTCCAAAAAAACTTAATAATATATAGGTATATATATATAGGCTATATACACACACCACACACACCACCATATATATTATATCTATAGATATATATAATATATAAATAGATACTGTGGTGTGAAAAGGTTTTTTCCCCCTTCCTGTTTTTTTTTTTTTTGCATATTTGTCACAATTAAAATATTCAGATCATCAAACTAATTTTTATATTGCACAAAGATAATGCAAGTAAAATGCAGTTTTTAAATGATGATTTTTTTTTTATTAAGGGAAAAAAGCTGTCCAAACATTCCTGGGCCTACGTGAAAAATGTATTGCCCCCTCATGAAATCATGAAAGAACTGTGATTAACCACACTATTTTAGAAAGCTAAGTTAAACTTCACTAGCCACACTCTCAGGCCTGATTACTGCCAGACCTGTTGAATCAAGAAATCGGTTCTTAAATAGAACCTGTCTGACAAAGTTAAGCATGTTTAAAGAGCAACACATCATGCTGCGATCTAAAGAAATTCAAGAACGGATGAGAAACTAAATAGTTGACATGCATCAGTCTGGAAGTCATTTCTAAGGCTTTGGGACTCCTGTGAACCATGGTCAGAGCCATTATCCACAAATTGAGAAAACTTGGAACAATGGTGAACCTTCCCATGAGTGGCCGGCCAACCAAAATTACTCCAAGAGCACAACGACCACTCATCCATGAGGTCATAAAAGAACCCAGAACAACGTCTAAAGAACTGCAGGCCTCACTTGCCTCAATTAAGGTCAGTGTTCATGATTCAACGATAAGAAAGAGACTGGGCAAAAACGGCATCCATGGGAGAGTTCCAAGGCAAAAGCCATTGCTGACCAAAAATAACATAAAGGCTCATCTCACATTTGCCAAAAAATATCTTGATTATCCCCAAGAATTTTGGGCAAATATTCTGTGGACTGATGAGACAAAAGTTGAACTTTTTGGAAGGTGTGTGTCCCGTTACATCTGGCGTAAAACCAACACAGTATTTCATAAAAATAACATCATACCAACAGTAAAATATGGTTGTGGTGGTAGTGTGATGGTCTGGGGTAGAGACCTGCGGGGGATGGATTTTTCAGTCCCGCTCCCGCCCGCTCCTGCAAGATTCTTTTCCGCGCCTGCCCGTTCCTGCAGAAAAATATCTTATCTGGTCCCGCTCCCGCCCGCGACATTCATGTTTTGTCCCACTCCCGCCCGCAAAAGCCCGCATAAAAGTAATCTATATAGATTTTTTTCAGTACATCGAAGAAATTTACATGAAATGGTTCTGTAACATCTCCTAAGCTCCACAACATCACAGCATAAACGCTCCCGATAAAATATTTGTTATTTAGGCTAAGCATCATTCACAACAGAAAAGCAAGCATGGGCTGCTGCGTGAATGGTTTGGTATGGCAGAATGTGAGCAGCGCTTCCTTTATTATCACTAAAAGCTGACATCTCAGTTAATCGCTATCTCATAAAGCTCTGTTATAACACAGTAAACATATGCACAATGAATCTTTCACAATGTCTACACTTTGTGTGTTAAAATGAGACGATTCGTGAGGATGCAATTTCAGCACTGCTGTGAGTGTATTCTAACTTAATCACCTCTGATTGGCCACTGCGTTCCAGAAATCAACAGCTATGTCTGTAATTGGCTACATTGCGCAACCCTTTAAACACGTGTTATAAATGGAAACTATGCCTAGCTTGCGCATGTCAGTCATTTTAATGTTAATATTAGTTGTTCCTTTTGCTTTTGTGCAACAGATAAATAACAATTTATATGTTTTAGACATTTTATGCTTAGATCATATCTATTTTGCGGGAGTCCCGCAAATAATTTTATTCTCCCGCATCCCGCACACACACACAAGTCTCTTCCCGCCCGCACCCGCACTCGCCCATCAAGAGTTGTCCTGCGCCGCACCCTGTTGAGTTGGGTCCCGCAGGTCTCTAGTCTGGGGCTGCTTTGCAGCTTCAGGACCAGGAAGACTTACCATAATTGATGGAACCATGAATTCTTCTCTCTATCAGAAAATTCTGAAGGAAAATGTCCGGCCGTCAGTTTGTGACTTCAAGCTCAAGCGCACTTGGGTTATGCAGCAGGACAATGATCCCAAACACTCCAGCAAGTCTACCTCTGAATGGCTCAAGAAAAACTATATTAAGGTTTTGGAGTGGCCAAATCAGTCCATCCATTCCGGACTTAAATCCGATTGAGATGCAGTGGCAAGACCTTAAACAGTCCATTCATGCTCGAAAACCCTCCAATGTGGCTGAATTAAAACAATTCTGCAAAGAAGAGTGGGCTAAAATTCCTCAACAGCGCTGTCAGACTCATTGCCAGTTATCGCAAACGCTTGATTGCAGTTGTTGCTGCCAAGGGTGGCACAACCAGTTATTAGATTTAGGGGGCAAACACTTTTCACACAGGGCCATGTAGTTTTGGATTTTTTTCCCCTGTATTTTTCCCTGTTTTACTGTATATACAAAGTAGAATTTTACCCATACCTGATTCTGCACAGATTTTTTTTAAATGATGAAATAGATGTAAATTATATTTTTCTCTATCAACTATCTTTTATGTTCACAAGAAGTACTTAATCTTATTTCTGCATACAAATTTATGTCATTTGATACTTTATGCAGTATTACAGGCCTCCCAGACAATTTCTTCAGTTAGTGGGGAAATCGTAAATATTTCCTTTTAATTTTACATAATTTCTGTTTGAAATCTGTCAAAACACTTCCCAGATATTCATATGTCATCAGGTTACATGCATGAGTCATGGCTCAATGTACAGTATGAAACAGAGCCATGGGAGGTAACCACAGAAAGAAAAACAAAACTCTTTTAACACATTACTGCTGATGACAACAGAACGTTTACAAAGGCCTCCTCCACATTCCAAAGCATCACAGAAAAAATTAAATATTTTATATCTGAGGAGAAAGAAACCTTATCCTGTATATGAAGCATGGGGACGTGTAATGAGATTTTTTCGGCTTTGCTGCATCAGGGCCTGGCTGCACTAATGTTGTATCAGGAAATTACACAGCAGAAGGTGTTGAATGACCCTGAATCTGAAACTCAGAAGGGTCATGCAACATGACAGTCCAAAAGTAGCTGTATATCTAAAATCAAATACATTCCTATTATGGCTTTGTCAGAATGTTGACCTCCAATAAACTGCTGTGCCCTGATCAAAGTAGGCAATTTTAGGAAAACATCCCAAAACCCAATTAAAACTTAGCAATTAAAACACCAGTCAAAATACCTAACTGCTATGAGTGGTATGATCACAACAGAAAAGCTTTACAGAAAATGTTCTGACATTGACCACACTTTAGAAACGTTCATACAGAAATGCAGAGAATTCCAAAGGGTTCTTATTCTTCCCCTCACAACACTATGTTTTAAACATCATGTGCCTTTATTTGGTTTGTAGGCGATATCTCAAGCATAATTCTACTGTAAAAATAAAATGTGTATTGCTCTAGCAGGTGTAATTTGATTTTAAGTGTTAGAATTCAAATTGTGGCTGTTATTGGATATACCAAATGACTCACATCTCACTGTAAGGGAAAGAGAGAAGACCCATCCAGACAATGTTGCTCTTTGTCTCTCAATAGAGAGCAACAGGAGTGTCCCATTAATTTTCCAAAGAAATAGATTTTTAACAATAACAAATCATTCAAGAAGGTGGACCTATCATGAATTCATTTATATAATATATATATATATATATATATATATATGGTCGACCATTAGGGGGGGGCAATTATTGGGCCCTCCCAAATTATTAGCCATGGATCCCTGAATGTCGGCACTTAGCCAAGCGCTAAAATACCCTCAACGTGTTTTTTGCAGCGTTGAGCAATGTAACCATTCACAGACATATCTGTTGAGTTCTTGAACGCAATGGCCAATCATAAACGATTTGTCAGAATTCAGTCACCACAGAAAGCGCTGCAGTTTTTAGTGCAGTCTTGCAAAACGCTCGTGAATCATATCATGACTAAGTGCAGACGCGATGTAAATAAGAAATTCATTGTGCAGTTTAGAGAGCTTCATTGATTATAACGGAACTTTGTAAGATCGCGATGAACAAAGATGAGTGATGCTTTTTGGTGATAAAGGGAACGCGCTTTGTGCATTTTCTAGGGTATAATCCATTCAGAATTTGCATGAAACTTTCATTTTTCGGACACATACACCCTGCAAAGTATCGGGAATGACATGTACATATTTATGTGGGATTCACTCTCAAAATAGCGATGATTGGCAATGGACGGAACATAAAATATGTTGTTTTAATTCTGGAACCGGTGTTGTGCCAAATTTCACCGGTCCTGGCCAAATCTCCACAGACAGCGCACGTCCCGAGCGAGATCTAATTCACGGACCAAAAGTGTGTGTAAACTTTATTGAGATGGGGACATATCAACCTGTAATTTCATTTCCAGTAATGGATGGAAAGAAAGTTCAGGAATTAATGGTATGCGATTTATGACAGAATATAGTCCCACAACTGATCGTTTATTATTTCCTCACGTGTCTCGCCTTTGCTAACAACGATTCAAAATGGAAACATTTCAAGTGACACGGGAAAAAGACACGGAAAACTTCAGTGAACATCAGAAAAGCAGCGTGGACATTTCTGGTTCAAAATGAAAGGCCATCAACTGACAAACGGAAAGCATCACCATTTAAGTCAGCAGGAAGAGCAACGTAGTTCCCAGTTTACTAAACGTTGGCAACCTCTTTAACATGGTCTATGATACCTTTACATTTTTCCTTTCTCGTTGGAGTGTTCCAACTCTTGTTGCATAAAGAAGATCTGTAAATTTGCAAAGACTAAAGTCTCAAGTCCAAAGAGATTTTCTTTATAAAAGTTAAGAGTCAGCCACGCCTACCTAAAACGGCTCGTTCTAACACGCCCCTACATGTCTATGTCACGATGTGGGAAGATTTGCCTAACACCGCCCAAATGTTCACGCAAAGAAAGAAGGCGTAACATTTATTCTCGCTGTAGTTTTGTTGTTGCTGCCGCCATGTCGTGAAGGCGCTGGTGTTTTGTTGTGAAAGCGAAACTACTTTGTTTGGCCTTCCAAAAGAGGACACAACTAGAAATCAGTGGTTAAGTTGTATTTACAACACTGTTCCAGAACAGTACAACCCAAATATTCAGATATGTCCAGTGCATTTTATGGAGGACTGTTTCTTGATCCTGGTAGAGTAGACTACAATGCCGCCTGTTCTGACTCACAGACTGTAAGTACGTTTTTTATATTAAAAGAATTTTCCACTGCCGATTCAAATGCGAGTTTTGAGCAGTGTAGAGTAGCAACTTGTTGTTTGTCATTTCTCCCAATCCAACCAATGCCAGATTAAGAGTTGCCCGCGGCGCGATTCAACATGTAAAAAGACAGTATAAGTCATTATAATCTGTAATTATGTCCCCACTGGATGCAACAAATGCCTTGTTTATAATGGGTTTTAATGTTTTTGTCTCGTCGCAACAGCCAGACGGGCATAAGTATGTGTAAGGGGCGTACATTTCCGTCACACGCTTGAGGTATTCGGCCAATCACAAAACGCACTGGATAGCTGGCCAATCAGAGCACATCTCGTTTTTCAGACCGATGAGCTTTGAAAAAATCTACGCTTTTTTCTGAAAGGCGGGGCATAGAGGAGAAAAATAATGTACATTATGTGGAAAATAAAGTTTTTTTTACTTTAAACCGCATAAAAAAATTTCATTACACCAAATACACAAAATATGTTCTTTTTAGCAACAACATATGACCGCTTTAAGTTATTCTTGACTGTGTTGGATTGATTGCTTTGACGCGTTGCAATACGGTAGGGCATTGTTTTGATGCTTACATCAGAAAAAAATGTGTTTGCTTTTATTTAATGTTTTTATATTATTTTTTTCTGTGCCCCACCCCCGACTCAAAGCCAAATGTGTGTGTAATATATAATAATGTATTATTATTGAGTTTATTTGCAAAAAAGATAACTGTTTTTTTTCAAAAATCATGTTTTTTCATGTCGTTTTTATTGTGTTTAATTGTGTTAATTAACTGTATTTTTTAGTTATTTTAACCTAACAAAAAAACCACTGCAGTTTGATTGAGATGAATTGGAATGCCCAATGAAAAAACATGAGTTATCTGTTTTTTTGCAAATAAGTCTCACACACCACACACACACAACAAACACACACACACACACACTCGCATGTATATATAGAGAGAGAGATAGGTATTCTTCATTTAAAAAATAAATAAATGAAATTTAAAAAGTTTAATGAACACTGCAATATTTGTAAAAAAAATTTAAAAAATGTAAATGCCAATGGAGAAAATTACTAGAAAAGAAAATCACTTTTTACTTGCACTAATTTAAGCTTTCGTGTACATTCAGAATGCAGAGCCCCAAAACACAACAAGAGGATCACAGAAGATAATGATAAACTGCACTGTAAACAAATTGTGTGGATGTAGCATGACACAAGCTTGATAAATTGTAGCTTTTTCCTCAGTGCTAAAAAGGATGTGAGAATCACACAGTGGGACGCTTTGTACTGTGTTTGCGTAGGCTTGGGGAGCTTTGAGATAAAGGTGTCAACTGACATGTTTTAACTACAAAGCCATTATATGCCATGCAGATGATAGACATGTATTTGACAGTCAATGTCACATTCAATGAATTTTAGACAGAATTAAGAGTAATCTGTACTCTTGTCTTTCAATATGACATTCAGAAATGCAAGAAGATTTCAGCCTATTCATTTGTTTTGTCTGTAGTGCTTATATTAAAAGTGTTTGCAGTTCTGTGTTAATAATAGTTATTTAGGTTAACTAAAATTTGAACCCCATTCTTTTGCATCACCAGTTGTCATAAATGTGCATCAAACATCAGGTTTGAGCATAGCAGATATGTAGCACATCAAAACCAAAATAAGAAAATACAAACATGTCTTATTCTGTTCAGATGTGATTTTCCTCATTCTGTCTTATTAGAAGCATTATTAGTGCCTTCAGATGTGAGTATAGGTCACGTGAGGAAGAAATTATCTCTGCTTGTCGTAGTCTTGTTGAATATTTGCTATTCTCTCTCATTATTTCTCTCTCACACAATACAGTATATCTTTGTAGCTGCAGTAGAAGTTCATTGGCTCCTCTTCTCTCTGCATGTATATATCCAGCAGCACATTCGACTCAAGGGAGGACATGCTTCTCACACTCAACTGTAATTTGCCAGAGGCTCTGGCAAAGACTTTTCCTTGTCCAACACCCATTATTTTTTTTATCATCTCACTTCAGGAAAGCAGTGTGGTCGCTTGAGGAATTAGCATAAAGTACAAGCTGCCTGGTAATGGAACAGCAAGGGCGTCTCTTATACTGACAGAACAGAAAAACTTTTAATGCCACACCATGCTAATGCATAGATAAATGCAGCCTTGAACGAGGGGGCGCATGCTGGACCAGGTAATGTTAAATGCCTTCATAAATTATAGATATTGAAAATGTGCTTTGTTGTCACTCAACAGCCAAAGAAAAAAATAGCACTGGCATTTAACTGCCGGATCCATCAGACTGAAAGAACAAGGTTCTTTTTGGAAACACAGGTACATTGCCTTATAATATGATGTCTTTATTACATTTACAATCAAAACATTTATTTTATCCACTTACGAGACTGAAAAGCTTTTAAGAATATATCTTAAGCTATCTTAAACCAGTAAAAGTTGGTTTTGCTGGTCTGTTGGCTAGTTTTAAAAGGATTTTGGGCCTAGTCAGGCTAAGAGACCAACTGGACCAGCTCAAGACAAGCTTAAAGCAGCTAAGACCTGCTTAAACCAGCGAGAAGAACACCTGGCTGTCTAGCTAAACCAGCTAAATAACTGCTTGTCCAGGCTGGAGGTCAGCTAAGCCAGCTGAAGACTAATTTAAATCAGTTAAAGGAACACTCCACTATTTTTGAAAATAGGCTCCTTTTCCAACGCCCATAGAGTTTAAACAGTTGAGTTTTACTGTTTTCGAATCCATTCAGCCAATCTCCGGGTCTGGCGGTAGCACTTTTAGCTGTAGCTTAGCATAGATCATTGAATCTGATTATACCGTTAGCATCTTCGCTTATTTAAAACTTGACTCTTCTGTAGTTACATTGTGTACTAAGACCGACGGAAAATGAAAAGTTGCAATTTTCTAGGCCGATATGGCTAGGAACTATACTCTCATTCCGGCGTAATAATCAAGGAACTTTGCTCCCGTACCATGGGTGCAGCAGGCGCAATGATATTACGCAGCGCCTGAAAATAGGCTTATTGGAAATTACCTACCTGGGGACTATTTTTAGAGAAACTCTTTGGTCATTTTTGAGCAAGATGCTAACAGTAGGGCTGTGCAAAAAAAAGAATGCGATTTTCATGCGCATCTCGTCAGTAAAGCCGCCTGCGATTTTGTGTAGCTTGTCAGTGAACTACGGCTTTGTGTAGTAAATGCCGCTCCATCTGAAAGCACGTGCTGGAGATTTACTACTAATCACAGGAGCGGCTTTACTGACGAGATGCGCATGAAAATCGCATTTGATTTTTTGCCCAGCCCTAGCTAATGATCTAATCTAAAAGTGCTACCGCCAGACCCGGAGATCGGCTGAATGGATTTGAAAACGGTAAAACTCAACTGTTTAACTCTAGGGGAGTTGGAAAATGAGCCTATTTTCAAAAATAGTGGAATGTTCCTTTAAGACCTGCATAAACCAGCTGGGAGACCAACTAGCTGTCCTGTCTAGGCTGGAGGATCAGCTAGACCAGTTGAAGAAAAGCCTAAACCAGTTAAGACATTGATAAACCAGCTGGGAGATCAACTGGCAGCTTAAAACCAGCTTGGCTATCCGGTTAAACTATCTAAAGACCTGCTTGGCCAGGCTGGAAGACCAGCTAAGACCAACTTAAACCAGCCTAGTAAGGTCCAGCACACCAGCCTTTGCTGGTTTACACCAGGAGTTTCAGCAGGTGTAGGTTTAGAAGACAAAAACTAAGGTAACAATCATTTGTGACAAACAACAATGCCTCTATCTTGCAACCACAACTCCAACATCTGTTAATTTTTTATGCTCTGAGCCATATAACTGAAATCCATGCTGGCATGTTTTATTGATATATTAAACATTTAATAAGGATGCATTACAGTCCTAAACACATGGAATCTATGCATGTGCACAATGCTACTTACCCAGGCGATGGCCATGATGCCTAAAGCGAAAAGACTGGGGCCCAGCAGGTTCCACAGGCCATGGCGGTCCAGCTGTAAGGCCATTGACAGAGCCATCGCCCCCAGCAAGTACAGCACCTGGTAGGAGAGCGGCAAAGAGGAAAAATATTAGTCCAAACATCGACAACTCATGTCTAGAGGCAATAGTGAGTCCCCATTCCAATTAGGACCATCTTGCATCGGCCACCCTCTCTCAAACAGACTGTAAGTAAAGAGTGCTGGTGCTAAAAATGTCTCTCTCACTCTCTTTCCTTCCCTCCTAAAGTCCAGAACAGTTGTGACATGGGTGATTTGATTAGTGTCTGCAAACTGCAGCACTCAGCAAAACACACGCAATTACCTAACGCATATAGAAGCGTTCTCCCTAGAGGAGAGCTATTTTTTCTTGGTCTTTCCATTAGATGCTTCCATCACAAACAGCAGTCCTCTCACTTTATTTTTCTGATTCTAAATTACTCAAACAAAGTTAATCACATTCTTACTGTCTTTCTCCCTGTGTTCCTTTCCTTAAATCTCACTCTTTCCCTCAGCGGTTGAGCAACTGAAGACTGAACTACAGAGAGTATGCACACACCTGAAAGTGTCCACCTGTATTTACTCAGCTCCACAGCGAAATGTCACCATCATTATGACAGCACATGACAGACTGCTGACATTCGTATATTTACACTCTGTGTTAGCGCTTTACTGAGGTGGACAAAAAATTTCTGCTCTCTTGCACATCTTAGAAAGCTCTTTTCTTGGCAATAAAGTCCGTGAAAAACTACTGGCCTGCATGAATCACATCAAATGAATTTATAGAAATTGATGACACAAGAAATATAAAGCATTTCTGGGCCCCAGGGCCTTCGTATATAATTTTAACTATCAGATTGTGCTTCTTATATACAGTGCAGTGGCCCTAAAAAGAGAATTTTGGGCACATACACTACTTTTCAAACGTTTGAGGTCAGTAATATTTGTAATGCTTTTGAAAGGAGTGCCTTATGCTCATCAAGGCTGCATTTCTTTAAAATAAAATACAGTAAATCAGTAATATTCTGAAATATTTTAAATAAGTTTTTCAATTTTAATATATTTTAAAACACAATTTATTCTTGTGATAGCAAAGCTGCATTTTCATTCATTTCATTGAATTTGGTACTCGAGAAACATTTATTATTACTACCAATGTTGAAAACAGTTGTGCTGCTTAATATTTTTCTAGAAACTGTGATACATTTTTTTTCAGGATTCTTTAATGAATATAAAGTTCAAAAGAACAGTATTTAATTAAAATAGAAATCATTTATGACATTATATAATCCTTTACTGTCACTTTTTTACCTTGCTGAACAAAAGATTATTTTCATTTAAATTAATTGCTTTAAAAATCATACTCACCCTAAAGTTTTGAATGGTATAAGTTTCAGTATGGTTTGATTGTTTTCTTCTTTATTCAATGCAAGCACACTCATACATTTTTTGAGCTCACTGAATATTATAGCCACACTTACAAAACATTTGGAAGCACAGAGTGAAGAACCACAAGGCTTATCGAAATTAAATTGGCATCTGTTTTCTTTTTTCTTTTCTTTTTTGCATGTGAGTTTGCATCTGTGATTTTTACCTGTTTGATAATGGATTTGAGTCTGGCCATGGCGATAACAGTGACCCATACAGACATGAGCGAGCCGAGGAAGTCACAGAACTGCAGCACGTCATACTCCATGATGCAGAAGACCACAATGCCTGGCTGGTCACAGGCATGATAAAACTGTTCAGGGGTGAAAGAAGAAAACAAAAGGTCAGAGGAGGCATGAATAAAATATGACACTCTGACATGTCACTGGTCCTTAACTGTAATCTCCATACTTCAGCTGCCACTGATATGCTGAATTAGAACTCATGATGGGTTTGTGAGATAGTCAGCAGGTTGTCAAGCACTTATTGCGTTAATTAGGCGTATTTGTTCAAAACTGGAACAGAATGCAAATCTACTATACAATATAAATTATACAACAGTTAGTTCCAGTTGTTTCATACGACTGGTCCATTAAGTTGATTTACAAGTTACAACGGCTTTGAACATATCTCAGCAAGTCAAAATTTAGAGTTAGGATTATTCATTTTTATTATGTTTGAAACTATACATATCTTTATTTAATCTCAGGTGATTCATGAAGACTGATGAATATAGCCTGTTAATGTCAACATGCAACTAGCAACTGAAATGTTTATGCTATCCCCATTTTGGGTATATTTTTTTTTAAGACCCGACGGTCCATGTTCAAACGGTGCACATGGTAAAAGACACATGGGGGGTAGGGGGAAGTATATAGACAGGACGCCTCCAGTGCATGATAATGACTGACTAGGTGGGGCAAAATCGTGGTCAACGGTTGTGGGCATAGACATACATCAGATTGGCCTTATCTGCGCGGCAGGCAAGTGACGGAGAGTTGAGAGCAGCTGGAAGCCATATGAGTACGCCTCTGTGTTGTCCGTGCAACCCCAGCCATCCCAACCTAGAAAAGCACACACGCGTTACTAACCAAAATGGTCCTAAGCTGGACTCAAAATGGACCAGAAAGCTACAGTTTTAAGCATAAATCCTGAAAACTTCAGTCCCAGTTCACTGTAATTACATGGAAAAGAATGTGCAAAACATGTCTTCAAAATTTATTTTATGTTCTGCAGAAGAAAGTCATGTAAGTTTGGAATGACATGAATTTGAGCAAATGACAACCATTTCTTTCAAACTAGGTACACTACTGTTCAAAAGTTTGGTGTCAGTAAGATTTGTGTTTATTTATTTTTTTTTTAAGTAAGGATTAAATTGATCAAAAGCGGTTAAAAAAATATTTCTATTTCAAGTAAATGCTGTTCATTTGAACTTACTTTTCATTAAAGAATCCTGGGGGGAAAAATCATGCATGATGCTTTCCACAAAAATATGAAGGTGCACACCTGTTTTCCACATTGATAATAATAATAAAAGTTTTTTGAGCAGAAAATGAGCATATTATAATGATTTCTGAAGGATCATGTGACACTAAAGACTGGAGTAATGATGCTGAAAATTCAGCTTTGCCATTACAGGAATAAATTACATTTTAAAATATATTCAAACAGAAAACAGCTATTCTGAATGGTAATAATATTTCATAATATTACAGTTTTTACTGTATTGCAACCCCATGTTTTTGAAAGGTAGTGTATGTACAATATACTCCTGTCCATATCCTCAAAGCAAACTAAGCAAGCAAAAAACAAAATAATAAAACACACATTGGAAATGCATGTAAAGCTAACAGAAAAAAACACATCACAGAAATATACATGTACTTTCTTCCTCGTTCACACACACATTCTGTTCCTCATCTGTCAGCTGTTGTAAACAGCTTCATAAATATAGATTGGATTCGGGTAGCCTACTGTTATATAAACACCATGAAGGAAATAGATGTACTGCACCTCTAACCTCTCATAGAAAAAGCTAGAAAACACACCACAAATCTCTCTGATTACGAAGCCTTAATTAGCCAAACCACAAACAAAAATCCTCAAAGGCATGTCGTGATTGAAGTCTCGCTGAGTGTCGACAAAGACGGTCAATTGAGCTTTACCAGACACTCGAGAACAGAGAAGAGCTTTGCATGCGTGCTGTATCAGAGCACTCAGCTGTTTGCCAGAAAACATTCATTAAAAGGGTAAATTTGTCTATGCTAATGACAAAAGAAACTATGGGTAGGAATCCAGGGGGAGAGAGGAAACGAGGCACCAGAGCTTTATAATGGCGCTGTAATTGAGAGGTTGTGATTAGCATATTTCTCAGGATCATCAAATGTCCTCTAATTAAAAACCACTTGATTTGTGATCTCACAGTTATACAGCAACATGATTGGCACATGTGTAACTGAAGCATTTAACATGCCAATTAACTTTGATTGGCATCTGACAGCAGAGGAGAAAGATAATAAATGGAATTATAAAATATTACTGTGATTATCATTATATTAACCGCAAGGGTGATAACACCCTGGGGAGGGAGGATAGACTTGTTCACTTAGTTAAATGACTCAGAATTCCTGCTCCTTTATTTTCCTGAAAGATAAAGTTTCAAGGAGTTTTCAAGCACACGCGTCACATTATAAGTGTAGGAACCAAAATTGTCCTGCACGCCACTTCTAGGACTACTGGGGGATTTCGGCGCCACTTTTGATTTGTGACACATAATTACATCTAATATTTCTAATATGGCAAGTGCATGAGTTGATTCTTGGCTAAACAAAACAAAACCAAACAAATTGGAATTGTAGCATTGTGAAGAAAATGCACTACCTTTCAAAAGGTTGAGGTCAGTAAGATCAATTGATTGATTGATTTTTATTTTTTATTTTCTTCCGCAAGAACACAGTAAAAAAAAAAAAAAAAACATTTATAATGTTACAAAAGATTTCTATTTAGAATAAATAGAACAAATAAATATACATTTTGAACAACACTAATAATAAGAAATTTTTCTTGAGCACTAAATCGGCATATTGGTATGATTTCTGAAGAAACTGGAGTAATGGCTGCTAACAATTCAGCCTAGAATAAATTACAATTTAAAATGTATATAAAAAAAACAATACACAAATAAGTTTAATTGTAATAATTTTTCTCAGTATTTCTGATCAAATGAATGCTGCCTTATAGCTTAAAAACCTTTTTAAAAAATCATGAAAATATTATCCAGTATATGTGAACTGATTCTTAAATTCTTCGGCCTTTAAAATCTGGAAAATGAAACCTGTATTTAGTACACACATTAGAAAATTCAAAGACAATGCATTTTATTGTTCTTCTTAACCCTTAAACAGGCAATGTGCACCACATGATACATATTCTTTAGTTTCTTGTAGGAGACACGAGGAAGATTTTTTCATCCAATCCTGCTATCATTATCATAGTTGAGGTTGTTTGGAGTATGGGGGTCACATGACTTGGTTCAAATTTTCTGTGCTTGTTTTGTCAGTTTGACCTAAAGCCAACATGTACGCCAACATGTACTCATAAAATCCAAAATATCTCAAATATTACAAAAATGATATGTTTTACTTAAGTCCAGATGATATAAAAAGTGTCATGAAATTATTTTTTGCTGATCATTTTCCACTCTTGCCTGTTTTAGGGTTAAAAATATGACTAAGTTACATCAATCATTTTACAAAAGAGAACACATGGGTTAAGAAAGGCTTTGGGTGCTCACCTGCTTTACACTCGCATGCAGCATACAGGTAGTTGTTGGTCCGCAGGAGTTTGCACTGGCCATAGGTGCCACAGTCATTGATGCAGGGGGTCAGGAAAGAGCGAAGGTACACCTCAGCGGTTACATTAGTACACATCTCAAACCTGTACAAAAAAATGGAGATGACCAAAAAAAGTGAAAAGTCGAATATAAGCTTTTAGGAAAACTACCAAGAATGAACAGTATGAAATTTCTTTGAACATTCTGAGAATTCTGAAAATGCAGTTACAATAAATGGGGATTGAAGCTTTTAGGGTTGCAAAAGCTTTCAAGCTTTGTGTGAGAAACAGCCCAAAATTAGAGATGTTATCCTCTGTGTTTCTCACACACAGCTATAGCATGGCTTCACAAGAATTATAGTTCACAAGTTGCATAGATCACTTTTACGATATTTTTATGGTGCTTTTGTGTCCTTTTCTTGAAGTTGAACTTCTCAGTCATTGTACTTTCATAGAAAATACAAAGCAGCACAGTCTTGTAAATAACTCCTTTTGTGTTTAGTGGAAGAAAGAAAATGTTTGGAAGAACACGAGGGTGAGTAAATGATAACAGAACCTGCATTCAGGAGAGCTCTTCCTTTAAGATAATATGAGAATATAAGTCGAAACTGATGTTATAATCTGTATGGTAGTGTAAAGATACATACTGTACAGCCTCAGTGTGCAATTTTGAATGAAGATATCAAACTTAACATGAACTCTCACTGTCAGAATTCATTTTCATTTTGAATGAGATAAAGTAAGGTTACGAGAGTCTAGGTTAACATAAAAGTGAATTGTTTCACAAGTACTGAATTTCAGAGCAGCAAATCGGAAACATGCCACAGTTCACATGCTGCTACTACTGCATTTGCTAAATGTTGAAGAAGGTAAATACATGGAGTGCTATGAATATTTTACATCCTTTTCTCAGCAACTGCAGTCTGATAATTTAGTGCAGAAACGCAAACAGAAAGACAAATATGCTCACCCGTGTTCAGTGGCACACAGGGATCGCAGGCTCAGATACCACGTGCCCGTTTGCGGGTAGGGAATCCTCAGCTTGGTGATATTTGCGGTGGTGTTAATGGACAGATGAAATCCTGAAACTGATTCTGATAAAGAAAGAGCAGAAACAGGTAAAGGAGAAGACTAAACTTAGTGCCACCATTAGCTATGACTGAACTCACAATTATTATTGGGAGCATTCTAAAGAAAACCCTGATAAGTGCATATCTGAGTGATGTGCTCAACCATAAAATGGACCATAAAAGAAAATCCATGTGGTAGAAGCAAGTTTACCACATCTCACCTGCAACCATGCGATGCAATTTATGTTGCATTTGCATAGAAATGGCGACATCTTTCTTTGTTTCACCTGAATTGTTTCCAAAAAAGGCACTTCATTGTTTTTATTGCCATGATTTTGGATCAAAGCCCTAGGGAACGTTAGTTGTCTTCATGAACATTACAGCAAAGGGCATTGGCCCAAAGCAATTTAAAAGACAAACGGAAATCAATTTAAACATTGTCTGTCCCTAAAAAATTTTTCTTCACTGTAAATCCACTGCAAAAATTATGGTAACAGTTTTTCAATACAGTTTTCACCAAAAAACATGACACTAAAATAATGTAATGAACATTAACAAAACAACATAACATTTAACATTAAAACACATATGGTACATAACTGGATAACAAATATATATATATATATATATATTATATCTATATATATATATATAGATATACTATAATATAAGTATATAATACATATACTTTTTATAGAATCTAATCAAAATTTGATGTCCTCACAATACTTTTTCACTATAAATGTTAAGGTAACAAAATACTAAGAGTCTGTAAGTGATATTTTTTACTTAGAATTAATAATTTTGCTGTACTTTAAAATATTATCAATATTTTTACTAATCAATATACCACAGAAGATAGAATTTTTCTCATTTAATCAGTGTTCACTATATACTGTATGGTGAGATAACTTAATAAATTAGCTTATTATTACTGTTTATTTATTTTTAATAGTAAAAAAAAAAAGTGTTAACTATTATATTTTAGCATTCCTTTTTTATTAAAATTGCACACAATATTTAAAAATGTGATGCTGAAGATACTATACAGACTACAAATGGCTTAATGAGCTTCCTCTTAGATTAAATCATAGACTGTCCTACCAGATTCACAGGAGACTGACGTGTTGTCGTGAAGGGACAGCGGCATCCCATGATTCAGGCAGCCAAAGATCGTAATATTCTCTCCTCTCACTGAAGACTGGAAGGGGGAAAAAAATAGGTTTGAATCCTGTTAAAGATAAGTGAACATCAAAGTTAATTAACAAGTTACTTTGAAACACAGACAGTGGGTGACACAAAGCGGGTCAAACAAGGGTTTGGCAGGCAAAGGAGAAGGCTGTGATATAACTGTTGGAGATGTGATAATTTCATAGAAATATCAAAGGAAAAGAGGTTCTTTGTAGATGAGCGAAAGGCCAATCATCTCCCACAGCAAGCCCCTTATCCACGGACATCTGAAAATAAAGACGTTCACTCTTGTCTTTCACCCCATTCATAAATAATACAGAGAGGCCTGATGAATAAGCGAGTCCAGGACATGAGGCAAATTAGTGATTGCTCGCACATGCACAAATTGTGGGAGAGAGAGGGGAAAATAACACTTTGAAGGAAAGTATCATGTTCTCTGACTAATCAGAGTTATTCATTACATTTTATGACAGCAAGCAGTCGGATAGCAATGATAGGCAAATAAATCAATAACATGTCATTTTCTTGGTGCTATCTGAACCCTAAAGAAACCATATACATACAGTGGGGCAAAAAAGTATTTAGTCAGCCACCAATTGTGCAAGTTCTCCCACTTAAAAAGATGAGAGAGGCCTGTAATTTTCATCATAGGTATACCTCAACTATGAGAGACAAAATAAGAAAAAAAAATCCAGAAAATCACATTGTAGGATTTTTAAAGAATTAATTGGTAAATTCCTCGGTAAAATAAGTATTTGGTCACCTACAAACAAACAAGATTTCTGGCTCTCACAGACCTGTAACTTCTTCTTTAAGAGGCTCCTCTGTCCTCCACTCGTTACCTGTATTAATGGCATCTGTTTGAACTTGTTATCAGTATAAAAGACACCTGTCCACAACCTCAAACAGTCACACTCCAAACTCCACCATGGCCAAGACCAAAGAGCTGTCAAAGGACACCAGAAACAAAATTGTAGACCTGCACCAGGCTGGGAAGACTGAATCTGCAATAGGTAAGCAGCTTGGTGTGAAGAAATCAACTGTGGGAGCAATTATTAGAAAATGGAAGACATTCAAGACCACTGATAATCTCCCTCGATCTGGGGCTCCACGCAAGATCTCACCCCGTGGGGTCAAAATGATCACAAGAACTGTGAGCAAAAATCCCAGAACCACACGGGGGGACCAGTGAATGTCCTGCAGAGAGCTGGGACCAAAGTAACAAAGGCTACCATTAGTAACACACTGCGCCGCCAGGGACTCAAATCCTGCAGTGCCAGACGTGTCCCCCTGCTTAAGCCAGTACATGTCCAGGGCCGTCTGTAGTTTGCTAGAGAGCATTTGGATGATTGGGAGAATGTCATATGGTCAGAAGAAACCAAAATAGATTTTTTTGGTAAAAACTCAACTTGTCGTTTTTGGAGGAGAAATAATGCTGAGTTGCATCCAAAGAACACCATACCTACTTTGAAACATGGGGGTGGAAACATCATGATTTGGGGCTGTTTTTCTGCAAAGGTGGTGGGGGGTAGGGGGGTTTTTCTGCCAAGTACCAGACGCCTGATCCGTTGTAAACGAAAAAATGATCTGGGCCATGTATCGTGAGATTTTGAGTGAAAACCTCCTTCCAGCAGCAAGGGCATTGAAGATGAAACATTGCTGGGTTTTTCAGCATGATAATGATCCCAAACACACCGCCCGGGCAACGAAGGCGTTGGCTTCGTAAGAAGATTTCAAGGTCCTGGAGTGGCCTAGCATGTCTCCAGATCTCAACCCCATAGAAATCTTTGGAGGGAGTTGAAAATCCGTGTTGCCCAGCTACAGTCCCAAAACATTACTGCTCTAGAGGAGTTCTGCATGGAGGAATGGGCCAAAATAATAGCAACAGTGTGTGAAAACCTTGTGAGGACTTACAGAAAACGTTTGACCTCTGTCATTGCCAACAAAGGGTATATAACAAAGTATTGAGAGGAAATTTTGTTATTGACCAAATACTTATTTTCCACCATAATTTGCAAATAAATTCTTTAAAAATCCTACAATGTGATTTTCTGGATTTTTTTTTTCTCTTTTTGTCTCTCATAGTTGCGGTATACCTATGATGACAATTACAGGCCTCTCTCATCTTTTTAAGTGTGAGAACTTGCACAATTGGTGGCTGACGAAATACTTTTTTTCCCCACTGACTGCCCTCTGCTGGGTGCTCCCAAAACTCAACCTTTACTCTGTTAATCTGGAACCTCAAGAAAAAATAGTGCTCAAGAGTCTGAAAGTTTCAAATGTATTACAGAGTGATCTTAAAAGCATAGTGCAATGTAAACAGTTGTTTTCATATTTAAAGGTGAAGTGAATAATTTTAGGGTTCACCAAACAGACTTGTAGAAACAAACAAACTTGTAGAAACAGGTGGTATTTATTTATTAACTTGTTTACATATAATAATAAATATTATTATATTTAATATAATCGTGTATACAACCATACACTGCATGGTCAAAAAAGTCACCATCTAGATTTAAGTAAGCAAATATGTTACATTTTAAGATTGGATCATTATTGCAGTGATTTATATGTTTCTGGTGTGTTGTATGTTTTGCGAAATGATTCTGTGGTGAAGGAAAAACAAATGTAATTTCTACATGAAAAAGTTAGTTCAAGCAATAATAAAAAAAACAAAGCAAATTCTATATTAGTACTCAATTCAAGCTTGTACAAATTAAAGCTTAAATATAAACGTTATAAAATTAAGTAAAACCAAGTTTTGGAGTGCTGAAATCTAAAATATGTAGATGTGGTGACAGACTACATGATATCTATTGTATTATTTACTTAGATGTTTCTGACACATACACTTTAAAAGCATAGTTTAATTCAATGCGACATAAAGTCAAATCAAAGTAATGCCAAGAAAGCTTTGACTAGATAAGAATGACTCAATCTTTCACTGGCCAAACTAAAGTTACTTATTTTCTTTGTTCAACTTACTTAACTTAGGCAAGTAAATTTTACTCAACAATAACTAAATTATACAGAGCAGTAGCAGTAAAATGTACTTAAAATGTGTTATGAAGATTTTATCAAGTAAATCCTACAAGTTGTTTTTTTCAGTGCATGTACATATTCCAGGATGACAATACCAAGATTCACCAGGCTCAAATTGTGAAAGATTGACCACCACAGAGTCCTGACCTTAACCCCATTGAAAAACCTTTGGGATGTGCTAGTGTCGAATTTACACTGCCTGTCCAAAAAAGGTTGAACACACTAATATTTCAATGGACTGCCTTTAGCTTTGATTATATTGTGCATTTGTTGTGGCATTATCATGCAAGATTACAGCATTTATTGCCATCAAGGGTTGGATCAATTTTTGGCCGAGACCTTATATTGACAGTGGGAGAGTCAAACCACTCTGTAAAGTTGTCTCCAGCACATCCCAAAGACTTTTGAATTGGATTCACAATGCGGTGGCCAGTTCATACAAGTAAATGATTCCTCATGCTTAATAAACCACTATTTCACAAGCCTGATGACTCTTGGTATTGTCATCCTGGAATATGGCATGGTTGTTTAAGAAGTTAAAAGCTATGTACATTATCAGTTAGGGCTAAAAGCATCATTGCAAAACACACAACTTATTATCTTAGTGTTTACTATTTGTCATTTTGCATTATTGACACACTATTTTCCTAATTAATGCTGTTCAGTTGCTTTGACACAATCTGTATTGTTAAAAGCGCTATATAAATAAAGGTGACTTGACTTGACAACACTTGCCGGAAACATGTTATTTGCAATAATGATCCAATCCTAAACTTTTCAGTATTTGCTTATTTAAATCCAAATGGCCAGGCAGTGTATATACAGTGACACATATTATCTATACATATTATAATTTAAAATTCACTACATACAAAATAACCATACCCTGAGAATTTCTATACTATTCACTTTCATAATATCTATTGTGTCTGTTTTAGCAAGCTTTAGTCATCCATCATTGTCTCTTCCTGCATAAGGCCTGACAGCTGTAGAAAATAGAAAATAAAGAATAAGAGCCACTGTCTGTGACATAGGACTGTCTGCAACCATGTAATCTAAATGAACCAAGAGAGTCTCAACCACAGGCTTTTATCGAACCAGTGTTTTTAGTAATCAGTACAACAGCAACTGAAATTTCCTGGCTTCTCTTTTGCTCGATACTCAGCGTGGAGTGCTTTAATGTCAATGCTGTGCCAAGCACCTGTGTTGAGCTGGCCTCAGACCAGACCCCAATCAGGGATGTAAGTTTTTAACAATGACGGATGACCAGCTGGGTCCACTCAAGGCAGCTCTTGGCTGTCATTCAAGACGGTATAAAAATTAACAGCCCACAAAAGTTTCATCCATGCATTTCAAAACTGTAGTGACCACAAAACGCTTGACACATCTGCTGTCAAACGTAAAAGCCACATCTACCACAGTATTGGCATTCATTAGACAGGGCAACACCTGATGAGTGGAAAGAATTGATTGCAACAGAGAAGCAATGATGAGCAGTGTTTGCTGTTAAGAATGAATATTCTGCCAATTACTGGGATAGAATGCTTTTTTTTTCATTATAAGGATTGTGGCTGTTTGGAAACGTACTTGTTGATCTTTACTGAGCATTTATTTTGTGTTATGACGTACATCCACGTGAAACGGATTATCAAAAAAGACAAACAATTGTAGGGGTTCAATTTGTCGGTTGTTATTTGGATGAAGGCAGATCTGAATGAGAAGTCTGTTGTTTACTCAAGGTATGCTTTTTTTTTATTAAAAGTTACAAGCCAACAAAAAGTTAAATTAAACATATGCATGGATGAATTGTTCACACAAGATCATTAAGATGCATTTAGCAAATAGATACAGTAAATGTTCATTTCATAATGACTTTTTTTTAAATAAAATCTCATCTATGAATGAGTTGTTGAATCATACACACTGATTCATTTTTAAAAAAATGCAGTTTCATTGAGTAACAAAACACTACTAATACTTTTCGCTCATAGACATGCAACAGCTATGCTGTGACTTTATCTGAAACTATTTTCATTGGCAGAGCAAAAACAGGCAAAGTAACTAGCAATATTGGGTCTAAAATGTAAGTTACTCGATATTTAATTTCCCATTTATTAAACTGCTGTATAAAGACAATGTCACCCTCACAACTGTGTTGTTTTCTCAAATATCAGCACTCTTGTGATAATGCAGGAATATAAATAAAACTATACAAAGCATCAAAATAAACAAATTAAGTAGCACATTTTATTAGATTGACTGTGCTTAAACACTGGCCAAACTGAAAGCATTTTATGCTGCCAGAGTAAAACGGCTGAATTACATCTAATTTAGGGAAGCACAGAGAGCTTAATAAACTTGTCTTGAAGAACAAGAAAGGAACAATGACACCCAGATAGGAGGAAAATCGAGGTAAATCAGATAAAAACACTCTGTCTCTCTGCTCTCCTTTAATGCTGATGGGGTTCAGTTATTTAGGTCTGTTTCAGATCTTTTCATGTGACGGTACTCTGAACTTTTTTCAACTTTTCATCTTTAGTCAACGGAGTATAAAAAGGAAAAAAAAGTATTTTAACTGCAAAGCCTTTCAACTGCAGTGCCATCAGAATCAGACTGGCTTCCCAAAGCACTAAGAAATATATTAGTTGCATGCAAGTACTTAATCCCAAGTATGGCAAGTATCCCAATAACGTTGTTATCTAAGCGGTGCATGGAAAAATGTTTGTAAATTAATAAGAGCCTCTGACTACTCATAACCCATTACAATTTGGAACTTTTCCACTTACTTTTGTAGTTTATTAGGGAAAAGGGACACATAATAAACAATACGAATGCATCTTTATTATTGCAAAGATATTGTACAATATAATCTAGAATAAAAAAAGTGTTGGTTAAAAAATGGCTCTTTAAAGCAATAATGCACAGTCTGTACATGTCACAGGTTTACATTTTTACATAAATACAAAAGGGTATAAATTTGCATCGGCCTTAACTGATAGCATAACTAACCTATTAAATAGTGGGATGATGAATTATTATTATTATTATTAATAACAACAATAAAAATAAAATCTTCTTCAGTAAACGTAATTTAATTTAATTATTTAAAACATGAGATTTGAGACAGCATCACCTAAATGGGCGTGCACACACATACAGTACAACCTACATATTAAGTGTCCAACATACATTAACTGCTACTTAATAAAGTCTACAAGTTGGTTGTCATTCCATTGTAAAATAAGAAGTTAAGATAATCTTCAAAGTGTAATTTGTAACATTATCTGTATGTCTTGTGACAATTTATTTTTCCTGTACTGAATTTTTACTGAAATGCTATCCAATTCACATCCTGTTTGCAATATTATAGGCTTGGTTACTAATTACAAATATGCAGTTTTGTTAGTCCACCCGAGGCTGACATTTTTTGCTTGTCAGGCTTTGTTTTTAAAATGTCTTCTGAGGGACCCGGTACATTCACAGCCTGCCTTTAGACTTGAAGGACGTAATTGCCTCAGAAGCAACGAGCACTTGATTGCTGCAGAAATCACTTAAGACCTGACGGCAGGCCTGAGTCCGACTTGACCTCAAACTGTCCATGAGAGCCACTCAGAGCAGCCGGAGGGGGGAACAATTCAACACACACTCACAGATACACAGACTCACCTTCACGAAGGGTGGGCTTCCTCACACACAAACATACACACTTTTCCTATCATCTGGCCTGTACTGCAGCTCATTAGCCCAACACACTGGCTCAGCACACACCTCTTGGCTTTCTGTCAGCCGTACATGTCTGCTTGAGGACAAACTCATGAGCTGAAGGGACTCTGTGTATGTGTATGTCAGAAAAACTGCCAAAGCGGTGGGCTAAACCAATTACAATTAAGCAGGTCCAAAAATTCAGAGAGGTTAAAAATATATATATTTATGCTAATTATCATTCAAAAGTATGGGTTCAGTAAGTCAGTAACTGAACAAAAGAGACAGTCTTTCAAAAAAAAGAAGAAACACTTTTTTTTTTTTACTTTCTATTCACTAAAGAATACTGAAAAAAATTTATATTTTCCACAAAAAAATTAAGCAGCACAACTGATTTCATCATTGGTGAAAATAATGTTTTTTGAGCACCAAATCAGACTGATTTCTATTCAACTGAACACTGGAATAATGGCTGCTAAAAATTTTGCTTTGCCATCACAGAAAGACATTTTTTTTTAAATACAAATAAAAAACTTTTTACAGTATTACCCTTTTAACTGTATTTTTGCTTAAATAAACACAGCCTTTGTGAACATAAGAAGCTTCTTTCAAAAACATTTTTAAAAAATCTTACTGACCCCAAACTTTTTACCAGTAGTGTTTATGCTAGACACATGAAAAGAAAAACTAGTCTAGAAAGATCCGCCTTGTGCAATATGATCAAAAGTGATGACACTCATAACAAAAATGACAAGTCATATGAGATTTAACTCAAGGATGCCATTCATCGAAGGTCTATAAATACCACTAAATAACAGTACTGTCTTGTTTCATTAAATATTGCTGGTTTTTTTTGTATGGAAATGTAATAACAGTTCTAGCAGATATTGCTGATGAGAATTTGAGCCTATTGATGAAATTAAAGTCTGAATTTAGTATTTGATTCAAATATCATTTGAGTGACCATATATTCAACTTCTTACAGACTAGAGGCTTGAGCAGACACATAGCAACTTGGGAAATCTCCATGCAGTGCCTTCAGGCACATCATATCTAAAACCATTATCTCGGCAGTACAGGGCATCAGTGCTATTATATCGGTTTTTAAAATTGAGACATTTCATCAAACAAGCCTGTAATGCCACTTGTGCTGTAGCTGATTTCTTTGGCTCTCTGAGTAATTGTCACTTTCATTTCAATCTTTTTTTGAGACTTTTTCAAAGCTCCCATTCTGAGTGGATCTTGACATGAGGATAAGCCATTACTTCATCATTAGGGGTCGAGCACTGAAGCTGCTACGACAGCTACTGCATTCACTTAGTACTCTTATTATTGTTATTATGCCCAATGGGAGCCACTAGAACCATTCAGAGTGTTGTTGTGATATTTGGCTGACTGGAATGGTCCTAAAAAATCTCCACACCAGCTTTGCGGTCTTCCCATTTTTTTTTATGAACCCCTTAAAGTATTATAAAAATTATAAATTGTTAGATTTTCACCAAAATTGGTAATATTGGCTTAACCCTATGTTACCTGTATGTAAACGGGTCAAGTGCCATGTTCATCCAATCAGTGATACTGATTTGCAAAAATTCAATAAGACCTTTAGCCCAGGGTTAACATGTACAGTTTGAAATGTCTGCTTACGAATACCCAGGAGTAACTGTAACCCTGGTGAACATATAATCAGTGTAAAACATAAAACAAGATTACCCAGGTTTCTGTTTTGGGTTATGAGAATTCCAGCAATACCCCATTTATAATTCCTAGCCAATGTATCATGACTTCGGCCTAGTAATGTGAACCGTTTCAGTGATCCTACACTCCATGCTCTTAGCATAGTTTGGGAGCTACTCCTTCTATAAATTGTCCAATTCTCACCAAATTTGGCTCTGGACCTTAAGACCACTCTGACAAAATATAGTTGAGTGGATTTTTTTGTATTCAAAACCATGCTGTCACAGCTACAGCTATACTGGGTTGTGCTGACTCAATGTGGTATTTATTTTCGGCAAATGTCAAAGTTGTGGCAGTGTGATGTAGTTGTTGCTGGAGGTCGGGAGGTTGTTAGTTCAAATCCCACATGTAGTGACTCGTGAAGCAGTTTTGTTTTGTTCTTCCCTTTGAGTTATGTGTTGAGGTGAAGGCATGAATTCCCTTAATGATGTAATCAGGAGTGGAAACTGGAATATGAAGGGCAGCGAGGTGAATCTAGGACTGATCAGATGGACCCTTTCTAACAAACCGAGAGAAATAATGCAAACCTGAGGACATTTACCTGTTGTGTACCTTTCCAACAGTGCAGCCATGACATTTCCCCCCTACTGTCTTCTGTTTAAGGAAAACTCAGTCGGGAACTATTCCTCCATAATATACTTTGCGCTACAATTCACTTTTCCATTGTCTGCTCTATCCAACTTTCTAATGACTTGCCCTGAGTCCAGGAGAGGCCAGGTGCCTGCCGGTAGAAACAGGAATGGCTCCTATTAAGCGTGGTGCTCATAAACCTGAGATATGTCGATGGAGCAGACATCCATCATCTAGCCGTCTTATCAAGATATTTCCCTGATGGCAGCATATGGCTAGAAGATGAAAATAATTTACTTTACGACCATGGCACCCACTCACAAGATTGGTCTGTGGTCTACCTTTAAAAAACCCTTTAAAATACCCTGGATGGCCAGTAAAAGACAAAATACCACCAGTCTTCATCTACCTTCCAAAGTGCTGAATAGAGAAATTGAATCTTCTCCTTCATAATCCAAACCCATTTTAGCCGAAAATGGAGCAGAGAAACTTTTTTGAAGTTCCTTGCCCAAAAAAAAAAAAACCTCAGTCAACAGCATGTGTGGCCTAATGTTGGTTACCACAAAAAAGGTATAAAAAAGTAAAAAGTAAAGTAAAAAAAAAGTATAATAATATAAAATAAACAGTGAGGCACTTACAGTACAATGAAAGTAGATGGGGCCAATGCATAAATGTTAAAATACTCACTGTTTCAATATTACAGCCACAAGACATGAATTTAGTGTGAAAATCTGTGTAAAGTTACACTACCACTCAAAGGTTCAGGGTCAGTAAGAGTTTTTTTTTGTTTTTTGTTTCTGTTTTTAGCACTTCTGTTCAGCAAGGATGCATTAAATTAGTCAAAGGACAGTAAAGAGATTTTACATTTTTACAAAGATGTCATTCAAATAAATTGCTGTAACTTTCATTCATCAAAGAATCCTGAAAAACTGTATCAGGATTCCCACAAAATATTAAGCTTAAATATTTCATTGAATGAATGTGTAACTGTAAGGTGAAACTGTAACTGTTTTAACATAAGAAATGTTTCTTAATATACACCAATCAGCATAAAGAATGATTTTCGAAGTATCATGTGCCACTGAAAACTGTGGCTGCTGAATTGAGCTTTATCTGTACAGGAATAAATTTTATTTTAATGTGTATTAAAATAGAAAAACTTTATTTTTACATTGTAATAATATTTCATAATATTACAATTTTACTTTGATACCACTGTAATGATTTTTTTTGAAAAAATTAAATTAATTTACAACTCCAAGTTCGTCGGTAGTGTAGATCCACTTTTACAACTCCATCACCATAACTTGTATGTCATAAGTAGAGGTTGACCGAAATGGGTTTTTCACTGGCCGATGCCGATGTTTAGAAATCAGGGCAGCCGATGGCCAATATATAATGCCATTTTTTATTTTGGCCGATTTTCTTTTTTTTCCCCCTTCATTTCATAAAAGTGAGTTTGAGTAAATTATTATTGCAGGGTACAAGATAGTAATGGTAGTAGTAGCCCAATTTAGAGTAATAACACATGGCTCAAAACTTAAGCACCTTCTCAAACCAGTTCTGAAGCATGCTTTTTGTTTATGTTTGCTGACACCATTGTTTCCCACAGACTTGCAAATGCAAATTGATTTTCTGCCAGCAGGAGGTGCTGTTGGAGCGAGAGATATAGCGGTTTCCCCAGTAAAGGCTGTAATCAATAAGCGCTGCACTCACAAATGCTACTTTATCAGGCATATAACATGCAAGCTGAAATGAAAATGACATCGAAAATTTTCTGAAGACAGTCGGTTCCCTTCAAAGATACATTCATATAAAAACACAAACGCTGCATTTTAATTTTGAACTTGCAGTGATCAGATATTAGTCATGAGTCCTAACTCAATGTCTATGAACCACTGGACACTTCTATACAGTGGGGCAAAAAAGTATTTAGCCAGCCACCAATTGTGCAAGTTCTCCCACTTAAAAGATGAGAGAGGCCTGTAATTTTCATCACCTCAACTATGAGAGACAAAATGAGAAAAAAAATCCAGAAACTCACATTGTAGGATTTTTAAAGAATTAATTGGTAAATTCCTCTGTAAATAAGTATTTGGTCACCTACAAACAAGCAAGATTTCTGGCTCTCACAGACCTGTAACTTCTTCTTTAAGAGCTCCTCTGTCGCCACGGGGTTTATCCTTTAAACTTCCTGGCATCTGTTTGAATCGTTATCAGTATAAAAGACACCTGTACACAACCTCAAACAGTCACACTCCAAAACTCCACCATGGCCAAGACCAAAGAACTGTCAAAGGACACCAAAAACAAAATTGTAGACCTGCACCAGGCTGTGAAGACTGAATCTGCAATAGGTTAGCAGTTTGGTGTGAAGAAATCAACTGTGGGAGGAATTTTTAGAAAATGGAAGACATACAAGACCACTGATAATCTCCCTCGATCTGGGTCTCCACGCAAGATCTCACCCCGTGGGGTCAAAATGATCATAAGAACTGTGAGCAAAAATCCCAGAACTACATGGGGGGACCTAGTGAATGACCTTCAGAGAGCTGGGACCAAAGTAACAAACGCTACCATCAGTAACACACTGCGCCGCCAGGGACGCAAATCCTGCAGTGCCAGACGTGTCCCCCTTGCTTAAGCCAGTACATGTCCAGGCCCTTCTGAAGTTTGCTAGAGAGCATTTGGATGATCCAGAAGAGGATTGGGAGAATTTCATATGGTCAGATGAAACCAAAATAAACTTTTGGTAAAAACTCAACTGTCGTGTTTGGAGGAGAAAGAATGCTGAGTTGCGTCCAAAGAACACCATCCCTACTGTGAAGCATGGGGCTGGAAACATCATGCTTTGGGGCTGTTTTTCTGCAAAGGGACCAGGACGACTGATCCGTGTATTCGAAAGAATGAATGGGGCCATGTATCTTGAGATTTTGAGTGAAAACCTCCTTCCATCAGCAAGGGCATTGAAGATGAAACGTGGCTGGGTCTTTCAGCATGACAATGATCCCAAACACACAGCAACAGTGTATGAAAACCTTGTGAAGACTTACAGAAAACGTTTGACCTCTGTCATTGCCAACAAAGGGTATATAACAAGTATTGAGATGAAATTTTGTTATTGACCAAATACTTATTTTCCACCAAATCTTGCAATAACTTCTTTAAAAATCCTACACTGTGATTTTCTGGATTTTTTTTTCCCCTCATTTTGTCTCTCATATTGAGGTATACCTATGATGAAAATTACAGGCCTTCTCTCATCTTTTTAAGTGGGAGAACTTGCACAATTGGTGGCTGACTAAATACTTTTTTTCCCCACTGTAAGTCAAATGGCCAAGTGATAACAAAAATAAAAGATCTCACACATATTACACAGCCTGCTGCTCATAACTGCTTAAGAGTGCGCTGGCCACGAGCGATGACATCGTGGAGGCTATTGTCGGACCTACACACACATTTCATGAGGAAAGTTAACGTGCACTTAATAATCAGCCCAGAAGTTTCGTCTGAATTGCATGTGTTTCTGCTTTCACATGCAAATGACTTGGTGCATTAATGAATATGATAACTTTCCGGCATCAATTCTTGTAGGGTAAAACGTAATTATGCTTTCGAAATGGTCTGTTTTGCTCTGCCATCATTAGCTGACGCAGTGTGTGAACAAAAATCGTCCGATTAATCGGCCGGCCGATCAATCGATTGACCTCTAGTCATAAGCCCTAAAATGACTGCAAAAATGATTAAATATGAAAATGTAGGTGCTTTTATAAAATTATAAACTTATTTTTTAACTTATAAACTTAACTTTTAAATACTCTAAATACTGACCCCACTTACTTCCATTGTGTCTTTGAAAGGTACATACTTGCAAGTGCCTTTTATAACCTCAAGATACAAGATACAAGCCCATTGTATTTTATTTATTTATTTATTTTTGTGTTCAAATCAACATTATGCCACAAATGCTGTCAACTGAGTTTAACTTGCATTGAACCCAGAATATAACTTCAAGACAGTAAAGATCAACAATTTCATACTTTGTTTAGATGTTTGAACTTAAATATTTAACAAGTCAAGAGCTCCTCAATAAAAGTCGTATTATGCTCTCAGAGACTGAATTTTTGATAAGAATTACCTACTCTGGGAAATGGAAATGGGGCCATTATGTGATGACTCTTCATACCAATGCAGTCGCAGACATTTAAGCTGTCAAGAAACCTGTTACCAAGCACTCGCTCTCCCTTCTTCATCACCAGCTATCATCCCCTCCCTCCTCAACAATACAGTCATAACCGCTCAGGCATCTCACAGTGTTCACTCTCGCTGCCAAACATCCCACCTTTCAGCTACTGTAAAGTAACCTTTGCCACAGAGAGCTCATTCTTCTCTCCTTTTCCTGTTCAGTGCCACTCTAGGAAACATCCATTAAATGCATCAATTCAATCTGAGAGAAATGGAGGCTGTCGAAAGAACTGTGGCCTTCAACACGGTTTCAGTGGAGGCGTGAGATATCAACTAATAAATAGGTCCATGCTCGTCTTCTGTTTGTTTGGACATGTGGACTTGGCATATAAACTTTTAAGGGCTTTTTAGTGACACACAGACGAAGGCAGATACACATTATCAACAACTAGAAGCCAACACTTTCACCAAGCACCTGAGACGAACAAGCATGGTGACATTTGCAACCATCCCCCTTTTAGTTTTACACCTCTCATGCTGTGAGAACAGGCTGACACTTGCTAACATTTGATATTAATCAGGCTATGGTGCATCAAGTCTCTGCCACCCACAAGAATTTAGATGAAGAACTCCTGAGCCGTAACCCTGACTCAATTAAATGCCATATGGGCTCTTGGTTTCAGGAGAAATGTAAAGATCTGAATTATTCATAATCCTTCAAACACCTTAGAAGTGCCTGCGTGACTCCATCAAAGGTATGTGGGTACCAGAGTCCCAATGGGTATTTCACCGACCGCCTAATCTTTCCAGCAGATGGAAGAACACTGCATTAAAGATATTCTTTCAAAAGCAACATCAAAAAACATAAAATATATATATTATATATATACCGAATGTAGACGGCCCATAGTATTATATATATATTATAATATATATAATATATATTTATATATTATATATATTATCTTGCTGAAGCCTACAACTACCAAGTGTCTACGACTGAAGTAAACTGAGATATGTGAGATGATAATTTATGTTAATGAAAAAGAAAGATTTAGAACAATAAATAATAAAGCAAAATCTCTGCTATTCTACCATTTTGAGAGGAGGTATCATGCTTTTGTGATGGATTTTAGGCAAGTATATATAATACCCTCGCAGATTTAAGGGTATTACAGATTACGAATGCATTCGCTCTGACAAGAACCATGGTGGCTGGTACAAGGTAATCCGTTCTAACATAAAAGTAGACACATTTCAGAAGGTAAAATAAAAAAAAAACAATAATAATGCTCTTTTAATGTTTACCTGGATATAAACTAAGTAAAAGTGTAAAACAGTGTATGTATAGTATTTGTGTAGCTTAAACTGTAGAGCATGGCGTTAGCCCGGCAAGGATGGCTTCAATTCCCAAGATGTCCTTTAAGTAATTAAATGAATACCTTGAATGCAATGTACAGTAAGTTGTTTTTGATAAAAGTGTCTGCCAAATGCATGCATGTAAACGTAAAATGTAAAACGTTTAAAAAAAATGTAAAAGTAAACGTATACAGTCTAACACCACTTATATTTCCAAAACTTGCTTAAAATGTTGCACACATCTTTGTTGTGCACATTTTTACTGTTTTTGCAGTACAGGCCTTTAGTATCAATATAAAATGACAGTGTCTTTTTGTTATGAAATCTTTACTGATTTTTATAAATTAAATGTAACAATTAGTGCTGTCAAATGATTAATCGCATCCAAAATAAAAGTTTTTGTTTACATTATATATGTGTGTGTACTGCATATATTTATTATGTATATATAAGGACACAAACATACAGTATATATTTTGAAAATATGTACAGTAGGGTACAACGGGGCTAAAGGTGCCCCGGGGTAAAAGGTGCATTTGATATTATTTTTATCTAAACCACTAAATGGCACAAAACCGTGGCGTAGCACTTTCCAAAACATCCGCTTTTCAAGATGCACGTAGTTATTTGTCTGATCCTTGACGCGATCGCACGCAGCAGCGCAAAGTTGATTCTGTGCTTACTTGATCTAATATTATATGTTTTTTTTTTAATGTTGTAGATTAGTAGCAAATGAGAATCGCTAAAATGAATGCCTATATTTTGAGACAAATGTCTTCTTTATGATTTTCAAGTCATAAAGTTCATGAGTTTTGTTTAAGATTTGTTTAAGATTTGCAACAGTTTTTAAATAACGAAAGAATATGTAAAAATATGGTATTTGGCGTAAAAAGCGCACCTGCTGTTGGGACTAAAGGCGCACAGTAATTAACATGATATTGATGATGATTTCTTGACATGACATGGTTAGATTCAGATGGTAAATATCATATATTATGTTGGGTGTCCATATTAGAGATAATCACCATGTTTAGAATGAAACCATCATATTTAAAAACATGATATTAATCATATAATATAATAAAATATTATTTGTTGTTACTACTGTAAATATATATTGAATTATTATTGGATCTCCTTCAGTGCTTTCAGAATCTTTCAGAATCTTTACTTATTAAAATTATTTTGTTTCTGTATTTTAAAATATATTTTTTTATATTAACATTTTAATGACAGTATATTTATTGAACAAAAATGTATTCTTTTATTTTTCAAAATAAGCAGAATATAGTACAAACTTTGCTAAAGTGATTTTTTTGAACAAGTATTAACTTAGACATTACTTAAAAAACTATATTTTAGCTGAAGTATTTGTATTAATACTGGGTGGGTAAAGACCCCCGCTTCCCACCTCATACATTTATAAGATTTTTAAACAAAATAAACAACTTGAATTATTTATTTTCACACAAAATCTGTTGCTCCATTAATGGTCAATACAACGTATATCTTTTTTCTGCAATTATACATTTTAGGCACAGTGAATAGCAATTTTTTTCTTAAGGTGGGCCATTAGCCCCTGTACCCCTATATATTTATATTCATATAATTTCATTTATATATAAATATATTTATTATATAAACATAACATATTTTTCTTAATTATATACATGCATGTGTGTGTATTTAGATATACATAATAAATAAACACATCACCACACATATACAGTAAACAAACTTTTATTTTGGATGCGATCTTTTGACAGCACTAGTAACAATACATTTTATATTGCTAGTAATATTTCAAGATTTACTGGACTGAATTGTCTTGTTAACTTTGATTATCACCTAGATAATTTTTTTGAAAATCACATTAAAATGTGAGTATGTTTACATCAAGTTTGAGAAAAAACGTTTCTCAGTCATCACTGTATATGACCCTGCATTTATATATTTTTTATCTATTATATATTAAATATTTTACTTATCATACAACTATTCCATTTCAAAAATTGTACAATTAAAATTTGTGGCATTTATTAAATAAATACAAATAGATACTTTTTTATATTGTTTATCATTTACTGTATTTATTTTTTTTAACTAGATAAAAACAACTCACCACATTGAGTTTGAGCTCCATGTTGAGGACGCCTCCGCTGTCTAGCACCGGCATTAGATTAATGGCAAATATCGCTGCCCGGTCTGGAGGGATGGAAATGTTGGGTCCAAAGAAGATGTAGAAATGAACTGAAAATGTGTCCAGTTCATTCCGCAGCGTTGGCCGGATGGGCCAGCATTTATTCGTGTCTGCCATGGGTGCTAAGTAAGTGATGCTGTCTTCAGCATTTAACAGAGATCCTTGATCCGAACCATTCTGGGGCACGTTAGGCAGGCTGGCAGCAGGCAGGGTCTCTGATAGAGAGAAACCCATCGCAGTGCCAAATGACTGGGGCATGTTCATGGCTGAGGAGCCCTTGGAGACACTGGGCTTGGAACAGTCTGCAGAGAAAAGATCAAAGGAGGTGTTTAAAATTGGGATGGCAGTGCACTGATGAACTTGAAGGTAGAGCTAGTTACGAGAGATGTGAAATAAGAATGAAATAAAGATGTCTTGAACTCTGACGAATCCCTTGACTGAAGCTGACAGCTCAAACTCTCCACTCAGGTTACTCTGAGGCTAAAAGCATCTTCCTGTCATTCCCGTCTCTTTGTGCTAGATCTAACTAGCATTTCAGCAGAGACATACTTTTTTTCTGTTTCATGCATATGCTTATACCTTGTATTTGGAGTTTAAAGTCTTCATTCAAATGGTGACTGATTTTTGCAATACAAAAACAGTGTCCCAAAACATAAAAACGAGTTCATGATTGTTCTTAACATCTTTTAATTGCGGGCTTTGTCGTAACATGATGCTTTGTAAATTAGACAGGATTATGGAACACACTTTGATTAAATGTAAATTTGCAAAACAATGATGTGGAATTGAGATAACTAATTGGCACTGATGAGGACAATAAGGAAATTCTCCACACATCTCATTGTTTCCTGATTGCCTCAGGGTGTGAACGTTCAGTTATGCTACTGAGGACTCGGGAGTCTTACAGTCATATTTCTCTTCTCACCCACGATTATTGCAAAATGCAGTGAATCAGGTGGAAATGGTATCATTATTGAAATGCCAGGTCGCTTTCCCCCCACAGCTCTGTTTGCTGTGTTATCACTTACAGTATGTATCTCGCTCTCCTACTGACACTCTTTCAGTTTCATTTAGGGGTGACCCTGAATAGTCGAAGATCCGATGCTTAGATAGGAGCAGCCTGATTCGACTACCAATCTTGCAGTCGAATATTCGCAGAGGTGTTATGATCATGCCCAGAGCCGAACCTCCCTATATGCTCAAAATACGCAAGATGCGTAGGGGCCCCCTTGCTCTCAAAGATGATTTCGTTTTAGTTTTGTTTTTGAATTTGGCCAGCAGTTATGAAAACATGAATGATCATTTCTTTTCGCCCTTTCTACGTACAAATCAGTCAAATCATGTAATGTGAATGTCGTACAGTCTTGCTCGAGACTAAAAAACGAGTTGAAAGCGTACCGAGCATAACCACTCACTAACCACCACTTCTGTTCTTTTGAACTTTCTATTTTTTCATCTATTTTATTCGATGAAATAAATGTATCAGAGTTTCCGCAAAAATGTTAAGCAGTACTGTTTTCAACATTGCTAATAATAAGAAAAGCTTCCCGATCACCAAATCAGCACATTAGAATGACTTCTGAAGAATCATGTGACAATAAAGACTGGAGTCGGCTCCTGAAAATTCAGCTTTGTCCATTAAACTACATTTTACATAATGTCACAAGAAACTACATTTTAAAATTTAATTTTAAAATAATCTTCTAATGTTTTTACTTTATTTTTTGATCAAATAAACACAGCCTTGATGGGTATAAACACTACTCTCAAAAACATAAAAAACACAGACCCCAAACGTTTGAAAGCTAGTGTATGTATACACACACACACACACACACACACACACTTAAACATGCATAAAAAAATGTAAATAAATAATTTGTCACTGAAGGGTGAAACTGGCAGAAACATCTCAACAGAACCTGGCATGCCTGATTAGTACGTAAATCCTGCAGTGTTTATAAGCCCTCACCGTCTGATCAAATCAACCATTTTTGCTCCTCTGTAATTACATCTATTTTGCCATAAAATGTCATTATAATACTTGCTGACAAAAGCAATGATGGACAAAAGATCACAATTAGTGAGCTGAGGACATCGTTGAGGGCTTGCACTTGAACATGCCTCTGGTTCAGGATGAGGATGTGTCATCATGTGCTCTATTCAGCACCTGTTTGGCCACAGGCCTCGAAGCTGAAGGTTAGCTGTATACGTACAGCTCAGGCTGAGAAAATAACGCTAGAACTGTTTTAGGAATCACCGACTCATTCTCTAACTTACCATTATCTATCTAGATATAGATATATACAGTGGAACAATATAAAGGGAAACTGTCAGAGATTTCTTTTTCAAGAGATGGTTACCTAGCAACCAAACATCCAATAAGCGCATAACAATGTCAAAGTGGCTTTCCTGGCAAGAGTTTCACATGAAAATATATAACTCTATGCATACTTGCTATTCTGAAAATAGCTCAATCCAGTGTTCCCTGATGTTTGAGGAAAACAAATGTGGAAAACAATTTGGATTATGATGGATTTGCACTAAATTAGTTTACAGTAGTTGCACACCAATTAAACTGTAGATGATTTATGGGATGACACTGTCATGTGTTATCAAGATGATGATCCCCACACAAATAATATTAACTGTTCACCACTGGATGGGGGAAACATTACAGACATTGAGAGATAAAGCATCTTATATACAGTTTGTAAACCTTTTATTTATAAAGTGTGCATAAATAAATAAATAAATAAAAAATAGTACCAAGTTTAGGGTGAGTAATTTTTTTTAATGTTTGAAAGAAGTCTATTATGTTCACCAAGGCTGCTTTTATTTGTTCAAAAATAGAGTAAAATAACTGTTTTCTATTTGAATATATTTTAAAATGTGATTTATTCCTGTGATGGCAAAGCTGAATTTTCATCATCATTACTCCAGTCTTTAGTCTTCAGTGTCACGTGATCCTTCAGAAATCATTCTAATCTGCTGATTTGCTGATCAAGAAACATTTCTTATTATTATCAATGTTATTAACATTTTGTGGAAATAGTGAAAGTTCAAAAGTTCAGCATTTAATTGAAATTTATTTGAAATAGAAATCTTTTGAAATTACTGTAAATTCAATAGAAATTGCATGCATCTTTGCTGAATCAACATATTATTTTCTATTAAAAAAAGGACTCACCCTACACTTTTGAATGGTGGTGTATATAAACACAAATACATCATAAAAATAAGCAAGAATACATACGACTAGCATAATCACCACCTGGCATACACTTTCTGATTTTCATTCTTTTTTCTTTTTTTTTGGGCCAAAAGTGCACATTGGCATATAACCAAATGCGAACAAGTCGTAATTCGAGGGATATCAATATATCAAGCTAGTTACAAGCAAAAACAGAAATGAAAAGGCATTTCTTTTCATACTGTATCAACATGCTCAGAAGGAATGGAAGGTGTGTTTTAGGGTCAAATGCAGTCCATGTTAACCACAGCCATGCTAGCCAGATCGCACACAGCCTACACATATGGGCTGTTATGTACAGGCTGCTTTTATCAACAGCTCTGTGGGCACATAAAAGATTTAAAAGCCGTGTGATGTATTCGTCAAGGGAGGCTACATTCAGTGCTGCTTTTCACAGGTAACTTTAAATACTATGGGAAAAAAGTTCCTCACCTCCCACTGGATATTCACTCGGCGATTAAGCTGAAATCTTCTGCAGTAACACGTCTCTTGAGGGTTTCACAACATCTCACAACAGTTAAAAGTGTTTTGATATTGACAGACTGAAATGACGTCGTCAAGCAGAGCGGAAAAAATCCTCAGGAAAAGCACAAGCAGTATATGTAGGTATGTATTTTTCATGAAATCAACTCCTGGAGACCCACAAACCCTGACACTGAAGCCAGCACAGACCTTTTACAGCAATCTACTGCCATCAGATTGCTACAAACAAACTCCACCATGTTGTTCGCTTGTGACTGTCAGCAAATGTTTGTTCCTTTCTCACTCAATGTCAGAATGACAACTAAACGCAAAACAAAGAAGAGGCATCTTTGTCAGATGTGTCTAGAATACATTTCCTGTGGCGTTATCTTTGGACCACCAAAACCTAATATTACACTTTCTGGGAACAAACTTCAACTTCAAGAAGTTTGGCTTCCGACCGTTTCGTGAACCTAGCATCTGGTGATGTAAATGCATGCAAAACTGCCTTCTAGGGCCCCGAGATTTCCTCCCTGAGACCGAGTTAGATCAAAGTTTCACTTCTTAGCTAGTGCTTACGGCTTTTAATGGCACTGCTAATATGTATGATCAAATGTTGCACAAATTAGTGGAGATGTGTGAGACATGGAGTGCCTGGGAGAATAAGCCTGTACAGTTATGTAACATTGAATTCACTGCACTCACCTTTGTTAATAAATGTGTTTGCTTCACGTGATGTCTTGAAGATAAAAATTAAGATGTAGTGTTCAATGAATGATGTGTATTGATTAATTCTTGCATAAATTCTTCACTTCATCCTTCACTTCAATCCTCAGTATCTTGCAACAAAAGTCAATCACAAAAGCACACAAAAGGTCAAAAGGTTTGTGTAGTGATGATGAAAAACATATAAAACAAAGAAAACATCATGCTGAGCGCAGAGTGAGAGTGCAACTCGTCTCTCATGCTGAGTTACTGAAATGACCCTATTATCTGTGCGTCTCTGATGGAGCGAATGGTCATTTCTGCCACGGCTGTCCACCATGTTATTGTTTCTCTCTTACTACATGGAGCACCAATAAAGCCTGGTGTGCACCTGCTGCTTTCTAATGAAAGTGTGCTGGGCTCAGTATTGATTCAAATGCAGTGTGAAAAGAGTGAATAATGTCACTGAGATTAACAAGGCAATATCTGTTACTGAGGAAACAGGTTGCTGGGCTACTGAGCACTCGTTTCTTTTCCTTCTTTCATATTGCCATCCATTAATTAGGGATGTGAAAAACTACATACTTTCAAAATCGACTATCTATCTATCCATCCATCCACCGATCTCTATGCCCATCTGTCCGTATAACTTTCTATTCATCTGACTGTCTCTGTCCATCTGTCCATCCATCTGTCTATCCATCCATCTATCAATGCTCTTTCTGTATATCCATTATATATATATATATATATATATATATCTGTCTATCTCTATCTATTCATCTAAATGTCTATCCCTCCCTCCGGCCTCCATCCATCCCTCCTCCGTCCCGTCTATCTATCCATCCATCTCATGGATCGTTTACCATCCATCCTCTATCATCTATCATTTTCACCTAAACTGTTCGTCTTCCCTCTGTCCATCCATCCATCCATCAATTAATCTAAATGTCTATCCATCCCTCCGTCTATCTATCTATCTAATATCTATTCAGCTAAATGTCTACCATCCCTCCGTCTATCTATCTATCCTATCTAATTCATTTAATGTTATCCTCCGTCCGTCCGCCATCCATCTTCTAAATTCTATCTATCCCTCCATCTATTCTGTCTATCTATCTATCTAAATGCTATCCATTCCTCCTCTGCCCGTCCAACCATCCTCCATCCTTACATTCATCTAAATGTCTATCCATCCCTCCGTCCGTCCATCCATCCATCTAAATGTCTATCTATCCCTCCATCTATCTGTCTATCTATCTATCTATCTATCTAAATGTCTATCCATTCCTCCCTCTGTCCATCCATCCATCCATCCATCCATCAATTAATCTAAATGTCTATCCATCCCTCCGTCCGTCCATCCATCCATCTATCAATTCATCTAAATGTCTATCCATCCCTCCTTCCTTCCCTAATCCATCCATCTATCAATTCATCTAAATGTCTATCAATCAATCTATCAATCTATCTATCTAAATGTCTATCCATCCCTCTGTCCCTCCGTCCATCCATATCTATCTAGCTATCCATCTATCTATCCCTCTTTCCATCCATGCATCCATCCATCTATCAATCTATCAATCTATTGGTTCATCAACCTGTCTATCTGTCTCTGACTGAATGCTGCACCAACTGGGTATGATTAATGTGAAAACCACAAGCACGGCATAATATAAGTATTGAAACTACGCTGATTCGGAAATAGCAGAAAAGGTCAGATCATACAGTTGAGCACAAGCTGAGACTTTCATTAAACTCCCACAGTGGTGTGAAGAGATGAATGAGAGGAGTGGACAGATGAGATGTGGGTGGCTGGTACATGTTCCTCAAGCATATTCCTCCCCCAGACTCCTGCCAGTGCGCACACCCCCAACCATGAGGCAGGATGCATCTATGATACACATGTAGGATCTAGGTCTCACAACAGACCCACCTACATGATGGAGACACACATCAAACCCGCACATTCCATGGAGGGTTTTCGAGGTTCGTCTCCCCAGCCATCTGCAGTTGTAAAACTCATGCAGGGTCAGTGAAGGTGAAGCATTTCCTGGACTGTTTGGCTAATATCTCAGATACTCTAAAAGGACAGTACTTTCCGGGGCGTAAAACGTTTTACTGGCTTTCAAGGACCAATCGAAACAAGGAGACAAAATACCCTCATGACCAGTGGATGCATAAATTACTAAACTCCGATCAACAAAAAGGACAATTTTATAGCTCCCTGTCCCGCAGGAGATTCTCCAGCAGACGCTCAGAGCTGACCTGATAGTGACCGAAGGACCCTTCCCTTTTCCCCCGCATTCCAAAGGAAAGAGACAAGATTTCGTTTGACAATCGTTGCTAATCATTGAAAGTATAAAATTATCAGAGCATAGAATCACAAATAGTAGGTTGTATGTTGTATATATATGCTTGACGTGTTTCATGTAATCGGTGCAACTTTAACCAGTGTTTAATTACCCCTTTTTGAGAAAATAAGGATATTAAAATGTGTAATATGTGAAGTTTAATCTTGAACGAATGGAAACGACAAATGCGGAATGTTGAAATGAAGTAAACTTTAATAGTATGTACAATATTGGCATTTAAGAGACTTTATAGATGTATCAACTTTATAGAGGGTGTCTTTATGTGATGAATTAAAGCCTCTTGTTAATGTATGCACGCTCCGCCCCGCAAGAAGTCGATTGGAAGACAGCGTCAGGGGACGGACTTATGCCACAGAGCAAAACCCCAATGCAAGACAGAATGCTTGCTGGCTCGTGGTTTCTCCTGCTCTCGCTGGTCGCTGTGTTAGAGCACCTGCACGCGTGCTCACGCTTACCATCAAAGCGACCAGCAATATAAAACTCAACACTTCAGTGATACTTCGTTGAAATCGTCAACAAACTTGAAAGTCTTGCACACTAAGACTCTCAGCAGTTTGCTTGCGCCTCTGCGTCATCACAACTCACGAGGGGTTTCCAAAGGACATCATACTGACGTCACCGACGCGTCAGTGACGGGGTTTCCATCAAAGACCTCCAGGAAGCCCGCAGCAACCGCGGAGTCACCTCAGCTGTCAACCAGCAGTATGCAAGTAAACAACAACTCTCTAATCTGAACTGGTGAATTTAGATTCGCTGCTCTGTGAATTCTTAAGGTGAATTTCCATCACTCGTGAAAACGAGGTAGAACTATGAAACTCAGAACTCCGTTAACAGACTTTCCTTCCTCTGAAACTATGTGTGTATTGTGTGTTTTAGCTTAAGTTTATGTAATCTAGAATAGCCAATAAAATTCATGTTTCATTTATAAATAATCAATTGTCTGGTGTCATATAATTTCTGTGTCAACTCTATTGCCAAAAGATCCTTGCTTGCTACCTAGCTCATAGCTTACTCATAATAATTACCTCTCTTTCAAGAGCTGACAAATTATCATAACTGTATTTCACCCGTGGCCAAGGAAAACATATTTAATTTGTTAAAATATACTGAGAATCGCCGGCTCGCTGGACGACCCTTGATTTAAAAGTATAAACTATTTAAAGTCAAAGTCAGTTTTGATCAGGTGGACCTCGAATTCTCAGATCGAGTTCCTTTTAAAACCTGAGCTAGAAATAAACCTGAATAAATCAATAACGATTAATTCCCTTACAACTGAGTTAAAATTCATTACATATGGTGGAGAAAAAAGCTGGCAAGATTTGACTGAAAAATTAATGATCCCAAGAAAATATTATGAATTTTGTCTATTTTTATCCGGAAAAATAGATAAAAGACAAAAGAAACTGAATTTGTTGTGTTATTTGGTTATGTTATTTTTAGCACGGAAGAGCGTGTTGTTTGAATATGAAACTCGAGTAGTTGTTTAAAGAATTGAACTGCAGAAAAACTTTTTAATTTTGTCCAACGAGACAAAATAAGTCGCGTAAGAGCGCACAAGAAAGAAACGGGCGTTTTTCCCCATTTACTTTCTGTAAAAGGGCCTTCAGAGTGTGATTTGTATAAGTGCGTTTTCCACTTCCAAATGCAGCTCTGCTATTATCTCCCCGGTCTGAGGAAATCAGAGTAGCTATCTGACAACCCTCTTGCTATTTAATTCACTAGAAACTAGTGGACTTGAAAAGCGGCGCTCAGAAAGAGTGTCCGGACGATATTCACTCTGGGAGAACTATGAAACTTGATCAAGTGAAAGGTGGTTAAATCCACGTGTGTTTTGTCTGTAATAAGACAGGGGCTGCTCTCCGCCGAAGATATCGTTTACAATTATTGTATTATTGCATAAATCTGTATTTAATCACCTCACTCTTACGATTTGAGTTGCTAGATAGTATATAACTTGTGTTTTTTTTGTGGTGTGTAAAGTGCAAGACGCGCCGACTTCTCACTGACTCCACAGCTAGGAATTCATGCTGTGGACGTTGCATAGTACAAGTCGTAACCTGATGTCCGAAGGAACCGTTTCCGGAGGGAACTTCAGACACCATATTGAGCTGTTTTTAACGATAGCTTAGTGCCAACTAGTAGGCATGGAAGTCTATGGTAGCACGTAGCATTTGTTTTGTCTCACATGCACAAAAGTGTCGCAAGTGTTTTGAAGGGACTCGATCGTTACATCTGATTTCTTTCGCATTTCAACTGACGTCTCCTAAACTTTCTCATCTCTCTCTCTCCCTCTCCTCCCATTGAAAAGAACATACAGATGCAAACTTTATCAACCTTATTGCAACGCGATTTTAACCAAACGTCAGATGAGCGATCTCACAAGTACTTATAATCACGTTGGTTAAAAGGGTTGGCTTCTCCCCTTCAGCGTGGTACTATCCTCAGTAAACTGCTACCGTTGTGGTGTTATTAACAATTAATCCTGGCCAGCCTAGGCCGTTTTACTTTAATGCTACGTTGTTTAATTCAGCTATAACGGCCTTATAATCTTATGGACATCGGTAAATATCAATTTGCTATACGTAAGGATTTGAAATTGTGAAGTACATTTAATAATTAATTACAAGTTTGGAATTTACATTCCATTTCCTAAATTAATTACAAATTTGGAATTTACATTTCAGTTCATACATTAATTACAGATGTGAAATTTTAATTTCATGTCAAATTAATTTCAGTTCCTGCTTCCACATGGCAACAGTGTTTACTGATGAAATTTGATTGTAGGTGCTATTAGGGTTTAAAGACAACGACATTAGAAGTTTAAGCTTTAAGGATAACAAGTTACTAATACTGATTTCACAATTAATTACGTATTTGGAATTTTAATTTCATTTAATAATTAATTACGGGTCCTGTTTTTATATTGCCACGATATTTGCTGATCAGTCAGCTATAATTGCGTTGCTAATTTTAATAACAAACATCATAAAATGTTTAATCCTTAACCATCAATAAGGCAATAAAAAAATTTATTTCAGGGCTATCATTAGGGTTTGAGTCATCCTGCTTCAAGATATAAATTGATTAATAGTAATTTTAATTACTCTCATCAATTTTAATGATAACACCTTTAAATTTTAACCAGGAAATACCATTGCTAACCCTAAATTCTAATTTAATTAGCAATTGGCCCTCTTTTCCCTCTCCCTTTCGGTTATTTAATTTATTTAATACATTGGGAGAGCAAAACTTTTCTCTCTCTTCTGCTTCTCTCTCTCAGCTGTTTCCTTCTGAGTTGACTACTGCGGCTGTTTGCTGGGATTTTGCCTGTGAAAATCACAAAGCAGAAATTTTGAGAAATTGAACAGGTATTTTGTGAAACTTGAGAACGCCGTTTCAAAATTGTCTTCCATTTACCTGTCACTTGCTTTAGAAACCCTACCTAGCTAAGAAGACTGACAGGCACCCGCCAAAATTTGAACAAGCATCCAGGAACGAAAAATTGGTGAATGGTGTCAATCGTAACAGCTAAAAAACCCAATACTGTCATTTTTATTGTTTTTCCTTCACACGGAGGAATTTTAAAGACAATCACAGTCCTGTGGTTTGTGGTAGTAAGAAATTCCCGTTCCCAAACGCCGGTTTAGAAGCATCCTTCTAAATCAAACTTAACCAAAAGGGAAAAGAGAAGAAAATTCAATTATCCTCATTTTCTGCTACCAGAAAAGGGTATTTTGTTGTTTTATCTTTCCCTCTCATCTTACCATTAACTTTCTTTCTTTTCAAAAAAAAAAAGAAAAAAAAACTTTGCTGTTACAGGAAAATTGGAAGCAGCCAATTAATATCCTGTCCACTGCTCAGTTTTGTTTCTTTTCTTTTCTTTCCTCCCTCCGTTCTCTAGCTGTGCTACCTGTGTGTGCTTACTAATTTCCCCCGCAGATACTACAAATTAGAAGCACACCCGCCAGAGGATCACAGGAACCGAGACTACACCACTTTCCGCTTAACCTTACTGTCAAACCACAAGTGACTTGCACACTACCCTCTGTTTTGCTTGTTTGTTTTGGTTTTGTTGTTTNCAATAGGCTCGACAGTGTCAGGGTCTGGTTCTCTGTGGTTCTCGGCACCCTAACTGCTTAGGTCGATCATCAAGTGCTCGTAGATCTGCGTCTTCCCTTTAAAGCTGGACGCCAGCAGGAACTCTCGGTTGTCAATGGACACCAGCGAGAATGCTCTGGGCGCCTGGACGTTGAGTTCCTGGAAGTGTACAAACTGGCCCTTCTTGGTGTCCCACTGATAGACCTGGGTTAGCGAGTAGTCGCTGCCTAGGATGGCGTACTGCCAGTTGCCGATGGAGACGGGCTGGAAGACCATGGATCCCCGCGAGGGCATTGTCTGTATCTCTGTGAACATAGAGCCATCCCACTTCATCACCTTGGAGTCGCCGATGAAGCGCGTCAGACAGACAAACAGCTCCCCCTTCACCTTGAAGTGCTTGACGGCGTAGACGTCCTCCATCTCTGGAATGTCCGTCCGTCTGTCGAACTGCTTCTGGCTTCTACTCCACTGGTAGATAACGGGCCGCTGCGAGCTGCTAGACAAAATAAGGTGGGGCTTGCCTGCGATATCCAGATACTCCACGTCAGTGTCACGGTACCAGGGATGGAGAGACTGGTGAGAGTAGAAGCCATTGCCATTCCACTTGTACACCGTGGTGGAGCCGGCCTTCGAGCTGTCCGCTATCACGAAGAAGAACTCGCCGTCCACACGGAACGTCTCGATGTCGTTGGGTTTTCTAATTTTCAGGATGTCGATGTCCTGGATTTTGATGAATTTGTTGGCAGAGATGTCCATTTTGTAGATGTGAGAGCCACCGAAAAGTTGGGCGACTACGATGAAGAGGTGGTTATCGATGACCATTGGCTTGCACACTACCGTGGAAGTGCCTGTAATGACAACCACAGAAATGCCATTAAAAACCAATTCAGTCAATCAGTCTCTGCATTAAATAACCAGTTTTTGTGGCTCTGCAATTGGGGGATTCAGACCAGAGCAGCATTGCACTCTGGGTAGGAGGTGTGATGTGTGATACTCACTCTCTATGGTGTCATAAGCTCTGAACTCCATGTTGACGTGGTCCCATTCCATAAAGCTGCATTTTCCAGAGAAAGGCTGGGCGTATACGACATACTGATCATTCCCAAACGTAAAGGCCTCCACAGATATGGACTCAAATGCAAGGGTTTTCTTTAAAGCAAACTCTGCAACAAACAAACAAAGATTCATTTTTCATGAGATCTGATGGCCAAGTCATACTTCAAACCTTTCTTACAGATTCCCATAAATATATTCCGCCGCTATCCACATTCAATCAGTGCACTCACATAATATTACAAAGGACGTCATCCTGACGTCACCGACCAGTCAGTGACGGGGTTTCCCTCAAAGACCTCCAGGAAGCCCGCATCAGCCACAGAGTCACCTCAGCTATCAACCAGCAGAACGCAAGTAAACAACAACTCTCTAATCTGCTGAACTGGTGAATTTAGATTCGCTGCTCTGTGAATTCTTAAGGTGAATTTCCATCACTCGTGAAAACGAGGTAGAACTATGAAACTCAGAACTCCGTTAACAGAATTTCCTTCCTCTGAAACTATGTGTGTATTGTGTGTTTTAGCTTAAGTTTATGTAATCTAGAATAGCCAATAAATTTCATGTTTCATTTATAAATACTAAATTGTCTGGTGTCATATAATTTCCGTGTCAACTCTATTGCCAAAAGATCCTTGCTTGCTACCTAGCTCGTAGCTTACTCATAATAATTACCTCTCTTTCAAGAGCTGACAAATTATAATAAGTGTGTTAACCGTGGCCAGGAAAACACATATTTAATTTGTTAAAATATACTGAGAATCACCGGCTCGCTGGACGACCCTTGATTTAAAAGTATAAACTATTTAAAGTCAAAGTCAGTTTTGATCAGGTGGACCTCGAATTCTCAGATCGAGTTCTTTTAAAACCTGAGCTAGAAATAAACCTGAATTAATTAATAATGATTAATTCCCTTACAACTGAGTAAAATTATTACACACATGACTATACTACAGTAGAAATTATGCAGGGGTCTCTCTTCAGAATCAGAGGCGATCTAGGTCCTCTTCTGAGATGGCCTCTGGTGGAGGTCAAGTAAAACAGAGGAGAGAGGAAATAACTCCTGCTGTATTGCTATGGTAACTATTCTATGAGAAGGAAAAGGTTTAAGAGAGCATATTGAACAGGAGGTTTGCACAGATGCCTTTCTCTTCTGCAAAAAAATTAAAAGGTGCTACTTTTACTTAAGTACTATTCATTCCTTAGCATTGATACTGTAGGTACAAACTACTTCAAAATTTGAGGACCCTTAAGCTGTATTCAAATGTAAATCTCTTTTCTTTTTAAAACCAATTTAGGTTTCAACAAATAACACAACATGTGAGACAAGATCAAATGCTTCAACAAACTCTGTAATAATAGAAAGGAATAAAAAACATTCCAGCTGATGTACTTCCAAAGGTTTTGAGAGTCAGAAAATGAACAGACGAATGAACACCATTTATGGTAGCCTTCATTGGTAGAAAATGTAAAATATTGATGAAGAGGCCATTTTCAGATATAGCAGACGTTCTTATCTGAACAATTTACTGTATTTTTAATTTCATTATGATCTATCACCATCTGTTGTAATTGTTAATTACCACAATGCATCATTGCAATATATAATTTGTCAGGCTTAAGGTGTCTCAGAAGAGCACACATAAAATTCTAACACTAAAAAAAACACTAAAAAATCACAAATTGACAACATTTGACTTTGATGCTGAGGAAAATTGTACAATCTTATAGAGGAAAGATCAATAAAAGACAGAAAACAGAACATAAATGTTCTTGTTTGACACTATACAGATTTGGCAAGCACATCACACACAAAAATGTATGAAAGAAAGAAGGAAAGCTTGTTAATGAGGACTTGTAAAGATTTCTAGATTTTACAATGCAGTATGCCACGAGCAATGCTGATAATCTGCCAAACATTCCCTGACAATTCATCATTCAAATAATTCCTCAGGCTCAACACCAAAGAAATTCAGACAAAAGCATCTCTGAGACTAAATATATACATATACAAACACACACACGCTGTTAATCACCAGGGACGCATTTAAATTGATCAAAAGTTACAGTAAAGACATTTATAATGTCTTTCTATTAAATCAATTTTTTAAAAGGTTTTTAAAAAGAAAAGAAATCCTGAAAAAATGCATGGCTTTACAATCACAGGTATAATTACAGGTATAATCCATTTTATTTTTTACTATTACTGCTATGCTATAGAAAGACTGGTCATGTAAGGTGTAAAAGCTACCTTTGGCATGTATGATGCATAGAAAGCTGACTTTCAACGTGACTTTTCCATATTCTTTGAGAGTAAAGAATATGAAAAGCCCTTGCCCCAGGCTTGCATTAGGAATCTTTTTGAGGAAGCGCAGTGCCCTTTCCAGCTGTACAATGGGCTCCAGCCTTCTGTTGAGAAGGAGAACAATACTTCCCTTATTCCACTGATAGCACCTATTGTACAACATCAGACACTTGCACTTCAAAGTATGCTTCACAATTTCAAGTTGTCTGAGCTACCAGGTGTATTACGGAAGGACGTGTCTGAAAACCTCAAACCACTGTACATGCGTCAACACCATAACAAATGAAACAAAAACTTCTCCTGTTATTTCCAAATTAAAACACAATCCACTGATGAAAGCAAGCTGGTAACAAACAGAAAATGACAATCAAGATCAAAAGACGAGGAAGCGCAACACCTCGGCAATCTTGAAGAAAACAACAGAGAGGAACTGAGCGACTGCCTGCCACATTCACAACAACATTCATCCTGAGCTCCCAGTCACTTGTTAAAAGCCTTAGTTACTAGGCTACAGTGGATTGGACGTGTTCTGCCCTCCACAAACTCTTCTGTATGTACTGTGACTGAGGTCTTGAGCTCACAGAAGCTCTTGTCCTCTGTGGGACATGCGTCAGGCCCACTGTGATGCTCATTCTATTCACACTCACTAAAAGCAAAGATTGGTTAAAAATGCAACAGTGACTAACAAGCACAAGTGTTTGCTTTTTGCAAGACCTTTGCTTTTTGCGTTGTGTGTGGGAGTTTTAATAAAAACATACCCTTGTGTAGCCAACTTGATTCAAAAATTCATTTAAATCTTAGCACAAAATTATTGCACTAAAGTCCTCAAGTTTACAGCCGAGATGACTAAGGGTGCCAAATAATGCTGTCAAACAGGTAATCAGTAACCTAATCCTTCTAATTTGATGGTGTATCTCTGCCAGTGTTAATTTTTTTCACCGACGAAAACGAGACGATAACGAACTAAAAAACTCATTTTGAATGACAAAAACTATGACGAAAATCGATTGACATTTTCGTCAAATAATTAAAACGAGATGAAATGAATGATTTGGGAAGAGATTCATTCAGAATGAATCTGCTGCGTGGTTAAAATGTTAGATGTGTACATGACCCGGCGGGGCATAAGCTAACATACACTTGCTGCCTGCACGTCTCATAAAATGTTCAAAAATGTCATTATGAGGGAGTAAGAGAAGAGCAGAGATATGGATACATTTGAGAGAACTTCGGTCCGGTTTTCGGAGCGCAGACAGCGCCTCTCACACAGCGCACAAGTACTCTTTCTCGTCTCATAAACGGAGAAATACACACACAAAATGATGTCGATTTGTCTGTTTTGACGAGTATTCACGTAAACACAGTCGGTTACGTCTGATGTGAACGTAAACAGTAGGGAGAATATCGGATGTGTATCAGTACATTGCATCCGAGCATTCGGTTTTAAATGGACAGCAGCAGAATTTAGCTGCTATTGTCAGTGGCATTGATGATAATAAGGCAACAAAACAAAGACAAAAAAATCACTCACTGCTCTTGACAATCACTTTATTAGCTCTATAGATTAATCTAAATTTATTTATAGAAATAAATATGTCTGCTTGAAAGAATGAAGAATGTGGTAAACAAGTTGTTATAAAGAATGCATAATTAGCCTATTTAACTATTGGTATTTCATTGAAAAGAAGACCATGTTCTTGTTCTTTATGAGCAGTGGGTTTATTTAATTTTAACATAAAGGCATGTTTTGTGTCACCGCAGTTAAATCAGTGTCTATCATGATAAAACCTTTATATCAAACCTAGTGAATTTGGAAATTTTAGAGAAATGCTTAATAAATGCATTACAACTAAATCTATTAGATTTTAGCCAACTAAATTTACTGTAGATTTAGTCGACTAAAATCGTATAATATTTAGTCGACTAAAACTAGACTAAAACTAAAAACAATTCTGATGACTAAAATATGACTAAAACTAATGGCATTTTAAGACTATGACTAAAACTAAATCAAAATTTGCTGTCAAAATTAACATTGATCTCTGCACCACAAACAGAATTGCTGTTTTCGAATGAGCTCCCAAACACATTCCACCCGTCTGTCATTAGTCCAACAAGCATACCACATAATCCTGCCGCACCACTGAATGAGTCAATATTGCTCTTACGGAGTGGTTGTGATGCTTAAAACAAACAGATTCGTGTTCTGATAGCACTACAGAACCACACCTTTTGGCTCAACAAAAAGTAATGCAACAGTTTGCTTAAATTCTTCTATTTAAATTATATTTAACCAACAAATTTAAAAAAAAAAAGTTTCAAAAGCTCATTACTCAAAAACAAAAAGCAAAAAAAAAAGCTGTTCCAACGAATTGAGTTGTGGTTATAGCTAGTATATCATAGTTAATGAACAGGTAGTACTGGATTGGATATGGAGTCAAATTAGTGTTAGTCTCGTATAGCCACACCTTCAGACTGATGGCAGAAGGTCGGTGAACCTTGGCAGCTTTGAATGGCCAAGGACCATCCAAGAGGCCACATGACTGATAGGCAAAGCAACCAATTATGTTTTGTTTTGTGCCACATCATGTTTAGGGGCGTGAAAATGTCCCTACATTAACAGACCGATGTGTCAAACTCTTGGACATATTTTAAAGAGTGTATGCTGCGAACTTTACATATTTCACATATTTTTGAAAATCCAGTGTTTAGTTGATCCTGATAAGTGCTTATTGTCCCAGTTATAAACATGACAGCTTTCTTCTTCCATAAGGAGGTTTTGGCATTACGGCATCTTTGTTTCCAGACAGAACGTTAAAGAATGCGACACACACATCTCCCGAAAATCCTGTATAATTCAACCAATCAGATGACAACTTCGAAACTCCTGAAGTGTTTCCAATTTTGTGTGCCATACGCATCAGACATTCAGCCAATGGTCCATGGGCATGACATCTGAGGCTGAGACTAAATTAGTGTACACTTTTATGTAGCCTCAACTTAACCACAAGCACTACTTGTCAGCAAAATCAGCAATACTCTTCAGCACAAACTTACTGTAAATAACAGTTAATTTCAACATTTATTCTGCTCATCCAGTCTTATGCAAAGCATGCTGGGAACTAGAAAACCACTACCCAAATGTCAAAGTCATTGAGACAATATCATTGTTCCAACTTTTTTTAATAAAAAAATCACACAGAAATTTGAGTAAGAATTACACACAATATTAAGCTAATGTAATGATTAACCTTATTGCCAACAGAACTCATCAAATAATGTTTGCAACTTAAAAGGTTTAATTAAATCAATAAATAATTTTTTTTTAACTTTCAACCAGTTGCGGTGCTTTGGGGAATAAACATACAAATGGCTTAATAACAGTCTCTGTATACTGAACTGCAACAGGAGAAAGTATTAAAGGTATGACAACAGCAATGAAATGACATTTCTTACAGTTGAAGGCCATAATAGAGACATTACTGAAGGCTAACTAAAGACAGACAGAAATTACTGTTGTGTTCACAGTTTATCACAAAGTTTGTGTACTGTGGCTGTATACTCTGAGTTACAAACCTTAATAAAGGGGGAAGATCATCCATTATATACAAGAGTACTACCTTTGGACATGTGAAAGACAATATGATCATTAATCTGAAAAAAATGGTGTAATAAATAGAGAGCAGGTGTTTTATCCTGTAAAAACTAGTCTGCATCTGTCACTGTCAGCAACACACTCTGACAAATTACTTCAGGTACTGGCAGAGATACTGACATAAACATCAATGTTTCTACCACCAAGCTTTTGTTATCCTGAAAAATAAACCAACATTCAAAAACATCTTTACAGTTTTTGCCCTCCTGTAGCTCAAATAGTACAGGTTTGATTCCCAGGGCACTGATAAAATGTATGCAATTTCAATAATTTTTTCAATAACATTTTTTGGCAAATACATAAATATAAATATTTAATGCATAATATCCGACTCTCTACACATGATAAAAAATGTTAAGGATAATTTACAGACTTCAATGCAATGCCGAGAATACGTATCGAAATGATTTAAGGAAATATATGCGTTTAATTATTATTAAATAAAGAATGTATTGTCCTTCATCTTAAATCTTCTGCTTATAAAAATAAACACTGCAAAAATGTTATTATATTATTTTAAATATAAGCAATTTGTAACATGATACAAGAGAAGCGGCTGTATGTTGGCATGGACAATGGTGAAATATGAAATATTTTGAGGTCATTTGACCACCAGGACTGACCAATCAGAGTCAAGCAATCAACAGAGCTGTGTAATAAATGAAAATCATGTTGCCACATTCTGGAAACTCTAGTCCTCAAGGGACTCTCGCCGAAAACACGTTAGTCACAGGCAGAGTAATGTAAAGGTTGAGAAAGCACGCTTTCAAGCTTTCTAGGACAAGCACTGCGTACATCCACAGAGAAATTGCTGCTTTTACTATCTCTCGACTCCCAGAAGATTAGCAAATGCACTGATGTGATCCACCAAGACACAGGGGCACAGGCAGGTTCTCTGTCCTTCTGTTGCCGACACAATTCCTCTCACTGTAGACATCTTCCTGACAACACTACTTACAGGGATTTCTGTGCCATACCGAAAAAAGCAATCATCCCTGTCCAAGCTTTATTGTCAGAGGGGATGAAAAGCTCTTCCCAACATCTGACCGTTATCTCAGAACAATGTTAAACAAGGTCATCTTCTATCTCGTAAGATGGATGGGGTTATTATTAAATATCTTTGCAGGCTAATGCAGGACGCCTGTCTGCACAGAGTGGCTTTAAAGTTTAATGCATGAGGTGTTCAGGCACAAAGAGGCAAAAAGATAAAAGTAAACCAAGAATATTTTGGGAAGATGAATCACCTTCATCTGCTATTTGACACAAGATTACTCATGGAATATTTACAACAAAACTCAACTGTTTTTTAGTTGCTAGGCAGTCGCCTGGCAGTCCGTGTTTGCTGCTCTCCGCGTCTGCCTGTGCTGCTTCGGTACGACACGGGCGATATTTCTCATGCTGTTCACTAACATAAGTGGAAAATGAAGCACACTCTAAATCCTTTTTAATTGGCTCTTTGATTCCACAGAGTCCTGATAACGATGGGTCAACAGGCGCATAGAAGTTTTTTCCCCTAGCTGAGACGCGGGCTCCCGCAGAGACGCGGTTGTCTAAGGTTAGACTTTCCTTTTCCTTCTTTTGCCCATTAAAATTTCTTTCTTTTCTGTTTTTAATTCTCACTCATGCACCACCATAACAATAAATGGCAGGAGGGCCAGTGTCAAACGGAGGCTTATCAGCCTAAAACACATGTGCTTTCTTTGTCAACTTTTCTGCTATGCTCAAATTGGAAAGCCCTTATTTTTTTTGTGTTCATGGCATGTGTAATTTTATTTTTCAGCACCCTGGCCAATGAATATTTAATTAAGGAGCAAGTGGCCCTTGTTCTAACTGATTTGTAATGCTTTTGCTGTTCTGTCGGTCTAGCCGGAATATTCTACACTGCTGTTACTTCAATGGAGAATGGTGAAATTAATTTAATAATCAAGAAAAGAAAAGAAAAGAAAAGGCACACTAATTAAGAGTTTTTGGAATAGTTTAAAGTTTTGCAGCAACACACAAGCTGTGATAAGCAATTTCTTTATTAATTACAGGCACTTTAATCTGGACTCCAGTGAAATGAGCCTGTTATGGAGGAACACTGAAAAATAGGTGTGGGCCAAATTTTTATGGTGGTCATGAGTTTGTTTGTTTTTGTTGGGGTTTTTTTTTGCATGCATGTTGGTTCTTTAAATTACTAGGCTGTTTAAAGATGTGTTCAGTATTCTGCAGCACATAAAATGCCGCTTAAAGCGAACAAACCTACAAGCCAAACTTTTACATCAGCATGGCATGAACTATAATCGCCTTATTTTCCTTTGAATGTAAGTTGTTTGAAAAAACAAGGTATGAATTCCTATTTTCTTGTTGTCAGGACACCACTGTGTCACAATGAAATTAATTTAAGTTTTCTTTTGTGGAAACTAGAAAGCACAGAGCAACAAGACATTCTGTGTAAATCTGAACAAAGTGACACTTGATGGATATATCGTGACCAATCATGAGATTCTGCGAATTTCTGTTCCAGCCACACTGAGCTGAAATTTCCATGACATACTTCATTTCTGAATTCAAATGGGAAGAGAGACAGGAGGGGAAACTTCAAGCCTTCTTTGTGGCACTCATATTTCCCACACAACTGCTCATGCTGCTTTCAAACACTTCCATATACATCACACTACTTGCTTACGGATCCTAAATGATACTAATCACACCACATACCATATTCATATATACTAATAATACAGAATAACTTATGTAAGACCTACATACACACTGCGGTTCAAAAATGTTGGGTCAGTACGTTTTTTTTGTGTGTTTTTTTTTATTAGTACTTTTATTCTTAGATGACACATTAAATTCATCAAAAGGGACAGTAAAGACATTTAATAATCTTAATAACAACTATTTCTTATAAACACTGTTCTGTTGGTTCCACAACAACATTAAGCAGCACAACCATTTTCAACATTCATAATAAATGTTTGAGCACTAAATCAGCATATTAGAATGATTTCTGAAGGATCATGTGACACTGAAGACTGGATGACTTGGTGTAAAATCCAAAACGTATACCCACACTTATATCTGCAAGTTGACTAACTATAGAATGAAGAAACAGACTGCAAAGTCAACAAACAAACACACCAGATGCAAAGGCATAATGCATTTCTGAATATTTAAAAAGAAATGAATACATAAGCAAAACATAAAGCTGATCAGTACAAATTGCCCTGATGCCACTTTTGTTGCATGACGTCACATTACGAGACATACAGTAGTAATGGCATTATAACGCCTTTGCCATCTAATTCTGTTTAAGAGGCACATCATTCACTATTTTAGAAAGGTTTATGTTGCTTCTTAGCCCTTATCAGGTGGCCTGTTTATGGTTATGCTTTTAATCAGATAAAAGAAAGGGGGGGGGGGGGGGAAAGATGAGAGTAATAACTCAAGACCAAACAATGTCTGAAATAAGCTAGAAAGACTAAATTTTGGGGACATTTCCATCAATACAATTGATTTTATAGGAAAAGCTCAGCATTTATTCTGGCCTTCCCCATTTGCCGCATTAAATAAGTTCTGTAATATCCACTGATGGTTTTGTTATAGCTTGTTTTCCCCGCTGTGTTGAGCGTACTGAAACTAATGTCTTCTGTTACTACCAAAGTCCTGCTTCACTTCACTAATTGACTGAGTAATTAAAACGGTTATCTGAAGCCATATCAACATATCGGCCTGCTGACCAAGTGCCTTTTGCTTCATTAACAGAAGAATAAAGAGAATGACTCTATCAGTCTTGTCTGTTGTTTGTGTTTATTTTTAAAGGTGCAGTCGATAATATTTGGTTTATGTTTCATTTACTTTTATTTGACCCAGTGGTCCTGAGCTTCATACTGACACATATCATGCATTCCTTTATCTTATTAAAGGAATAGTTCACCCAAAAATGAAACTTTGCTGAAAATATATTCCCCCTGAGGCTGCCCAAGGTATACAGTAGATGAGTTAGTTTCTTAATAGGAACAGATTTAGAGAAACTTAACATTGCATCACTTGATCCTCTGCAGTGAATGGGTGCCGTCAGAATGAGAGTTCAAACAGCCAATAAAAACATCACAATAATTGATGACTCCAGTCCATCAATTAACATCTTGAAGTAAAAGGCAGCATATTTTTCATAAACAAATCCATCAAGATAGTATTAGTGTAAATATGAGTTTTCATCTCATATCTTGTCAAAAAACTATTAATGTCTTTATTTGTAAAAATCACTAAGTGCACTATTAAATGTATATGCATGGCTTCAGTGTTAAAACTTTGACTATGCACTTAACACACTGGTTGTCCTTCTCTTAAATCAAGCGTGACAGTCCAGTGATGTGCGAATAGTTTTCTCTTAAGTATTAACAACTCAAATTGTTGTGCTGCTGATGGAGAGAAATGAGCTTTGTTGCCATAATTTAAATCATAATAAACAGAATTACACATTTTAATTATTCAATGGCATGCCATCTAATTATGAAAATGATTTTAAGGAATCCACATGAATGGCCTGAAGAAATTATGATTGCAGGCTTTTGAGGTTACTGTGTCCATGAGAAAATAATAAAACATTCAATCACAGAGGCGATGAAGGAGATGAGTGCTTTTGTACACATCACTGCACAATGGTAGAGCCACTGTAAAATGAAGAAAACAAAACCCAGTGTTTATTAGAACAAAAATAATAAATCAAAGAAAACAAAATTAATGGTGTGGCAAAATTAACATATGAATAAGACGACTTCTGCGTGTATGTGTTTCTCAAGGTCAAACAAAATTAGTTTACATGAATGTTTTAAATACACAATAATGCACTAATGTTTCACAACGTGCTCTAATGACAAACAATGAGGCTGATTTTTCTGATTCATCTCTAGATCCATTATATTTTAGCAGCTGGAATTAAGATTTCCCAAATTTCCCACAGTGGCCCCACGGGACTCAACTCAGTAACATTAGCGAAGCAAACAAACACTGACAAGACATCAGCAGTACCCCGAAAGAACGTCAACAGAAACAAAACATTTCTGAAAAACATTTTGCATATCAACAATAAATGCTTACCAAACTGCTGAATTGTCTGACAACAAATCACCACAAGTGTTATGCAAGCATGTGCTTTCTGGTTGACAAGTCTAGAAAATGAGTGTATAGTTTTGAAAAAACAATTTGCTGTAAAATAAAAATAAATAAATAAATAAAACAATGGCTACCAGGCACAGCTCCAGCTCTAAGGTGTAAAGTAAACCAAGGTAGGTCAAGGTGACCACATGATAGCCTAACTAGTGAAAAACATGGTTTAATTACATGCTAAATGTTTTAATAGCATGAAAAATACATGTATTGCTAGGTTTTTCATATGCAACAATATGTGATCTACTGTTGTGCAGAATTACAGTAGTTTTAACAGCAAAAACGTGCGTATATTTGTGAAATAATAACTTTAAAAAGCAAATATTTACCAGATAATGTAATGCTAATTATTTGATTATTATATTATTTGACATTATGTGTCTGTGTACAAATATGTAACATTACATATTGCATATAATGTTTATTATATGTATACATTGTTTTCTGAAATTGTTTTTTTTTTTTTGCTTCGCTATTTACATTCAATTCTGTGTCGTAGGGCCACTACCAAACTCCCTCAACCTTTAATTTGGTCCATTTAGCCTCACAACTGTTGATCCCAATAGAGGTCTGAGGGAAAGTGTCCAGAACAGCTTACATATCAATAGCAACAGCACACTTTAAACATGTCTCTCCTCATTATCTCCTGCCATTATCTCTCATCAGTATGTTAACAAGAAGGATAAGCAGCTGTTTGTCTCTTTCCACAGGTGTTTGATCTCTCTGCATATATATGCTTATTCTTGCCCAATCTCTCCATGAGAGCTGTGTCCAACAACTGTTAAGCAAGTTGGCACTTGCCAGATTGGTAGGATGCTGATTGCTCAGAGACTTTTTTTGTCCAGCTTTGGCCTTCAAACACATTTCAACATTAATAACAAATATGGGCCAATGACGTGACACTGATTTTTTTGTGTCCATATGGTTTAATTAAATTTAAAAGGATTAAAACTACTAAATAAATGTGCAAATTAATTGCATACATTCTCTTTTTGTGTCTAAAGTCTAAACTTTCTGGTTTTAATTCATTTTCATTTTGAGAGAATATTTGGGGGATGATTGCAAAAATGTCCATGTGGTGTAACCGTAAATACTTTGTATCAAATAATTGATCTTGTTTAAAAAAGGCGAAATTCTCAATAAAACACCAGATCAGCTAGTTTGGCATAATCTTACATTATTACTATTTAATAGTAAATAAAAGTACTGTAAATGGACCACCATTGTTCTAAACATAATAAATAATTTGGGGAATTATGTGAGTCACGTCAAATTCCTTGAGTGTCAAGGTGGTGTAACCACCATTCAAGGAGCCATTTTGTTAATATTCTGCAAGAAGGTCATGTGACAGGAAATTATATCACAGAGAAGGACCTCTGGCGTTACTAACTGCTGCATGCAAATGTTAGTAACTCTCTTTAAAATGTGAGATAATTTGACAATTTTAGGGTATGGTCAGGTATTCTAAGGTATACATGTCAAATGGTATGACCTCAGGAATACATTGATAATTCACCATTATTATAAAAATGAGTATTAACTTTAAAAATTACATTTGAAATATTCCCACCAACGCCATGTACATACAGTACATAGGTGTCCATGATAATGCCTGTCAAATTAGATTTTAAATTGAAATGTCAAGTGGTGTAACCGGTTACACCATTTGACTCCTATTACAAGCCTTTCTGTTAGGGGCCAATTTAGTCAAATATCACTAGTTTATGATGCTGATTGAAGATGTAATATAAACTAACCTACTAATAGAAACTATTTTCAAGTGTTTAATGTTATATTTTTTGAGAAAGTGTTTCTGTATCTACAACTGTATTATTAAAGCTCTGTAAGTCTAGGATCAAATAATTATGTTGCACAACATTAGTGTCTTTAAAATGTTTAGCTTTAATGCATATTTCTATTCCATTCACTTAAAATTTTAAAGGGATAGTTCACCCAAGAATGAAAATTACCACCTGATTTATTCACCTTCAAGACAAATACAATCAGCGTTATATTAAAAAAATGTCTTGGCTCTTCCAAGTATTACAATGGCAGTGAATGGGTGGTATTCAATAGTCCAATAGAAGTCCAATAAACTGCATCCATCCATCATAAAAAAGTGCTCCAGACGGCTCTGGGGGTTAATAAAGGCCTCCTGAAGCGAATCATTGCACTTTTGTAAGCAAAATATCCATATTTAAAATTTTATAATCCATAATCTGTAGCTTTCACTAACTGTCGTATGCACGTTCATGAGAGTGGCATTCAAGCGGATGATGTAGGATGTAGGCATAGCTCTGGTGAGAAGTGACGAACACAGAATTGTAGAGGAGAGAATAAAAACAAAACAAAACAAGAGGAGATTGGTTTTTCCTTTCCTCGCAAAACTAGCATATTCTCACAAGAGCTTATGCTACGTCTACATCCTACATCATTCGCTGTAATGCCACTGTCTCGTGAACGCAAGTACGATAGATAGCAGAAGCTAGAGATTACGGTTTATAAAGTTTTAAATATGGATATTTTTCTTACAAAAGCGCATTGATTCGCTTCAAAAGCCCTTTGTTAATCCCCCGGAGCCCTGTGGAGCACTTTTTATGATGGATGGATGCAAGGTCATGGAATATTGGAATATAAACCCTTCACTTTTAATGTCACGCCAATTGTATTCCTTTGAAAGAAGAAGTCACTACCCTAGATGGCTTAAAGTTTGGGGGGGGGGGGGGTCATGGGGTAATTTTCATTTTTGGGTGAACTATCACTTTAGGCAATACATAGTATCATATAATATAATGTAATATATACATAAATGATTTAATACTGTAGCAGAAGGAAGTGGGTGTCTACATTTGAACATAAATTCACTGATAAGAAATGTTAACCAAAGATTACAATTTACATTTGTAAAATACAATTCATTACATTTCTGATATTTTATAATTAATATGATATAACAGAGCCCCTTTTTTCCCAACAGATGCCATAATACAATACGAAATTACAATACAAAAATTACAATTACAATACAAGACATGAGTTCAATGTTCATCACTATGATAATTTTGTGTTGCCAGATTTGTTTGTTTTTTTAGCATTTAAAAAAAAAGCACTTCAGCTGAACTTGTTGACAGTCATGCTTGATTTTCAGTGTCAATTTCTTCAACAAACAATGGCCTTTGGCTGTAAAAGCAACATGGTCAGGTGGTGTAACTGGTTTGTGTCAATTGGCGTAACCAGTATTTTTCATAAAAATATAATTGTATACAGGACAATTAATGTGGAATAAAACAGAGGTGTTTTCAGGACATCAGCATATGTCCTGCCAAATATTGCAAAACTGCATTAAAATTTACATTTAGAGTTAACTCTAATAAAATCTATTTTCGTGTGATATTTTAAAATTAAGTATTTATTTCTATGAGTAAGCTTACATGCCATCTAGGTGGATAAAATATTTAATATTTCTCATTCTTTGGTGGTAAGACCATTTTACATTTGCATGTACATTCTGTAAGGGAAACTTAGCTCAAAGGGAATTTTTTATTTAGATTTTATAGGGAATTTGAACAGAATCACTGTTTTACGGCTGATCAACTGAATCGGCCAGCGATTCTTTGAACGAGCCGTATAACATCAACTCTGCACTGGATATTAAAATCCAAATAAAATCGAAATATAGTGAAAACACTATTAATCAGCACAGTAACAAGATTGGCAGTTTAAGACATTAACTTTTAAGCACAAAACACGAGATACTTCTCTTTTCAATATAAATAAGACTATAGACCTGAACAACCATCAATCACTTAATTAACCCTTGCATTGAGTTCCTCAATGAGGTTAAAATTTATATTAAATGCACCAGTTCAGTTAGGATCTGGTGGTACTTGCGTTGCATGTTTAGGGTGTTCCCTTGTTGTTGTGGTTGCAGAAAGGTTCCAACAGGTTGCGGATGGCTGGACGTTCAGATCGTTGAAGTTCAGTCTTGGGAAGTCAGTGGTTGGGCGTTGGCTGAAGATGCTGAGTTTGTGGGCTGGTTGAAGTTTTGAGGCGGTCACAGACTCGAGGTGAACTCAGAGACACGGCATTGCGGCAAAACTTAACTCAGAACACAAAACTCTCAATGGAAAAGAAACTAAAGTAAAAGAAAGAAAAGAGTAAAGTTTGACGAGACTAGGTGGCGTTTCTCCTCATGGCACCAGGGTATCGTGGACAGATTTATGATGTTGTCTTGTTATGTCATGGGCTTAGTGGTGTGGGCTATTTCGGCTCCGCGGTTGTTCAACGCCAATCTGACCAAATCTGAAATTGCCTGATTCACTCTGATATCCTACAATTCAGTCTTAACTTTAAAAAAAAAAACGTACCTTTTTTAAACTTAACTTAAAAAAAAAGGTACATGTCATTTTTAATTACATAAAATCAACATAAACACGCTGTGTACATTTTAAAATACCTGATGCATGCTTTTAAAACAAGTTTTTAAAAGATTTTTGAATTTCTCATCTTGCCATCCCCTTTTTGTCACTGACCCATATATAGATCCAACTTAACCCTTTAAGCCCTGAATCTGAAACATTTTGCTTCTCATGCCCATTGTAGAGAATGTAAAAGTCAATAAAAATGCAATTCCCTGTGTGAAATTGGTTTATGGCTCCATGAAGGTTGGACATTGCAAAGTCATGGCTACCCGGCGGGCAAAATTACACTATATTTTGCATTTAAAATGCTGTGTTAGAAGGTCACAGCTTCAATATCCTCAAAGTGAGAAAGTCCTTCAATATTGGTCACACTCTTGCACTTTTTATTCATCGTTTAGAAAATGTAACTGTACATTATCATAGCACACTTGAGCTGTAAGGTCAAATAACCAAGATTTTTCATACAAAATATGTCTATATTTAATTTACAGCTAGCTTAAAGATTGTTTAACCATAACCAAAGTTAAACCTGAAAGAAAATTCCAGATATTCATGAGACCAGCTAAACAATCAATAGCAATAACAATGGGGCTCGTCGAAAACACAATTATGTTTAACTACGTTATTTGTTCTCCCTTTTGCGTAACGGTTCCCAATCACATTTGCGCTGATGTCATTACTGAAGAGAAATATGCCTCTGTAGAGAATGTAGTTATTTCATTCAGTGTTGAATTAGCTCATTCCAGTCCTCTGAGCTCTGGAGGGTCTAGATCTATTAACAGTCATATCACCAAGTTAAGACACTAAAACTCATCATTAATGCTGATAAAAACACATCAGTCTCAATTAAGCATCCTTTTATTGTGTTTTAACCTTCTCGTCTCCTTGAGGGCTAAATGGAGTCCAATAAGCACCAGAAAAATCAAGCAAAATGTAAAATCTCATATTTGAATTGCAGCTATCCCAACAACGGTGGTCTGCAATAATAGCAAGTGTGGCTAAAGCCCCAAACCCTTTCTGTTGACGCTTCAATTACAGCTGTGTGATAAAGTGCAGTTTGGGGGCTAAAATTTGCAGCTCATTGTTTTGAAACTGCTTTTGAAATCCCACGACTGGGATCCATTTCAATTTGGCTCTGTAGATGTCTCTCAAACAAAGAGGACTCCCTGAAGCCTGGAGCTCATGAGTGATTAGCACAATTAATCACACTATCAATACGACCATTTGGTGTCACCAACAGCAACAGGGGAAGTAAAATTTGGAAAAAAGGAAAAAAAAACTGTCTCAAACTGCAGCACCATGAGCTACTACCATGTACTGCTATTACTACTACTACAGTATTACTGCTTTGTACAACTACGTAAAATCATGCTTGGTGATTAGATCAAGCTAGTCTACTATACAAGGAAAGAAAAACCAAAGAGGATTATCTAAAACAGGGGTGTCAAACTCATTCAAGATTGGACATTTTTGTAAAATGACAATTTATTGGTTTACACTGGCCAGAGTGAACTAAATGTGCACCTTATTTAAATTTTATATTCGAAAAACCTAGAATATGCACAACACACTTCTGAATTAAAGTCCAGGGCCAACTGAATAAACATAGCCACTATATTAAGACTTTGTCTTAAAAACAAGTTTAACCAACTAGCATTTAGCTTAGAGGTAATATACCTTTTAGATTCTAATTAAAACCAATCTGCTTTTATGTAACTGACTTAAAATAGTCACGACTAAAAGAAAAAAAATAGATGACTACCCTGTAAGACTTTATACAACCAGCCACAGAACTTGGTGTAAAACAAAAGGGAGCACATGGAAATTACTAAATCTAATTTATCAGAGTATGAATTAATATTTATTATGGAAATAAGTGAACGGGAATGTTTTCAGCATAATTTAATTTTCCCCCTCAAATCATCCTTCAGTCCAAGTTTGACTCCTCTACTAGTCATGTGTTTGACAGGCCTGATATAAAAGATCAACTGAACATCCACAACATGTCTTTTTTTAGCAGATATAGACCTCAACAACATTCCTACAACATAACAACACACTATGGAACAATGCTCACTGTATAACTTCTGTCTGTTTCTGTTTGTTTTGTTCTGGATATGACTCACTCGGATGATGAAGAAATTATTGTATCTCGCCGAGAGAAGAATGACCATACATCAAAGCCATTACGAGAATAATATTCAGTGTCTACTGAAACAAATCTATTGCCCAATTTCACATCACTATAATAAAAAGTAAAAAATGTGTAATCTTTTTAATACGTCTACTGGTACAGTAATACAGTAATTTCATAATCGTTTAGGTTACACCATAAGAGTAGTTGAGTTCATCAGATGACCATATCAAATCAGAATTTTAATCAGTTTAGTTTAGTTTTTTTTTTTGTCTTATCAATAAACACAAGGAAATGAATTCCACACACACAGCAACTCCAGATGGTTCTTGTTGAACGTATAAACAATCTATTCTCTCCATTAAGAATATCAAGAGAACTGAATGGTGTAGAGAAACGGCAAAGGAAGGACATGAAGGGTCATACCGCCTTGGGAGATGGGAGAGCGATGGCAGCCAGCCAGTATCTGCTGTTCAGAGAAATTGATCAAGGAAAGGGGAGCTAGGTTCAGAATAATTGAATTAAGGCTGACAGAAGCACTGACCAAAACTTTCAGACACAGGTGATACTACAAGGGCATGTGATGCAGGGTATGGACCATCACAACTGGTGAAAAATAGCATAGAGGAGAAATGAATGACAGTGTTAGATAATGTCTAATAGTTACATTGATTGCAGTGCTCTCGGGTCACTGGATTAGCTATGTTTAGTAATAAGTGGTACTAATGATGGGTGAACACGGGTATAGTGGAATACTTAATCATAATCATCCATCATCACGTGTACATTCTTCCATTACTATAAATCTGCATTAACTTCATCTGAAATTAGTGTGCATTGACATTGATGTGTCCATTTGGATCATGTTTTAAGAACAAAGCCAGTGACAAAATATTGTCTCACTTTACCTGCACTGTGACTGTTATACTTTGTATATTCATCTGCAGTCTTTGCATGGAAGAATTTAATCAACAACAAATATGAAAAATCACCTAGGAGCAAATACACTGTTAATGCAGAAAAACCCATGGACTGCTGTAAGCTAGTAGTACAAATCTTTGGTACTTTTTATGTTGATATTTCATGAAAAAAAGAACTGAATGCATTAAAAATAACTTTGTAATAACATAATAAATAATAACATAAATAATAACTTTGTAATAACAATTCCTATTAAACAAAACTACACAAAATTAAACAAACTGAATTGAATTGAAATCTGCAACAACAAAAAAACTAAAATCGTGATATTTTTAATCTATTGTAATGTTTTAATCTTTTGACAGCCCAAATTCATCGAGCAAAAAGGATTTCGTTCCTCCTTTATGAATGCGGCAAATAGTCTGAAGTGACAAAATTGACTCTCAGCATTGAAAGTGACAGAACGGCAATAAGTCCTTGCTAGACAGGTTTTTCCTTTTTCCGCTCCTTACGCTCACAGATAATGCTCTCCGCAGGTACACCGTCTCATCATGGCCAATTGTTTCCCCTGTGAGTGCTTTATCTAAGCTGGTCTGAGACTGTTCAGCCTCATTGAACATCAATGGCCCTCCTCTTCATCCCCTCTTACCGAGCCATCAGTGCCAACATCCCTTGGCATCAAGGCTGTAACAAAGGCGGGGATTCTGCTGCACCGCAGGACGTGGAGGAAAAACAGGGGAACAGACGAACATTTGATAGAAGCAGAGTGGGGGGATTTTGCTAACACTTGTGAGGAGGGAAGTTCAATTTTGACCTTGTAAACTGGAGGTGTTTTTTGACAGGAAAGTCATTAAAGTTGTGAGTGATAATATTTTAATGCTCTAAAACTGAGATCCAATCAGAAATTCTGGGAAAATCAGGTCATATGCGGCGTACCGTAAACAACAGCTGTGTAATTTGAAACAACATTCAGATTTAAGCAGAATGAGCAAATCTGACTCAAATCGAGTCTTTTAAAGTGAGCGTGCAACTTCCCGATGCTGCAATAATACGGTCCATGTGACCGAATTGAGTCCCCCGTCTATTTCACACTTTGCGAGCAGCCCAAATGCCATATTTATCACGAGGACTCAAGACACGGAAAAGTATGAAATTCATCAACACTTCATTGTAACATCAGGCAGAATAAAAGGCGGAGGCTCCAATCCATGACAGGGTCCTCATCTGAGCCCACCGAGGTTCCAATTTGTCACAGAGATTCATAACAAAGCCTGTCTCTCTCTAAACACACTTTAATTTCCCAACTCCACCTGGGCCATGAGAACACCTGCCTTTGTAAAAACCCTTCCAGCAGTGAAGTCAGAATGCATTCCAGGTAGCTTTAATATGCTCAAATGCAATTCTTCGCAATGCTCAAACCAAACAGTGACTAGGAGCCATATGCCTGTAACATTTGTATTGATAAATCCCAATGAAGAATTAATGAAGCCCGGATCAAATCTGCAAGCTGTTGCCCTCTCATTTGTGCTGGACTCAAATATTTCCACTGGAGTCTGCTGGGATTGTCGCAACCTACAGCACTACAGGCCATCAATGAATCAGAGAATGTATTGGCATCCAGTAACGTGCCCCCAAACACTGGCTGGAAAATATGGTACCAGGTGGGCCTATTCATAGTGTGATTTTATGTTGCTGGCGGAAAGCCCATGGTAAATGATATGTCAGAACACCAAAACATTGATTGTACTGTATTATGGGCTCATTACAATATGGATTACTGCCTTAAATTCTACATGTTGCAGATTAACAGATGATGTAAACATTATACACACAGTGAACCCAAAGAAATGTACTTGTAAGTTTTCATGAATAAACGTCATTCATTATATCATACCAAATCAAGTGACATTTACTGTGCACTACTCTAAGTATGGGGTTGGTTATTATTTACTGTATTTTTGTTTTTAAAAAGACTTCTCTTATTTTCAAGGCTACATTTATTTAATCAAAAATACAGTATAATAGTAATATAGCAAAAAATATCAATTTATTCAGATAAAGATGAATTTATCAGATGATCATGATCCTTTACAAATTAATCTAATATGCTGATATGGTACTCAAGAAACATTTCTTATGCTGAAAACAGTTTTGCATCATTGCTGATTAACATTATTACTTGCTAAAAAATATGTTCACACTTTATTCTAAGGTCCAATTCTCACCATTAACTATGACTTTTGCCTCAATAAACTCCTAATTTGCTGCTTATTAATAGTTAGTAAAGTAGTTGTTAAGTTTAGGTATGGGGTCGGCTAGGGATGCAGGATATGGTCATGCAGAATATGTGCTTTACTAATAAAAAGACAATATGTTAATAATAGGCATGCTAATAAGCCACTTGTTAATAGTGAAAATTTACTTACCAAGAATGTTACATATGTTATCAAAAATACTGACCCAAAATATTTGGAAAATAACATTTTAAGGAAATATAATGTAATATGTTTTGACTTTTTAAGCAAAACAATCATAAATATTACTAAAAATATATTTTAAAAATGTATATGGATCAAAGTATAAAACAATAGATAAGCTTTTAAAAACTAAGACACAATGTATATTCTGGTTGTCAAATTTTGTGGAACACATTCAGTATGATATATCTGTGTGAACTAGAGGAGAACTTCACACATTCACTAAAATCACTTTGAAAAAAGAAAAGGAAAATGAAAGTTAAGAAAGAAAAAAAAAAACTCATAAATTGTTTGCTGAAATTCAGATTTTTTTTTTAGGATTCACAAGTGTCCAAATAGTTTTTGGGGCTATTGTATGTTCATACAGAGCTAAAGGCTTTGAAAAGCCCTAGACAACAGAATCAGAAAGAAATAGAGAATACAGAGTGATTGTTGTGGAGGAAGGAATGATCAAATTGATTATGAAACTATGATTAACCCAATACCAATTAGAATTTAAAACAAGTTCTTACCTTTAACCTGAATGCCAATACGAAAGTAGACATCTGAGCTACTGAGGTAACGCTCCACCAAAATATAGTACCACTGCTCCCAGCATGGCAGCGGGACCTCCAGCTCACAGGGAACATTCTCTCTGCAGTCCATAGCGCTGGAGTTATGCACCGGCGGGGCCCTTGAGCGGATCTTCAGCAGAACCGGACAGCTCTCCCCGCTTCTGTTCTTTGTATTGCAGTCCACAAGCTGTACCTTCACCCGAGAGATGTAGTTTGGGATGAACACTCTGCCAGGTACAAGGGAAAGAAATGTAGAGGACATCTGCTTGAAAGCTACACTGACTGTAGACATTGTCTCATGAGATGCAGTATAACAATACTAGTATGCCTATCGAAATGCCAAGGAAGCATTTAAACAGGAATGTGTTTTTGTACTCTCAGGAGAACTTTAAACTTCAGCCTATTATAACAAACTTGTTGAAAATGCATAAAGCAATTAAATGATATCTCTCCGTCTTAATTTTCTACATCAATAACAACTAATCAGGAAACAAATGCAAGTCGCCCTTTTCAATTTGAACAGAGATGGAGAACAACTGTGAAGTTAGAATAAATAAATAATATCTAAATTTTTGGCCATGACACAATTGGCTTTGTCTTTTGGTTTTTGATAATTAACAATATGAGCAGCACACCAAATGCTCAATCAAACAGAACACAAGTTGTTTACAGATCTGCTGGATCGCTTCGGGAAAAAAGTGTTTTGGAATATGAACTTGGTCTTTGAAATAAATTTAAAAAATCATTTATTGCATGGTTAATTTATCCCTTCTTCCAATTTTACACAGTACTGTTTTATATTTCACAACTGAATAAATAGCATGTCCTATTATGAATATTACAAATTCTTATTTAATTGACAAACTAAATAACAAGAGCTATGCTTAATAACTATATTTAACATAGTCCACTAGATTTTATTACATATAAGAAGATTCCTATTTCTTCCTACACAGTATTTCATGTGGCAGATATCCTATATATGCTATAAAATAGTGTATAATAATATCCAGACATCCATTAAACAGCAGCTGCCTAAGTGTCACCGCTGAAAACCAGCTTTTAATGATACAAAAAAGCCCATCTTCATAATGTCCAGTGCTCAAGGTCTTTTCTGTGTACCCTGTTGTTTATGAATGCATTTCATCACCTCTCCCTCCTCCATTTTCCTCTTTTTCATTTAGAAAGACTTTATTTGCTAATTGAGAGGAGAGCTTTAATATCTGAACCTAATGAGAGTAGAAGCCTGAAATGGAGGGAAGCTTGAGAAAAGGATGTGTGTGGAATGGTAAAGTGTTGAGAGCAGAATGAGGGAGAGAAAAGGTGAGAGACTTGCACGGTGTGTGCGCGTTCGTGTGTCTGATCAGGAAAGATGTGTGAAAGTCTGCAAAGATGACAATAGAGTAGAAATGCTCACAATTTTGAAAGATGGTTTTATTTAAGTGTTTGAAATCACATGTGGGTGATTACACCACCGTTCATGAGTTTGGGGTGGTAAAATTGTTTTATGTTTTTAAAAGAAGTGTTCACAAAGGCTGCATTTATTTGATCAAAAATACAGCAAAACTGTTTTCTATTTTCTATTTTCTAAAATGTATTTTAGTTATGGCAAAGCTAAATTGTCAGTGTCACTTGATCCTTTAGAAATCATACTAATACGTTAATTTGGTGCTCAAGAAACATTTCTTATTATTAACAATGTTGAAAATAGTTGCGCTGCTTAATATTCTTGTGGAAACCATCATACATTTTTTCAGGATGAATAGAAAGTTCAAGAGAACAGCATTTATATGAAAAATATATATTGAAATTGTTTACTCGTCCACTTTTATTGAGTTTAATGCACCTTTGCTGAATAAAAGTACTGATAAAAGTAGTAATCTTTCAGGGGAAAAAACTGACTGACAACAGACTTTCCTTTTGGCGTAAACTATCCCTATAATTTTAGAATTTTTGTTGATTTTGTGTGTGTGTGTGTGTGTGTGTGTGTGTGTACCTGTTATGCACATTGGGGGGACCACACAAGGCAGTAAAACCTGGAATTTTTATTAAATTAATAAATTATTAAAAAACATACAAAACAGTGTTTTCTGTTAGGGGTTGGTTTAGGGTTAGGGGATAGAAAATATAGTTTGGTCAGTATAAAAGTAATAGAAGTCTATGGAAAGTCCCCACAATTCACAGAAACAAACGTGTGTGTTGTGTGTGTAAGTGGATATATTGCATCTTAATTTCATCTTAAAAATAATCACTCACTTGTAGAGTACAGATCTATTGTGAAGAGGAATCATCTGGTCAATGAAGTAACCAGGATACAGCACTGAAATCCCAATGAGCCTCTGAACAATGAGCTGAGGTTGAAAGAGGTACTGACATTCCTCGTGAAGACCCTGGACAAAAACAGTGAAACAAACAGGAAATAGATGGATTAGTTACAGGCTAAAATCCACTCAGTATCCATCTTCAAATACACTGAGCCATGAAATACAGTGTCACAAAAAACATATACATGCGTATCATGATATGGAAATGCTCGTGGAAGGGGGGCAACTCCCACTGAGAGAGCCTTATGCTCACTTCAAATGGAGGGAAACTGTCATTGCATTTGCATCGCTTCTGATGATTTGCTGTGTGATATTTCTCATGGCCAACTGAACAACAACTCCCACCTCAGACTCTGTAGAAAAAGATCAAACACTATTGTCCTTTCTCCACTTGGTGAAAAATTCAGATAAAAGATTTTGAACTGTCTGCAATTTTTTACTGATTCCAAACAAGTGCAGGATCCAGCCAAAACCTTGTCTTCTTTGAATTCTGCTTTGCATTTACATTTCTTCTTTTAGCAGACACCTTTATGTAAAGTGATTTTAAAAATGAGGAATACAACAACATGAATGATTCATCTTAAAGAAGAAGGAACAATTTATTTTCAGACAATAAAAAATACAAGAGTTGGGGATTGAAATTCATGAATAAAAAATGTATACTATGACATTTATTTGGCAGAATCTGTTTAATTATGTCTGATATAAAACAATGTGTCAAAAATGTTTGTTCCTTGCTCAAAGTGAAAGGTGGTGTGCCTTTCACTCGGTGTGCCTGGTGTAAATAACAACCGTTTAAGCTTTTGGGGTCAGTACATTTTTTTTTTATCAGCAATGATACATTAAATTGATCAAAAGTGACAGTAAAGACATTTATTGGATGGTTTTTTGGGGTACAAAAGATTTATATTTCAAATAAACACTGTTCTGTTGAACTTTCTGGAAAAAAAGGTTATTACGGTTCCCAAAAAAAAAAAAATTAAGCAGCACAACTGTTTTCAACATTGCTAATAATAACAAGAATTGTTTCTTGTGCACCAAATCATTGTATCGGAATGATTTCTGAAGGATCATGTGACACTAAAGACTGGAGTAATGATGCTGAAAATTCAGCTTTGCCATCACAGGAATAAATATATATTTTTAATATATTAACATGGGAAACAGTTTCTTTAAACGGTAATAATATTCACAAAAGTACTGTTTTTACTCTTTTTGATCAAATACAGTAAATGCAACCTTGGTGAGCATAGGAGACTTCTTACAAAAGCGCAAAAAAATCTTACTGACCCCAAACGTTTGAACGGTAATGTATTTTACATGCCACTGATAACTATATGATCAGGGCCGTCGCTAGTGGGGTGAAAGGTGGTGACGATTATAGGGGCCCACGGCTGAGGCCCCCGGCGATCTCAACCGACTGGCTGAGGCCAGCCTAAAAAGACGCTAAGGACAGTTGATGGGCCACTGCTGCGCATCGTCTTACGAAAGCTTATCATTTGCACGTATTTTTAAGCCTTGCCAATTTAAACATTCAAAAGAGTTTAAAGCATTCAAACACAAGACGCGGAAAAACTCAACTGAGTACTCGCGCTCCGTGTTCGGTGCGCACGCAGAGAGCCGCGTCTCACGGACAGCAACATCGAACCTCCTGCACCTAAACGAACAAATACAAATCGCAGTTTAAACATGCAAACAGAAAAGACGTGAAAGAGCCCATTTCAGCACCCGCGCACGGTGTTCTGTGCGCACAGGGCGCACGCAGAGAGGCGCGTCTCAAAGCGCTTGAACACCGAAATTTGCCTCTTCTTGCTCTTGTACCGACAAATACATACAAAATTATGTCAAAATACCTGTCTTAGAGAGTATGCTCTTGACTGAATTACTTTGTAGTTTTAACAAGAATTAATCCACAGTCAAACCAAAAATTATTCAGACAAAATATTTTTTTACAAGTGGGTGCAGGACACTATAGTTCATTTATGTAAGTGAGTATAGCAAAATAAAGTAAACTGTGACATATTATACCCAAAAATTCTTCATAGAAGAATAGATGTACAGTGGTTTTAACTCCAGTAAAATTGATTTTAAAAAAATTTGGGACCAAAAATTATTCAGACACTTTTGACCTGACCATGTTTTGCTTCAGTGTTTTTTCTTTAATTGCTAATGTGAACTTTTTACACCACAGACTGAACAAAATTAAGCATTGCTTGGTAATTGGACAACAAAGCATTGATAGTTGTGTAAATATTGTCATACTAACAGTTGTCTGAATTTTTGGTTGATTGTAATCCATTACATACCTTTCTATCAAAGTTATCTGACATTATCAAGATTAATTTTTTCTGACACAGTTTAACTCTGAGTTCTTTTCATATTTTATTACCATTTTCTAAACTATAGCAAATAAACTGTGATATTGTGAGAAATGTTGAAGGTGTCTGAATAATTTTGGTTTGACTGTATATTTATTTTTGAAAGTTGAAGACTAGCAGTGCTAGTGTACATTTGATTATTCAGTTTCGGTACCTGCGACACCTACAAAACTTGAAAAAAACTTAACAGGTGAAAATAGCACAAATAAATAAATTAGAACGAACATACAAATTAAACAATTTCAAACAGGGCCCACTGGTACAACCTGCACTGGGGCCCCGCAAACCCCAGCTACGGCCCTGTATATGATAAGTACTGCTTTAACAGACTATACTAAGCTGAACTGAACAGTTTTGTTTTCACCATTCACAGTTGGGCAGTGTTATCAAGAGATGCGTAGCTGTAAAAACCACATTGGTTTCAGTAAGCGACAGATGTTGTGGCGTATGCTCCAATTAAAGATCCGAAGATCTGTACAGATTCGCAGACTATTTTTCACAGTGCAATTGCATGAAGACTTGATGTGTGAGAAAAGGAGGTGGAGGGATTAAAGACGGAGAGAAGGTGGGAGAATCTAAGAGCTTTTATTTATTATGGCACACCATGGCAAATTACAATGCATCGTTTCATCATGGAAACCTCGGCTTCTCTCACGCAGATACTCCTGCCCTAAACACATTCATCATTGTCGAACGGCGTAGTATAACCCCTCCTCTCTACTCGGCCAGCGTCTTTTCTTACCATCTCCACACAGAGAAACACAATCACACCAAACAAAGAGGTATTACATGTCTAGGAATCACGCTAAAAGAATACATTAGCTTTGCAGAGTGCACGTTCCTGTTTCCGTCGTTTGTACTGGACTACCGCCTGAGACGCGGGGTCATTTTCACTGGCTTTTTCAACCCACAGCGCTGTCGAATATCAACCGCATATCACTGCTGGCTTCCTGTTGAGGTCAGTCAGCCATGTTATTACTTCATAAGGTAGGGAGTGAGAGTCTGCTGGCGCATCTGTCAGTTCAATGCAGTTAAACAATAACTGAGCAGTCGTCAGCAGCGGTCAGCAGCGGCGTCCTCTTCCAGTACTGAAATGCTATTCAGTAGACATGAAGAGAGGGGGCGGGGCAACGGAAAGAGCTAATTGGCTTGCAGTGGTGTGTGATTAATTATGATGTGGGATTCACTGCCTCAATAGTCATCCTATAATTAGATATTTTTCAAGACATGAAATAAAAAATAAAAAAAATCTTTAAAAAGCCTTAACTAAAAATTGTGTGTGCTTCATGTCATTTCCAAAATTCTCTGTGATATGAATTAGTACAGTATTAACAGTACAATATAACACATATTCAGAGAATTTGAAGGCTTTCATCTGCTACTTGGACACTGATGACATGATTGCGACATTGTGCATTAAAACATAACTGGCAACATCACTGTATAAACACATAATTCTGCATCTTTATAGCAGATGATAAAAACTACAATGACATTATAAAATACATAAGCTTTTATACTGCATTGTTCTGCTAAGAAAAGCAGATAATATGCATACATTACCACTCAAAAGTTTGGGGTCAAAATACTTTTATTCAGCAAGGATGCAATAAATTGATCAAAAATAATGTTTAAGACTTTTATATTGTTATAAAAAAATTATATTTCAATAAAATGATTTTAATTTTCCTGTTTCATTTTTATACATTGCCATATGATGTGCTACAAATGGCAAAAAGTTGACTTTAATAATAAGAAGGAATGTTTCTTGAGCAGCATATTAGAATAATTGCTGACGAATTATGTGGCAAGACTGAAATAAAGGCTGCTGAAAATTCAGCTTTGTCGTCACAGGAATAAATTACATTTCAAAACATTATTTTCAAATAGAAAACTCTTTTTAATTTGTAATAATATTTTACAATATTACTGTTTTTACAATATGTGTGATCAAATAAAGTCAGCCTAGGTAAGCATAAAGAGAATTCTTTCAAAAACAACCCCAAAACATCTGAATAGTAGTAATGCATTCAGACATTAAATACATACACAGCAATATAGAAAGGCACAACATGTTTACAATATAAATATTAGTATCTCAGTAGAACAAAATGGCAGAAAATATAAATGAAAGAGAAAATTTAAAAAAATATTAATATATTTATAGTATATATATATATATATGATTTATATGTATTTATATAAAACGGGTCTTTTTAATCTTTTTCTGACTACTCTGAATCTGAATACTGTATAATATTTCACAAAAAAAAAAAAAAAAAAGCTTGCAGGATTGTTCCCTTCATATTAGAGATAGATAATTACAAACAAAATCTCTTTTAAAAACAGAAAAAATAAGGATTTGTCTCGATATAATTACACTTGAAAGACTTACGAAGATATTTCTGGTTAGTGAATATAATGAGCAGCCGATGCAGTCTGGGTATTTTCAAGGGACTAAACGTTTCAGTGCACTCAAGTGATTTTGACAACGGGACACCTTAGAAACGGCTGACTCCCTGGCCAGCGCACTGACGATGTCCCATGCAAGAAGCAAGCAAATCATCCACCATTTATTCTTTGCAGCTCTCATTATGACAGTAAACATCAATATCAATATTTCAGAAGAAGCAGCTAATCAAAACCACACATTTTTCATTGTTTGCTTTAATGCTTAATGCACCTAACCTCCATAGCCTTGAGACACTAGAGGTACAGTATGTGCTGTAATGGTGGCAGAACACATTCTCATTTCATTAAGGTCTATTTGGTGGATTTGCACCACTGGGCAGGTGTCACTGCATAGACGGTTTTCTGAGTCATGTGTCGCTCATTATCTCTGGTGTATTATCAAGGTCTAATTCGCTCTCAGCTTGATTAGAAGACTCATTCATTTCAGCATGAACCGTTCTGCAAATCACTTCTGCAGCCATACACCAGAACTAAGATAGTCTCAAGGCGTCGGGTTTGTCTTCTCGGTAATAAGTGAGACATTTACATGGACACGCAAAGAACAATTCCTTGATGGCTTCAATAAACCCTTCGTTTCCCCTATTACTGCAGGATTTTTCATAGACTGCTATGCAGCTTGCTTGTGCTGCCACACAACTCCTACTATTTCTCTAATATTATGTACAGTATATACATATAACTATAATACCAGAATGTGTAGTTATGGTATCAACCAGCAGAGGCTACCAGGGAAATACTAACCAGTTACCCTAGATCTCCTGGGGTGAACTACTACAGTAAATTTGCTATTAGCGGTATACTGTACATTTTGAACTTCACATTCAGTGTGATGGATGAGCACCGATTTTGAAAATGTCCTTTTTGATGGCCAAAATAAAACAATTTAAAAAATTTATTTATTTTTTAACACAAATTTGGATTAAAATGTACTATGTTGAAATAATTATTGTAGAATAATTCCAGTTGTTTCATGTTGACAGAATAATACAACAGAATGATATTTTAAAATGTTTTAATATATTTATTTTGAATATACTTTAAAATGTAATTTATTCCTGTGATGGCAAAGCTGAATTTTCAGCAGCCATTACCCCAGTCTTCAGTGTCTTATAATAATAATATGCTTCAGAAGAATTATAATGATAAAATTACAATAAGAAGAATGCTTCAGAAATCATCATTCTAATATGCTGATTTGTTGCTCAAGGAACATTGATCATTACTATCGATGTAGAAAATATTTTGTGTGTAAACTAACTTTTTTCATGATTCTGTAAAAAACAGAAATTTCAAATGAACATCATTGATTTTAAAAAAAGAAGAAGTATTTTATAACACTGTAAATGTCTATGCTGGCACTATCAATTGCATGAATCTTTGCAGAATAAAATCATTTCTTTTAAAAGAACCTTACTGACCTCAATGTTTTGAATGGTAGTGTAAATATGAAAAATAAAACTACAAGTATGAAATGGATTGAACAGAATGCCTTTGGGAGAAAACTATTCTTAAAATCTATAATGCCTGCCAGAGGAAAGTACCTACTAAGCGAGTAAGTGTTAAGTATTAGTGTTCTTCTTGCCATGATGCAATGTTTTATCCAAAACGTAATGAATTACTACTACACAATCTACATGTAAGTAAATGGAAACATCACTTTTTAGCTTAAAATGGCAGATTGGAGTTGTAGGTGGGATAATAAGGATGGAAAAGCAAAACAGCGACCATTAAATAACAAACTTGAGAAGGAGCCCCATCTGTTGTTTGTCCATGGCTGCATACATAAAGCAGGCACAGCTGGTGCTGGTGCTGGTGAAGGCAGACACGGCCTTGCTTCTGTGCCCTCACTCCACGCTTTTTGCATTGTGTCTGACATACAAGATTTGTCAACTCGTGACGCCTCTGCCTCCTTACAATTCTTCATTGATCTGATTTGATTAGGGGGGATGTTTGCAACTCATGTGCCAGCACAGACAAAAGGAAGAGAGAGAGAAAAATATGCAAATAATTGCTTCTCTTTTCACAGCACAAATTTGGCAACTTTGAGCAACTAGTGAAATAATTAGAGCACGCGTGCAGAGCACCAAACAGTACACAGAATTGATAGCGGACTGTTGTTGGTATTTTGCATGTTTAATGTGGTCTCCAGCTGTGTGAGGGACAATTTCTCTGACACACTGCTCATGCAGTACCACGAGGAAGAGTCCATATGGCCAATGAGAAAAAGATTCCTTTATCATTTATGGTGGATCACGGTGGACTCCAAACATGTGTCTGGTAACGTAACTGACAGGCTAGTCAAAAAATAATAATACTTGAGCATGAACCCGCAGCATATAAGGCACCAAGGCATTTGAGCGTAGCTTTTCGGCCGGGTATGAAAAACATTTATCATTTGTCAAGGAACAGAACTGCAGGGATCCACAGTCTTATTACTGGTAAAGCCTGGTGTTCCCCCGCACATCTCCCACAATTCTCCACTTCTGTTCTGTGCTTTAGCTCCCAAGTCCAGAAATAAATCAGTGACGACATAAAAGTCCAGTTTTCATACATCGATCAACAGCTGGGTGGTTGTATAGCTACCACGTTTCACTTCGCATTCACAATATAGTATTGACAATAACAATCATATTTAAAAATTGAAAGATTTATATTGTGTTAATACTACACATATGATAATATCATAAATGATCCAGGCTAGTAGGTGATGGTTTTACACCTTAATGCTGGCTGCCACTCATCATAAAACAGAAAACAGCAGATGTAGTGTGTAGCGACTACTGGCTCTCAAAATCATGACAGACGAAAAAGAGACACTCTACTTGCACCCAAAAAAGTTATAGCTTATCAGTGTGGGAGTTTTTGGATTCCGAGGTGTTAAAGACATCCCAGTCTGCAGGATGTGCCGATCAACAGCAAGCTATTTTCGTATTATGGTTACAAACTCTCTCTCCACCTCCCTACAGTCCTATTTCCAGCTTGATTTTTGGCAAAAAAGAGAAAAAACTAAAGATGAATTTGACTGATATCATTATTTATTTCTTCCATATTTCAATAGATATTATGATAATACTTTAAATACTTGACTTCTTTTGGCCACAATAATTGTGTGGTAAAAAACTGATATTGTGACAACCCTGCCATAATTAGATTTTTTTTTTTTTACTATTTGTCAAAAGACAGGATACTATCAGAAAGGTAAAGCTCAGATCTGTTTACAGAAAATGCAATTACATTAAAGAGACAGTTCAGAAAAAAAAGAAAACTCATGTTGTTCTCTATGAAAAGTTTGAAAAGTGTTTCAACTGTTTGTTTTTTTTCCATACAATGAAACTCAAATGTCAACACAACACTGACTTGTCCATCAACAATCATTATATGCATGAGGGTGCTAAATGATAAGTATGAAGTTTTCCCATCATTGTTGTCAAAGAATTGAATATAAAAATAATTACCGTTTCAAACTGATTTGCATCCTCAGATACATTGATTGAGAGCGTGCTGGTGTGTCAAAACTATATTATTTTCACTTTTCAGGGGAGTCAACCAATGAATACATTACAGTCTGAGTGTAATAAACTGGCAAGCTTGGAATATTACCATTTAAAAAAATCCCCACCTCACCATTAACCAACTGAGTAAACTCATAGATCATTATCTGATTAAAATGGCTGACCTTCTCCCTAACAAACACTGTCTACAGTATAAATAACCCTATAGGCAAGGCAAGTTTATTTATATAGCACATTTCATACACAATGGTAATTCAAAGGCTTACATAAAAAAAAAAAAAAAAAAGAAAGTAAAATAATCATAAAAAAAATAATCACAACAATAAAACAAGGAATTTAAAAACTTTGAAAATGATTTAACCCTAGTAAATGGACGTGCATTATAGTGAATTTCATTAAACAAGAACAATTGCATCTACTGACCTAGCACACCTTAATAACACAGAAAATCTAGAATGTGTTTTGGCCTGTTCACTATCTTTAAAAGACAATCAATTCAGAGATAAACAGCCACAAAACTGACAGCACCCCTACCCCCCCCCCCCCCTCCCACTTGTGTAGACCTTACCCCAAAACAACAAAGATGCACTGAACGATAACATATCTCCAAGTGCTGACAGTTTCCAATTAGTTTATTGATTTACTCCGAGAGTTTAGTTAGTGCAAGGCAAACTGTCAGGATGCTCAGCTTCTGGTTGCTGCTTATCCACTGTGGCAGCTTCATCCAGCAGAGACGGCCGGCTGATCTTTACTGCGTGCTTGACTCATACTCATCCCCCTTCTTTCCTCATTCCTTTCCTCCCTCTCTCTTCCTCTCTCTACAATTGGCCATCTGCTTGTGTGACTGTGCGCCTGCAGAGCAGGGTCCGGCTGCTCCCTGATTAGCCTCACAGACACTGCGGAGCTCATCAGCTGAGAGAACAGACTTGCACTTTGCTGAGGGCCGCTGCAGCTTTGCTCTGCTGAGATTCACCTCTGTGCACCATGTGTCCACAGAGCTTCGATCCTGCAAGCTGTTACTTGACAGTCAGTTACGGGCTTGCACTTGGGTCGTAGCAGTTTATGATCATGATGTGAATTTCAAGATGGGATTTTAAGAATTTAAGAATTTAACTTGGTGTACAAGACATCCATTAAGTTACAATAATAATAACAACAAATGCTTGTGACTTAACAACTGTTAAATTCTTCAAATTTCATCTTGGTATTTACATCATAATAAGATATTAATAAAGTATTATTATCAGACCACCCATCAGAAAAATTATCAAATAAAAAAATTAATTTTTCAATGTTGGCCGTAGCTATTCAGTTAAAGGCACCAATCATCTTTTTAACAGAGTTTGTTTACTCCAAAATGCCAGCCTAATTGTTTTAGCAACTTGATTTGAATAATGTTTTTTAAACAAATGCAAATGCAGAAAGAATGCAATGTCCAAAACTATTTAGTTAAATAGGAGCTTATTGCATATTGTACACATAAAAATCTGATGCCCAGGTAACATTACCAAGATGAAGTAAATGTATGATAGTTCACTGTGCAGACAGTTTGTGGCACAATCTACCTACAAGCCCCTTCAACAAAACAAAAGTCCAATACAACATAACCCCCATTACACTACACAGAATAATACATAAAAAATGTATTCCTCAGGGAAAGCATGGCCTCGCTTTCCACACTTCCTCCAATTACTCCACCTCAGTAGGTTCAGCCATGAGCTTTTCTGCTCCACAGGTGCTGTCGTTCCCCAGGCCAACAGAAAAGAGGAAGCCTTCGTCGTTCCAAGCTTTGTCTCTATCTAATTGGCTGGCAGTGTGACCCAGTGGGCTCAGAGGAAAGCGTGCCCTTAAAGTGGAGCACACCGAGTAGAATTATTGCTCTTAATCCAGGAGAATGGCCTCCACCACGACCAAACCTGCTGCAGTTAATTAAAGAGAAAGGCTGAAGTGCAGGCCTGGTGGCTCTAAGATAAGTAAGAGCAGCAAAGGACAAAACTCAGCTGAGGCGGACTTTTTAAGATTGTGGATGGAGATTGAGTTAATGCTATTGTGAACATAAGAATTCCAATTAAGATGCGAGAAGTTTACTCCAATGTGAGATCCATTTAGATGCAATCCACCGCAGTGATGTTGTTTAAAATCTTAAGCAGAGAGGTCACTTAAAAAGAATTAGCATGCCCTTGTGTTGTTATAAACCAATATAACTTTCTTTCTTTCAAGGAACATAAAAACATAAGTTTCGATTCATTTGCTGGCCACTCTTTTCCAAGCAATTATGAGGACTAAGATTCTAAGCTTTAAAAGGATACAATATATATATATATATACAGTATATATATCAAATAAGATTCTTCTGATGTCACATGATGGCTTGGTGTGAGGAACAGATATACAACTGAATCTGATTCCTTGCAAATATCCAACTCAAAACAGTTAATTGCTCACAACCTGGACAGTTCTGATGAATATTCAACTTGTGTTCCACGGCGGGGGGGGGGGGGGGGTGGGGGAGAATCATAGGTTTGGCACAAAATGAAGATAATTAAATTATGGGCATTTTATTTATGAGTGAACTATTCTTTTTAAAACCAAATCTCATTTATAAGTTTCACTTGCACAGTTTGAAGTTCTCGAGGCCAAAAACACACTTTGGCTAATACAATTAAAGCAAGCACATAATCATATTTTAGACCTATTTTCCAGATTTTAATAGCACTTTTCTCCCATGTTACAGAACTGTCAGATATTGGCTAAATTATGCATGGCAGCACAATTAAAGCAGATGTGAGTCTCAGTCAAACAGAGAAAACAAGTTCTCTGTATCTACATCCAAATACAAACCAGTGGAATGTATCCATTCATAACTCTGTACAGACATAAAATTAATCTTGGCATATCCAATTTTTACCAGGTGATTGTGTGGCCTGTAAAATACACACTAGGAGAAAATTTAGCTGGACAGCATCTAAAGCACTTAAATTTATAATAATGCAAACATGTAAAAAATAATTCAACTTTTGATTGTGATAGTCTTGGTTCTGGTCCGATGGTTCTGCTTATTTCTGTGAAACATCTCGCAATGAAAAAAAGATTTTAGGGAAGCATAACACTTTCATTATATTGCATTTTACCATGTAATACTTCTAAACAACAAACACATCCTTTATTTGTAAGATAAATACATACTGTGAACAGAACTAGGAATGAATGAAAGGGACTTGCCCTGCATGACTTAGTTGTTCTATATATTTGATATGAGACTAAATGCACGTTCTTTTAGTGAATTAAAAATATGTAAGCTGTTTATGTGAATTAAGTCTCCACTGTGAGCCAGTACATTGCATTGTGCTTCTTAGTGGACTCCCAGCAGCATGAGCTTTTTAAACACTTTCCACTGGCTGATTTTCCCTATTTAAATATTCCCTCTGGGCAGTAATACCCTTAATAAGAATACAACAACCTGCTGTACATTTGTGTTTACTGGCAGGGAGCATTATTAGGCCGTAATTTAGCCACTGCTGACATGCTATTACTTACGCATATCTTATGATGCATGATTGACCCCTTGTGTTTTAATATGAACTTCCTTTTTTTTTTTTTTAAAGCACTGGATGTCTAAACAAGACTCAACAAGCATTTGAGTAGAGCAAAACAGTAACTCTGTGAACTTTCAAACGTTATGAAAACAGTTTTGGTATCAGACAGTAATGAAGCCAAAATAAAAAAAAGTGTATAAAAATGTATAAAAATTGTATTTCCTTTTTTAAAACTTTATTTCTCATAATCGATACTTAATTTCTCCCACTTATAACTTTAACTTTACATCTCACAATGTGACTACTCATTTGTGACTTTAAAACTCTCTTTATATCTCACAGCATGGCTTTCTAATCCTACACTTTACCTCACAATTATGTTTTTTATTCTTTACTTGGAAACATGGTTTCATTCCACAGAGACAGACGTCATACTCGGAGTGTGCGGTTTTGTGAAAAATAAGAAAAATAAACCATTTTTAAAAAGTAATGCACTTCTAACATGATGTAATACAGTGGGGCAAAAAAGTATTTAGTCAGCCACCAATTGTGCAAGTTCTCCCACTTAAAAAGATGAGAGAGGCCTGTAATTTTCATCATAGGTATACCTCAACTATGAGAGACAAAATAAGAAAAAAAAAAATCCAGAAAATCACACTGTAGGATTTTTAAAGAATTAATTGGTAAATTCCTCGGTAAAATAAGTATTTGGTCACCTACAAACAAGCAAGATTTCTGGCTCTCACAGACCTGTAACTTCTTCTTTAAGAGGCTCCTCTGTCCTCCACTGGTTACCTGTATTAATGGCATCTGTTTGAACTCGTTATCAGTATAAAAGACACCTGTCCACAACCTCAAACAGTCACACTCCAAACTCCACCATGGCCAAGACCAAAGAGCTGTCAAAGGACACCAGAAACAAAATTGTGGACCTGCACCAGGCTGGGAAGACTGAATCTGCAATAGGTAAGCAGCTTGGTGAAGAAATCAACTGTGGGAGCAATTATTAGAAAATGGAAGACATACAAGACCACTGATAATCTCCCTCGATCTGGGGCTCCACGCACGATCTCATCCCGTGGGGTCAAAATGATCACAAGAACTGTGAGCAAAAATCCCAGAACCACACGGGGGGGGACCTAGTGAATGACCTGCAGAAAACTGGGACCAAAGTAACAAAGGCTACCAACACACTGCGCCGCCAGGGACTCAAATCCTGCAGTGCCAGACGTGTCCCCCTGCTTAAGCCAGTACATGTCCAGGCCCGTCTGAAGTTTGCTAGAGAGCATTTGGATGATCCAGAAGAGGATTGGGAGAATGTCATAATATCAGATGAAACCAAAATAGAACTTTTAGGTAAAAACTCAACTTGTCGTGTTTGAAGGAGAAAGAATACTGAGTTGCATCCAAAGAACACCATAACTACTGAGAAGCATGGGGGTGGAAACATCATGCATTGGGACTGTTTTTCTGCAAAGGGACCAGAACAACTGATCCGTATAAACGAAAGAATGAATGGGGCCATGTATCGTGAGATTTTGAGTGAAAACCTCCTTCCATCAGCAAGGGCATTGAAGATGAAACGTGGCTGGGTCTTTCAGCATGACAATGATCCCAAACACACCGCCCAGGCAACGAAGGAGTGGCTTCGTAAGAAGCATTTCAAGGTCCTGGAGTGCCTAGCCAGTCTCCAGATCTCAACCCCATAGAAAATCTTTGGAGGGAGTTGAAAATCCGTGTTGCCCAGCGACAGCCCCAAAACATTACTGCTCTAGAGGAGATATGCATGGAGGAATGGGCCAAAATACCAGCAAACAGTGTGTGAAAACCTTGTGAAGAAAACGTTTGACCTCTGTCATTGCAAACAAAGGGTATATAACAAAGTATTGAGATGGAATTTTGTTATTGACCAAATACTTATTTTCCACCATAATTTGCAAATAAATTCTTTAAAAATCCTACAATGTGATTTTCTGGATTTTTTTTTCTCATTTTGTCTCTCATAGTTGAGGTATACCTATGATGAAAATTACAGGCCTCTCTCATCTTTTTAAGTGGGAGAACTTGCACAATTGGTGGCTGACTAAATACTTTTTTGCCCCACTGTATATATAAATGAATATTCAGGGCATTATACAAAAGAAAAATGCCATTGTCTCTGAGATTACAACCCAAGCGAAATAATGAGCACTCTGACAGGAAACACATATATAATCTCATTTGAAAAAGAAGTCTATGACAAGTTCTGAAATCACAGCGCTCACTTTTAAATTACTACCCATGAATGCCACCCACTGACTGTGCGGAAGTGAGCAGCTTCAATTATAAATGCATAAATGCCGAGAGGAACGTACGTGCACAACCATGAACATAAGGCATTTTTCATAATCAACAAGCTTAGCTCTTGTTAAAAGCAGAAATGATTCTCTCATTGTTAGCCCTGTGATCACTGACTGCTTTATCCTGTATGTTTTTACTCACCTTGACAGAGATCTTCCCCTCATCCTTTGGTAAGTGTGCAGCCAGGAACCAGTCTCCTGGGAGAGGGCTGGTGACATTGAAAACCCCCGTGGTGCGGTTGGGCAGCGTCCATGTCAAAGTGACAGCGAAGGAGCCTGGTACAATGGTGTCCTTTGGAAAATGTGTCTGGAGGGGGTTGATTACAGGTGGAGCTCCTGACCTGAAGTACCTGTAAACCAAGATGATAGTTACATTTCAAGACATGCTGTGGACTCTTTCCTTGGATGAGATCAAATGCATCAGTCATTTTTGTCTAATATATAGGAAAACTATATCACAGAAATATAATGAAACAAGTGAGTCCATGTAGTGAGAAACACAGGGCCAGAGAAAGCACACTGACATCAGTCCTGAATCAATTAGAATGCAGAAGATGCAACAATTTCTCACTCGATCACAAGGGAGGAAGTGGAGCATTGTGACTGATTCTAAATTATGCATGAAGTAAATCGTAAACAAATATTCCAACATTTAACTTCATCGTTAATGTTTTGAGCAATGCTTACGAATTTAGGAAGCATTGATTTGGAACAGCGCCTCGACTAGGCTGCAATTACAAGTAAAGGAGAGAAGAATGAAAGAGACGAAAATCCTTCACTTACATCAGACTCATTTTCAACACAAAACCGCAACGTGCTTCTCTTCATTTCGACATGGGAGCACAAGGCCATGAAAGTAAAAAGTCTTCCCTCAGTCTCTAGCCTGTCAGTCAGGATACAGACACAGGCAGACAGTAGGAGCCTGCAACAAATCATGCCATGACACTTTTTCTAAAAGGCTTCACTGTCTGCAATTATTTTTGCTCAATGCACTGCTTTGTGTCTCCTGTAGTTTGTCAGTCACAACCCTGACAATCCTTGTGGGGAAAAAGCCCCTGTATGAAGGGTTTCACAACAAAGACTATCAATTACTCTTTTATTCTTCGTTTCTCTCATTTTCAGAGGTAAAAATGTCTTTGTGAGACAAGTAAAAATGGCAAAAGACAGCACAACCACATATGTGTGTAATAGAGTCACACAATAATTCAGACATACCCATGATGAATACTGATATTGCATTCATCACTGACACATTTTAAGTGTTCACATATGGATTTATCTTCATAACTGTGCACAGCTAGCTAAACACCCACCAAAAGAAGAATATAACACTTGGAGAAAGCTGTCTGATTCCCATTGCTCAGGTAGTGCAGCACCCTCCGGAAATATGCCTTTTGAAATCTGGGTCAATGATGTGATGCTCACTTTATGTCCTAGCTATTAATCCACACACAAAAAAAAGGCATATGAGGTGTTCAGATGCAAAAGCCTCTAAGTGTTGTCTGAAAGTTTCTTCTGAAATGAGCATTTTTATCAGGCTCCTATATTCTTGTTCAGTTATTTCACTTTAATTGCATAGAAAAGGACCTATACATTGCCATTAGAGTAAAATTACTGAACCTAAACATAGGAGCCTGATAAAAAAACTTCTAATTTTAGAAGAAATTTTAGAGGCTTTTGGATCTGAACTCTTCATATATACAATGACTTGAATACACCTCACTTAATTAAATTAAATTAACTCAATTAAAAAATATATAATAATTAATATTCTCTGGATATTCATCATGGAAATAAAATTAGAGGTAATGGTAATATAACAGTCTTGATATCATAATGAAGAAAAGGTACAAAAAAAAAACAGAAAAAAGAACAAGAAAATATATTATAAAAATGTCACATATGTCTACAAAACAGGAAATGATATTGTAGAAAGGTAAATAATATCCTTTACCCTTACAGAAAACCCTTACAGATACAAAAACAAACAAAAATGAATAAAAAACTAAATAAACTACCTCAACAAAAACCCCTTTATAAGTCTTTAAAATATTAGATAATCTCACCAGCCAAAACTGATTTCTTGTCTATACAGTATAAATTCCTTTAAGGAGGCAATCTATTAACCATTTTCTGTTGCATAGCAGTAGTAGTCCAGGTCCTATCTACTAAACCTGTTTGTCAAGAAAATGTTTTAATAATATATTTTGACAATTAAAAATTGACGATTACAAATTCTCCCATTTTTCTTTGAATGGCCTTATAATGTCTTCAGATTTCTTTGTGTGTTTCTCCTTCATGAAACAGACATGCAATCTTCAGAGATGGTCATGCTAACCCAGAGGTCCTGGATCCTTGACAGGTAATAACTCAAAGTGCTTCTGCTAGAGCTCTGCAGGGTTATTAGATAAGTCATCCTGCCCTTCTTGTACTCTGAGCTAAAACATGCCTCATCATTCGAGGTCTTATTCTAAGACGGAGACCCCATACTGCTTACTTGAATGTGACGACGTTGTTGAAGCACAAGCTTGTGTTCAGCACCGTCAGATAGATGTTTTCAGCACTGGATAATGATTTTATCTGGGTTGTGTTTTGCACTGAGCCATGAACTTTTTCCTTTGAGGCTGCAGTGGCAGCTCCAGATTTTTACTAAGATGCTGCCTTGTAGTTCCGAGGGAGTGTTCAAACTATAAAGACATCCGTGCAGGTAATATGAACACAGTGCACAGACTGGCAGCTATGGTGCTAGGTTATTTTTTAACAATGTTAAACTTTAACTTCACCCAAAATGCTGCCATCTGATATGTAGAGGATTTTGTTTCCTCATCGGAACAGATTTGGAGAAATTTTAGCATTGCATCACTTGCTCACCAGTGGATCCTCTGCAGTGAATGGGTGCCGTCAGAATGAGAGTCCAGATAGATGATAAAAACATCACAATAATCCACAAGTAATCCTAGTTGATCAGTTAATGTATTTTGGCCAGAAGTGATAAAAGTGGTTTAAAGTTCAAGCACCTTAATGATGGAACTGTTTATTAAAAACATGCAGCTTTTTCTTCACAAGATGTTAACTGAAGGACTACAGTCATGTTGTGGATTATTGAGACGTTTTATCAGTTGTTGAAGTCTCATTCTGACGGAAGCGAGATGCACTGCAGGACCAATCGATGGTGAGCAAGTGATGTAATGCTACATTTCTCAAAATCTTTTCCAGATAAAGAAACAAACTCATCTACATCTGGCAAGAGGGGGGTGAGTAAATCGTCAGCAAATTTAATTTTTGGGTAAACTATGCTTTCAATTGCAACATTTTACAATAAGGTTCATGTGAAATTGTTAATAGTAGGTCTATTTACAAACAATTAACAAATATTATTTTAGTATTGAAATTAGTATTCATAATTTAGGTTACTGTTAGTTTAAAAAATTATAAAAATAGAAACATTATTATATAATCTTATATAACCATGCAAACTAAAATGTATAAAATCCTGCTAAATTCATGTTTCCCAATTAATTCATGTTCTTTTATAATATATTAAGTAATTTATTTCAATGTATGCATCTTGTAATGTTAAAAATGAGTTAGCAGTAAAACATTGTTGTTCGTGATTCTAAATATTGATTCTAATCTAATAAAATGATCTATTAACAATCTGAACTTTATTGTAAAGTGTTACCAATTTTATTCTTCATTTTCTTAAAAGATAATGAAAACAATGCCAATTTTGAGTATAGTGCGATACCGTGACACAGGACTTACATACACATACATAAATGACCACAGCAAAAGACACTTTTTTTCTAATTAACTTAGCATGTACTGTAAATTAGCATTTCCCTGGGACTGAATGAATCTATCTGACGAAGCTACCATGCATCCTTAATGCTCTTCTCTATACAGTTCAAATACGTAAGCTCACACAAGGCGAAAAAACATGCCATATAAAAGATGACATGCCGTATGCAATTTATTGCTCCAAAGGTCTGGCTTTTCCTTATCCTTTGCAGAGCATGCAGTGCTCTGTTGTGATCCAATTAGTTATACATCCATACATGTGAAAGCAATACAGAGCTGTCCTAAGATCAGAGTCCAAGCTGTATGTAAACTGGCCCTTCAGCAAACAGATCATCATAATCAGATCAACATGCTCTGTAGTCAGTGCATTTCCTCACAATGTTTATGGTCACACTCTATTACTATCTAGTTGTCAATTAGGCTGGAGAAAGTTTGAAACAAGGTGGAAAAAAAACAAGGTTTGGTAATTAACACAAGGCAAGTTTGGCTACAAAAATAACACAAATGAGCACTCACAAAAGCTGGGAGACAAAGATAAGAATGACATTAATTGGTATTATGAATGTCAATCCATTAAAACAAATGTAATCAAGTAAACATGATATGATTATTAATCTATCAAATTAATAGCAAATAATTACATTTATTAGTATTGAAAAGATCCTACATGAAGGTAATTTGAAAATACTGTAAGTACGTGTACGTATTCAGTAATAACAGTATATTTTGGAAATGATAATGCACAGAATTATCACAGGCACTTCAAAATACTGTGAATAAGTCTTGGTACCTTATTACCTTTTAGAACATACATTATCTTCTTGTTCATCAAAAATTTACAACACTGTGTGTATGATGCAACAAGCTAAATGCAAATGCAAGTTTATTCCATAGAAAAGAAAAAATAGTCTGGTTATCCTGGTACATAACACAACTATACGTTTCTGACACTCAGTTTGTCACAGAGAATAAATTAAGTCAAACAATATTTATATGTTTTTAAACAGCCATTCAGATTTTTGTATTATTTTAATCTGGACTAAAGTATGCCAGAAAAGATATCTAGGTTCAGTCCATTGAACTATTGTTTTATTGGTTGATGATATTTTCAATACGGTGATAAAAGCTTAAAGGATTATATTGTGATATGAAAAGTAGATATGTAACATGCCTAAAGCATTAAATAGACATCAATTAGATGTTTTTTGAACTCAATATATTGTGTTTTTTTTATCTTTAAACATGGGTTCAGTCAAATGCATCTCACTGAACTCATCAGCTTGATATTAGAGACTCCAAGACCAGAAATGAGTGCGTCAGAAAAAGGAGGCATTTAAAATGTGCACAGTTGGGGATACTACATATAAGTAATGACCACTGATGTGGCAGGTGCTTTTTTTTTGCAAGAATAAATAGTTTAAAACTTTTTATAATTTAAAGTACAAAATGATCATGCTAAATTGACAGCCCTAATTATTACATTTGAATACATGTAGCCTATGTCAAAGCCTACAAAGAAGAAGAAAAAAAGCATACATTCATATGAAATTTTAGTGACATTTTAACAAGCACTTAATTATTAGAGTTGTCGCCTCTCCTTGTTTTCAGCACCATGGACAGCAGACAAACAAAGACGAATGAGGCACACCATAACATTTAGTTATAGAGCTCTGCTAAGAGGCAGGTCTAAAACCTTGATATTAATATACTCCAGATATCAAGGCATTACTTCAGTGTTGCTGGCACATAGCAGGAGTAGTTTACATTTAGGCCATATGTCCAATCTTTTCTTTGCCAGCTGAAAATGCCAGGTGCTCTTTTGAAAACACCCAGCTGTGGCGCTTGAGAGCACTTTGTAGGCGAAGTGTTTAGCTAGACCCGTGAATGGAAACCATTAATATTTAGCTATTATTTCTCCATTGGTGTTCAGTCATTGTACAAGTAGGCCCAAGACACAGGATGTCGTAAATCAGATCCTGGCCCCAAGCCTGAACCAAATAGCAGCTTTGAGTAGCTCACAGCATTAAAACAAAATAACACTTACTGCCAATTCCAAGGAGATTGTCAATTTTGAGGCAAGTAATCAAGATTAATGGTCAGAAATGCACAGCATGACCATCACATGCAAACCAGTGACGATCACAAGCTCTTTGGATCGACACCTAGGCGACAACGAACAGACTTTCAGAAATCTATGAGGGACTTGTAACCTTTGTCTCACAGAATATGTCTTTCAAGAAGGACAGAAAACGTCTTTCCCTGCACATAATGACACTAAAAGGATTATGAGCAACTAATCATTTATAGCATAACTCCATATAATGATGGAACCCATGTGATTATCAGGGTGTAATCATTTAGGTGTATGTATTTTGAATAAGATTGAAGAGTTTAAGGATCACATTCATGTTTAGTATTTCTTTTTCTCTGTGTGTTTGAATCTTCTGCTTGAAAATGTTTTCCAAGCAATCTTTTTCAAATGTACTCATATCTTGTTATAGAAATCATGTCAAAATTACTTGCAAGAGCGGAAAACTCGGACAGTGCCGGATGGGTAACATTTTGATTTATGAATTGGGGAGGAGGAATAACAACACCCAGCAAAGAACGACCTCTAATTTGTCAAAACACCAATGTGGGGAGGGTCCAAAGCCATGTTTAACTATCAGGAACACATCCAAATCTGGCTGTCGGGTATCGTCTCGATCTTTGCTCGCTCTTTGTTTGACTCTTTCTTTTTAGGCATGCTGTGAGCTATGTTTTTTTTATAAGGTTTTTAGTGTTCTTTGAGCGTGCTCTGGCTTACATGTCAGCTCCTCCAAAACCATGATGAGAAACGCCACCTGGTCTCATCAAACGTTACATCTATTTCTATTTCTTTAGTTCGTTTTATTTTCCGTTGAGAGTTTTGTGTTCCGAGTTAAGTTTTGCCCAAGGCCGTGTCTAAACCTCAATTCGACCCCCAGCTCCGCGTCGTTCAGCCAGTCCAACAGGGCTCAGACTTGAACTTCAGCCAATCAGGGACCGCGGGAAAAACCCCTTCGGCACCCGACAACAAAGGAACCCCTGTAAGGCAACGCAACGCCAACGCAACGCAACGCAATGCAAGTACCTCCAGATTCTAGCTGAACTGGTGCATTTAATATAAATTTTAACCTCATTGAGGAACTCAATGCGAGGGTTAATTAAGTGATTGATGGTTGTTCAGATCTATGCAATTGCACATATTGCTGTAAATTTGGGATTTCACATTTTCATTCTCTTAATCTAATTATTTTCCTCACTTTCTCTCTTTCTGCAACTTGTGTGAATGCGTGTGTTCATGTGTTAGATTAGTTTATATGTCTTAGATTTATCTAATAAAGCCTTATTTATATTGAAAAGAGAAGTATCTTGTGTTTTGTGCTTACAAGTTAATGTCTTAAACTGCCGATCTTGTTACTGTGCTATTTAATAGTGTTTTCACTATATTTTGTATATAAATATCCATTGCAGAATTGATGTCATACGGCTCATTCAATGAACCGCTGGCCGTCTCAGTGATCAGCCGTAAAACAGTGATTCTGTCCAAATTCCCTTTAAAATCTTAAATGATTCCCTTTGAGCTAAATTGACCTGTTTCCCTTACACAGCCTTTGTGTTTTTGTCACTCATCTCCTAGTTTATGTCTTGATTAGGTCTGTTGACAATCTCATCCCCTAGATCCTGCATTATGCAAATGAATGGCATAAATCTTGCTGTTCTTGTTCTTGTATTTGTCTAAACAAACAGGCATGAAATGCAGATTGAGTGCTGAAGACTAATTGAGGTGAGGTGATTTCCATCATTGTTTTGCTGTCTCGCATTACCATGCCTCGTGCATTGAGTGCCCGGTCCCTCAGCGAGCATGTGAGATGAATTAGATCTTAAGATCATTAATGTGCATGACACTCGCTGTCTTATTATTGATGAGGGAGAGATAAAGCAAAGACTCCAGGCTTCAGCCAGGAGGCCAGACACAAACAGACTGGAGAATCACATCTGTGACCTCAATTATAATGTGAATCCGAACATTACATCACTTATCCCTAAAACCCACATTGCACATTGATTATCTGATGTGGTGTGTCAGTTCCACATAAGAAGGCTTCCCAAAAGCATTGGCTTGATGTTTGAAGGATGATCCAGCGAAAAGGGACTGCTGGGAGGACCTCAGGAGCTCTGTTTCTGCCCAGGCCTCCTGGTTTGTATGGGCCGCAATTAGAGTTGTCACGGCCTGTCCGGCAGCATCATATTGATCTATGGGCTGTAGCGCAGGGCTGTTATCCACTAGACCCAGTTGTACTGCTTTCTCACGTTTCTTTATCTTACCTCCCGCTTTATCTGTCCCCCAGCTCCGAGTACAGCCTGTTTTAATTACCATCTCTCTATGGCACCCCCTGCATGCTATCTGACAGCTGAATCGACAGAATGGAGCCCTGCCTTGTTCATTATGAAAACAGCAAGAAGACCTGGGGCCTCATGGCAAAACTTGTGCGGTAAATGTTCTGTACGCACAAACAGTTCAATCTATAGAGGCCCATCTATCTTTCTTAACTTCCATATAGTAATCTTTCTTTCTATCTCTCTGTCTGTCTGTGAATTCATTCGTCTTTATCTATCCATCTTTTTGTCTATCCTTCTTTCCCTCCATCCACCAACCTATCCATATATATTCATCCATCTTTCTATAATCCATCCATGCATCCATTTTTCGATCCATCTTTGTCTATCCATCATTCTATCCATCCCTCTTTCTATCCATTCATCCATCTATGTATCCATCTTTCTGTCTATCCATCTTTCTATCCATTTATCCATCTATCCATCCATCTTTCTGTTTATCCATCTATCCCCTCAATATGCATTCATCATCCATCTTTCGATCCATCTTTGTCTACCCATCTCTCTTTCTATCCATTCATCCATCTGTTTTCATCCATCCATCCATCATCTTGCTATCATCCACATCATCAAGCATCATCCATTTGGATCCATCTTCTGACTTTCCATCATTCTAACATCCATCCATCCATCATCCATCTTTCTTTCTATCCATCTTCCCTTCATCCATCCATATACACATCCGTCCGTCCATCATCGTCCATCTATATTTCTGTTTCCATCATTATATCTATCCTTCTTTCCTTCCATCCATCCGCCAATCCATATATCCATCCATCTTTGTTCATGCATCCATCTATCCTTCTGTCTAGCCATTTTTCTATCCATCCATCTTTCTGTCCATCCATTCATCTCCTTTCTAACTTTCTTTCTATCCATCTTCCTTTCATCTATCCATCCGTCCATCTATCTATCCATCTAGATCTATCTTCTTTCCTCATAATCATCTTTGTCATGCAGCAGCCATCCTTCTGTCTAGCCATTTTCATCAATCCATTCAATTCATTCCGCCATCTGATTTTGAATCCTCTTTGACTGTTCCACCATGCGCAATCGTCCGTCCTTCTGTCTAGCATCTGTCTAATCTCCATCAGTTGATATTTAGAGTTCATATCAACTGTTTATCAATATAGGGTTACACCTGTCAAAAGAGGAATTATATATCAAGCATATATTAGATATAATATATTATATATTATGCAGAAGGCCATTTATATTACTTGATAGGCCCCGAAGACACGTATTTCATTATCGCACAAACTGGAACATAGGCATACTTACTGTAATTATGAAAGGCAATATGTTCCCCTGGAGGTATGACTGACATTATGAGTTTAAAATACGTCCTTCTGAAGTTAACACTGAGATCACTGTTTATAGCGCAACTTTCTCATGTAGCTTTCCCTTGAGGCCACCAGAGAGGTTTATTCACAATATTATATACCCAGGGGAGATAAAAGAGGAGGCTTGAGAAGGTTTTTCTGTATGTGCAGTCTGAAAGAAATCTGACATCAAAGAAGCATAAGAGCCAGAGAGCTTCTGTGGAGGGAGTGCATTTAAAACATCATAACCTGTGCTTAATGCTAGAGTTAATGTTACTTTTATGTTAATTTTAAGGTCAAAGTAGCAGCAGCGGTAGCAGCAAAGTAGTAGCAAACAAATAAAGCATACACTAATGTTCTAATGTTAATGCTGAACGCATGAAAAGCAGACCTCTGTGAAGGGGCTATTTGTCAGAGAAACCAGTGGTGGAACATTGACTCAAGGACAGTCTCTTCTCCTCTTTATAATGTCACACAATTAAAGACAGCCTGGAGTTACTTCCTCACCACTTATGATGTACATTCAGTGACAGGCAATAACAAGGTCAGTGTTTTGATGAAACTTTAATGACAGCCAGTGTGCTGGGATTTGAAGACCTGAGTATTCAGTGAATAATATTCTCCATTTTGATTACCCAAGGGCCAAGACTAACTTTAACAACAGCTCTTGTGCTAGCACACCATGTGCTGGCTATGAAAGTGCACTGGGATCATTCAAGGATGACTTGAAAGAAATGGACAGAGAAAGATAAAGGCTAAAAGAACACCTTGTGAAGTATCTGAGAGCTCATTGGAGGAAAAATGTACAAGAGTGAGAGTATTCACACTTAATTTCAGGACATTTTGGCTTCATCTGTGCCTAAAAAGCACTGAAATGGGGTAATGTTGTTGCTTTTTATTTGTAAAATTGGCTTAAAATCTGACCAGGTTTAATGAGATATTCAGGGTTCAATACAAGTTTGGCTTAATCAACAGCATAGTGTTGATTACCACCACATTTTATTTCAACTTGACCGTCCTTTTCTTTAAAACAAGTATCTGGGTTACAGTGAGGCACTTACAATGCAAGTGGAATGCAGCAAATCTGTAAACATTTAAAAATGGTTTCGAAGAAATACAAATATTTTCGTGTGAAAATCACTTACTAACCTTTTGTGTGTAAAGTTATATTCAATTTGACAAACTTTGTTGCCATGACAGATAACTCATAAAACCCTCACTGTAAAATAGATTGCGATTTTAACAGTAAAAGGCTGTAAAAATGCCACATTAAAAAAACTGTTAATTGGTTAACAGGACGTTTCCGTACAATATACAGTGAATAAACTGCAATACAGCTAACCTTACATTTAATGTCATTTTACAGTAAAAGCACTGCTAAAATTACGGTTTATGGAAGTGAAAAAGAACAAGTCATTGTATAATATACAGTGAAAAAACATAAATTGACATTCTCAGAATTCCCTGCATGATACTTCACATTTGATGTTTTTTCAATGAAATAACTGTTTCTACTTATCAGTTGTGTACATTAGGGTTTTATCTGACATCTAATGTTGTTAAATTGTTGTTTATTGCATTATTTTACAATCATGCGTGTTCTGTTTCCATAATGGTGTTCTGTATTTGTGTGAATGACACTGTGCACCTTCTATATATTAGTATTTACCTCAGTTTGTGGAAGAGCTGTTTGTGATTATCTTTGATTCATCATGTGACTTTCTCATCACAACCTGTTTTTAGTGGTTGTTGATGTATTACAATGGTACAAAACAGATATTAGTACTCCAGTAGATTGATATATTAACATTATACCAGTTAATGAAATGTTTTTTTTGTAACGGTAATCAACACTGCCACAAATTCTTTCAACTGATCTTAACTTGTGATAAATCTGATAATATCCCATATTCTCATCAACCAGAAAAAGGTCATTTTTTGTTTTGTAACCTTGAGCTGATAACCAAATGACTCAATGTCTTTTATGACTAATAAAAATATAGGACCATCCTAATTTTAGAGGCCATTTAGAATGGATTAAAACAATTCTACTGAATGTGACCCTGTGAAATTAGTAAAAGTGTCAGATTTGGATTTTAAATATTATCTGTGTCACTTGGTGTTTTATGCTTATGGATCTCCAGTGTGCAGTTATGCTGTGAATTCTGCCAGCACCACACTTGATAAATGCCTTTTTACGGAGAGCACAGAAAATGATCAGCATCTGGGAAATGATCCTTGATCCAATGATCCAATGCTATTTTATCAGGGCAAACAGTGAGTACTCTTCAGTGTGCGTGCCAGAAAGGTCATTATATTCACGCATGTGACATTTGGCTTTTACATATCCCCTCCTCTCATCTAAAATGCTGATTGGACATATGTGACCACATTACGCTGTTGTCCTTGTCTGCCCCCCCAACCAACCCTCAATGGATGTAACCTGGAGGTTTAGCCAACTCACACTGTCACATTGCGGTCTGGGCAGCTGTCTCCGAAGGTGCCCCCTTGCTCCTTGAAGGTGATGAGGTTCCAAACAGCCACCACGGTGTCTTCAGGCACGTTGAAGTGGAACAGCTCCACGCTGGCAAAAGAGCGGTAGGCGTTGAGCTTGCGAGGTGTCCGGGTGAAATAGTCAGTTACAAACAGGCAATCTAGGGAATGGAACAAGGAGAGAATTATTTAGATAAAAGATGGCAATATATGGCGATTGGCTAGAAGCTGGGTGGGAAGAGGGTTGGAGGAATCAGTCTTAATGCGGTTTGGTTGACCTTCCTTCTGAAAGCTCCACCAGTGATTTAATCACACTTGCCGTGAGTCATGCGTGCTTTGGCTTTGATTCAAAGACCCAGACTCTATGCAAAATAAATTTTGTTGCAATCCCTCAATACAAGGCCAGGGAGGAAGCAGCAAAATGACATTTGCAATCTGCCTTAATGAGCCGTGGCTTCCTATGGCTCCATTGTCAGAGAGCCTAATAGCTTCCAATCTCCTCATGATTTGTAGAGGGAAACATTTATACTCAACTGCCCAGTTCCTTCCATGATATTCATGTATTCCCTGTGTGTTCAACGCACAGGTGCAAATGCAGTTTGCTTGCCCCAGATGAATGTTGCTGTTACTAATGAGCATCTTTACTGCCCTTTTATCATGACGATAATCTATGACTGTCAAGAGCAGTCAAGATGCTCAGTAGACTTAATATTTTCTATACACTACATGGCCAAGAGTTTGCGGTCAGTAAGAATTTTTGTTCTGTTCTTTTGAACTTTCTATTCATCAAAGGATCTTAAAAAAATGTATCACAGTTTCCACAGAAATAATGTTTTTGAAATAAGTCTCTTATGCTCAACAAGGCTGCATTTAATTGATAAAGTACTGTAAAACAGTAATATTGTGAATTATTATTACAATTTACAAATAACTTTTTTTATTTGAATATATTTTTAAAATTGTATTTTATTTTAGTGATGGTAAGTGGCATTTTCCATAGCCAGTCCTCAGTTTCGGGTCAAATGATTCTTAAGACATATTTTAATATGCTGAATAAACATTTATCTTTTGTAAACAAATGTATTTATTGTCACTTTGATCAATGTAATGCACCCTTGCTGAATAAAAATATAAATTTCAGCCTAACCAAGATTCATTCATCTAAAACCCATTTTGTTTATGAGACAGAGTTCTTATTAAATTAGAAAATAAATATATAATAATTTTTATCCTGATCCAATCTGATATAATTATATTACAAAATACTTTTTCAACACAGTAGCTTCACTGAAATGTAAGTACTTAAATAATGAGTAGTTCGTAGCTTCCCTAACATGGCCATACACATTCAGAACAATAATATAATTCAGTCCTGAAAATGAATGCAGTTGTCGCCCTCAATACTGCGTTTGTTGCCAGGCTGAGCCTGAACATCATAAAGCTCCCATGCAGACTGAGGAGATCTCAAATCTCATACCCATCAATACTGTACATCCCCAAAGCTCAGGAGCAGCACTGCAGTGTAAATATCTCTGGAGATAGTTTGTGTGTGACATACAGATAAAATGAGAAGAAATGTATAAGGTTGGGAAGCCAGATGAGTGAAGACAAATGACAGCACCTGTATGTCAGTTCTAGCCGTCTGTTTAATCTCTTTCCCGTCGAACCCTTTGCTTCTGTTATTAACAGACACAACAAATCAGCCGCTGTGACACTTTTATTAAGCTGATGGACTCTCAGAGGTATGATGCCAGTATGGCCTCTTCATCTGTTAGCTCAGACAGCACAGCACATCCCACTGATGGGCTTCACGCACAATCACTTACAGTGCGAGTAAAATTACTGAGTGAAATGTAGTAGATGGACCCACACCATTTGGTACCATATGAACTGCAACAATGTCCATCCAGGGCTGAAATGTAGCATTTATAACAACTGCCTTAATAGCTTAAATATATTAATGTATCTTAGGAGCAAAAAAAATCCAATGAATTTTCAGGAAAGTAAACAATTCTAGAGTTTATACAGCAAACTGAAACTCTTAAGTTCAAAATGTGATTTACTTTTCCAGTCAGAAGTGGACAGGCTGATTACCCCTCATGTCAATCAGGAACAACGGCAATGTCATGTTGTTTGACCATAACTTTGGCTGATGCAATGCAGGTGTGTCAAAACACATCCTCATGTCTTGTCCACAAAGCAAACAAGGATATCCTTGTGCTTTGAAAGCAGCAGGATACTAACGTTCAGAAATTGCACCTTTATACTGTGGGGTGAATTCACTAAACATTTATCTCTGCTTGCAAACAGCTTAACCAGGCGCAGTCTTTGCAATGTTGTGCGATGACATGTGTATTTAATTCACATCAGTGTCATTCTATCCAACACAAACATTCCTCTTTTCTATTCAAATTAGGTTTGATAATCAGCAACCAGAATTTTTCCAAATGAAAATTATACAAATGAAAATGTTTCAAACCTGTATGACTTTCTTTCCTTTTGTGTTTTTCATTTTGAGTAATGTCTCTGTGTTTCTTGTGTCTTTACATGGTCACCAAAATGGTTCAATTGCCAACATTATTCAAAATATCTTCTTTTGTGTTTTACAGATGAAAGTGAAACAGGTTGAGAACAAAATAAGACAGCATGTGCAAATAAACAACACTATTAGCGGGCGTAATTCATTTTTAGTGAAATTTTCCCTCAGTATGCAGTAAAAATTGTCCTCCAATTAGGGAACAACATTTATCTGTTTTAGTACAACATGTTTCAACATGGTCCAAATGTTCGTACAAAGATTTCGCTGATATTACCATTGCTGTTGCAACAATGGGTAGTGGGTTTGATGATACTAAACTTGCCAAATAGTAGGCACTCACACATATTATATTACTGATAGCATAGTTTGTAAGTCAGGTTAGGTGACCAGTTCTTAGATCTGATCATATGACGATCCTCTTTTGATCAGGATTAATACACAATCAGCTATACCAAATAGCATGCATAAACACTTATGCACTAATCTCACTAAATATCATGAATAAGAAAAAGTGATCTCTCCTCAAGCCAAGATATACAAATTTTTTTATTTTTTTATTGGTTTTAATATGGTTTTAATTATTATTTTTTATAGATTATTTTTGTTATTTAATTTTTTATTTTATTAATTTTCTATGAATACATGTTTGTATCAAAGAAAAGACATTACGCTTGTCTTTAATCATCCAAAGGAACCAGGAACAAGCATGTAGCAATGGGGAATTGACGTTTAAGACTCGACCCAGAAACATAGGGCAGAACACTTTAAATACACAACACAAATGAGGGAATGACAGGTGAGGGGGATCAACTAATAATGAGACACACCTGGAAGCAATGAACACAATCAAACACAAAGGAAAACTAGGTCACGGAGCACATGGGGAAGGAAAACACAACAAAACAGGTCCAAAATCCTGACACATACTGCAAAATGGGGAGGAGGCTCAGGAGGAGGACGGACACCCGGGAGGGGGCCGGCAGACAGAGTCCAAGGAGGTGATGTAGGAGGGAGGAGCCAGGGAGGATACAGGAAGGGCTTGGAGCAGGAGGAGCCAAGCCGGACCCAGGCCACAGCCATGATGGCGACCCACGGTGGAGCCGACAGAGGGAGGAGCCATGGAGGAGGAAGGGCTGACAACACCAGGGGACTGACCAACGGCGGTGGAGCAGGTGGCGGAGGAGCCCGAGGCGGAGACAGAGAGTCAATGAGCCAGGGGGATGCCGAGGATCAGGGGGGCCAGGGTGGAGCTGAGGGCTCTGGCAGCGGAGGCGGAGATCAGCGGCGGAGCCGGAGCGACTAAGGACCAAGGTGGAGCTGGCGGGAGGGAGGAGCCCAACGGAGCCGGTGGGACAGAGCGACGAGGTGCAGCCGGAGGAGCGGAGTCCTGAGGCGATGGCAGGTCGATGCCTGACCAAGGTGGAGCCGGAGGGACGAGGGAGCCCGGTGGAGCTGGTGGATCGACGGGTGACGGTGGAGGTGAGGGAGCTAGGAGCCAAGGTGGAGCCGCTGGGTCTACTGGCCAAGGTGTAGTCCGTTTCTCGCCAGAGTCCACTCCACGAAGGCGGCGAAGTCCTCTCGAGGACCATCTTCGGACGACAGCGCCCTGCACATGGTGTTCAAACTTGCGTCATAGAACAAGCAGAGCACGTCGTCCGGGTAGCTGGTGGTGTTAGCTAACATCAGGAACTGTCTAGTATGGTCCTCGAGAGCAGGAACAAGCACGTAGCAATGGGGAATTGACGTTTAAGACTCGACACAGATACATAGGGAAGAACACTTTAAATACACAACACAAACGAGGGAATGACAGGTGAGGGGATCAACTAATAATGAGACACACCTGGGAGAAATTAACACAATCAAGCACAAGGGAAAACTAGGTCACGGAGCACATGGGGAGGAAAACACAGACAGGTCCAAACTCCTGACAAGGGGGACTTTAGTATGGGGATATAAATATTTCTAAAGTAATTCTGCCCCTACAGCACATCTTGTTCTTGATTCTCTCACAGAGCACAAACCCTGCTTTTAACCACTGTTATTACTAGCATCTCACTGTTTTTAATCAGTATTTAAAAAACTTTGAGGAATCTTTGAAATACAACAGTTAAAAATGGGCACTAATTAAAAGGAAACCACAGAAAAGTGATTGTCCTTTGGAGAATGGAAAGTCTGTTCATGTCTCTATGTGTCTTTTTTCCTTTCTGCCACTGCACAGGCCACAAAAGATGTTTCACAATGAGCCAGACGAGTAATAAATCAAAAACCTTTTTATTACATTTCATGTCAATATTCCCCACACAACAAAGTTTACTGCCGCTCAATACAGGTTCCCTTCTTTCAATCTAACCTTCAGATTGAGGAGTATTAAAATTAATATTGCTTTTTTTCTCCCAGTCACGTTACCTCTCCAGCAGTGACGGGGAATCAATAATTAATGATGTCTCCCTCTCACATATGTAGAGCCCCCCATATTCCCCACTGTCATTGTTTCTACACATGAGAGGCAGAGATAATGAGGTCAGATTGCTTTTACCGTATGTCTTCATGAAAAACATTCTATAGCCTTTCAGCAAAATCTCTATTTACGTTTGCATCAGAACCCATATATATCTATATGTGGGCTTCATATTAGACAAAGCCTGTCAATGAACAGTCCACAGCAAATTGAGTGTGCATCTGCAAGTATAGTTCTTAACATCTTCAACGGTCTTTAACAGACTACTGAATTATTGATTTTCACAGGCTTTAGTTTATCATTTTTGTGAGATAATGCTGCATATGGTAAATAGAAAAGAATACTGGTTAAAAATCTAGATATCTATGGCTTGTCCAACTGTATGCTGCAGAATGTTGTGGCATTTTCAATGAAAATTCATTAGTTTGTGTTCATTAGTTTACTGTGACTGAAGAGCAGTATCTGAAAAGTTGACCAATTGACATATCTGGAGCAGTCGAATGAGGTTTCTACGCATAACTACAGAATCTAAATCAAAATGTGTAATGTGTAAGAACATGATTTTGGACCAACGAGATTTCACACACCGGGACGCTGCAGAAGTGAACAACCTACAAAATGTCCTGTCACTCATAGCGGTTGTGTCTTATTAGGACACAGTGTGAAGGAGAAAAAATAGGGCTGTAAATCAGTTAAAAATTAATTAGAAACAAAACAATATTTACAACATTAGTGTGGCAGATGAACACTTTGAAAAAAATTACAAAAGTGATTTCACAAGTAAACATATTTGTATTCATTAAACTAAATTCATCTTAATTTTTCTTAAGAAGAGAGCTCCTGTTTGTTTCATTAAGCTTCATTAAAGTTTGTTTTATTAAAGTTTGTTTTTCAAAATTATTTTTGAAATAATATGTAATAATATATTAACTGATTTTATTTTAATTACATTTAAATTACATTTAGTCATTTAGCAGACACTTTATCCAAAGCGACGTACAAATGAGAACAACAGAAGCAGTGAAAACCAACAAAAGAGCAATAAAATGCAAGTGCTATAACAAGTCACAGTTAGCTTAATGCAGTACATGTAGCAAGTTTTTTAAAATCATATAATAAATAAAAAGAAAAACAGATAGAATAGAAAAAGAATAGAGAAGCTAGTGTTAGAGGCCTTTTTTGCTTGTTAATTGTATAATAAATAAAAGAAAACAAATACAATACAAAAAGAATAGAGAAGCTAGTGTTAGTTTTTTTATTTTTTTAGAAAACAAGCAGTTAGTAAATTAATAGAGTGCAAGTCTAAAAGGGACACATTTTTATAAAGAATAGAATAGAATTAGAATAGAGAGTGCTAGAGTTATAGGGTCAAATAAAGA